>JADHKL010000048.1:0-154305 GCA_019925545.1 Ophiostoma angusticollis
CACCGAGATAGCCAGAGTACTTTAGCACAGTTGTCCCCTTGAGACTCTTGGAGAAGCCTCAAGCAACTTCAATCCTACTAAATTACTCAGTTCAGAGCATTTCCCTGACAACAGTGGGGAGAGATAGCGGATAAGATGGCAAGTCCGGGGTAGAACACACCTGAAATCTGGGGCAAGGCGACAAAGTACGACAGGTACTCCGTACGACAACATGTACAACGCGACAACGACGGGCGGATGTTTATCGTTATGAGGCAGGTATCTCGGATGGACGGCAAAAGAGTGGTGTTTGTCTGATAGTCTTGCTAGCGACGACAGTTGCTCAGCCCTGGGAGACGAGCAGACATCGTTTTGTCAGTACCGTTCTCCCCATTCATACGCAGACTGCTATTTTCGACCCTTTCGACGTCGTCTTCTTCGTTTTGTTTCTAATCTTTCTCCCCCTCTTTCTCTTTTCTCCTCGTCGTTTTTCTTTGATCGACTCCTTGCGTAAGATGAACCACGCCTGATTCCAGACGTACTCCGTACTGAAGACAGAAACTGGGTCGAGAAGCCCCAGCTCTAACAATAATACCAAGCAGTAAGGGTGCGCATCCCAGAACCGAGTAAGCGTAGGTACCCCGAGTCGTAACAAAGGCCGTCTCCTCACTGCAAGGCAGCATGTCTCATCGCCCCTTCCCCTCTGTCCTCCTGACCTGATTCTTGCTTCGGTCATTGGCCCCCGCCCTTCCCACCTCTCTGCCTGCCACCCACACCTTTTTGCCATAATAGGAGGCATCCCTCCCTCCTTTTCGCCCTTTCCCCTGTCATTGTCTCTCTGCTCCCGTCTTTCCATCATCCTTCCAACCATCTGCCCGTGTTTCCATCGATCCAACCACATTCAACCGCCCAACACCACATTACAACCACAGGTACATCAAGTGCCTTGCATCTAGACGAATAATTGCGTTCATCGTTTATTCGTTCATTCGTCGACAAGGTCTGTCTGTCTCCTGTCTTTCCTGTCACCCGCAGTTGCCTCTGCTCTTCCCCTCCTTCATTCAACAACTGACTTGTCGTCAGTATCCTCTACATTTTTCATCTCTTGCAACTCCTCATCTACTCAGTCCCCCACCACCATGCCTGTCCGCATTCCCGCTGCCAAGGCCTCCGAGGTCATGTCGTTTGGCGTCGCCGGCCTCGGCGCCTTTGCACCGCTGTATCTCATGCTGGCACCGGGTGCTGAGGAGACAATGGCGCGGCACACGACACGGTGGGCGCCGCGCTGGGAGCATGTGGCGCAGCGCTACATCACGCCGCCGCTGCAGCACACCATGCGCCACCACGTGGCACCGCCAATTGAGCGCACCATGGGGCACGTTGGCCGGCTGGCCAGTCCGCACGTGGCACGGGCGGTGCAGCGCATGGACCGGCGGATCCGCAGCGGCATTGACCGGATGCAAAGGGCTATTTGATGGGAGGAAGTGCCCAGTGTGATTCTCGTTCTTGCATCTGTTCTAGTCCGTTCTATTTCTTTTGTCTTTTTATCATCCCATTGACATTCAAACGTTCTGCTTGCATGACAACGGGGCTCGTTCCATGATGGTATCTCTCTCTATCTTCATGACATTACAAAACAATAGCACCTCCCCCCATCTTGCTCCGTCGATTCCGTCCCGCGCTCTCTATGACGCCCCACGCTCTATAAAACGTCGCCCCTATTAATGGGCAAAGCGGAAGTCGAGGCGCTTGTTGCCCTCGTCCTTGGTGGTGGCTAGGTAATGCAGGCGCTCGTCGGGGGTCATGGCATTCCACTTGCGGTCGCGGCTGCGGTTGCGCCAGATATAGTAGGCCTTTGTCAGCACATAGAGGACGATGTTGCCGCTGACGATGCCGAGCAGCTGGCGGTTACCACGTCGGTACAGGGGCTTGTCGTCGGCGCGGTAGATGTTCGACGAGATGATGCCGCCAGCTTGGCAGCACATGTTGTAGGCCGCAGCGGAGACAGTGCGCAGGCGCACGGCATTGGCGTTGCGCGAGTTCCAGCCGACCTGGATGGGGTGTGCAGACGGGTAGGCCAGCAGCAGCGAGGTGGTGGCGAAGATGACCCAGCGGCTGGCGTGGGACGTATCGGCGACGGCCAGGTAGATGAGGAAGGGCAGGGCCCAGACCTGGCCGAGCATGGCCGTCAGCGTGATCTCGTTCCAGATCTCGGAGACGTAGGTCAGCAGCATCATGGTGATCATGTGCAAGACGGTGTAGGGGATGGTCAGCAGGTTGCTCTGGAAGGTGTCGAAGCCGAGGGCCTTGAGCGACAGCGTCAGGTACTGCGCGGGCGGTGTCATGGGGATCTGGAAGACGAGCCCGAGCGCGTACAGCGGCCACAGGTCGTAGTCGCGCAGCGACTGCCACAGCGTGCGCGGCGTGATGGGCTCGCGGTTGTGCATGCTGCTCTTGGTTGGGTCCTCGCGCAGGATGCGGTTGACAATGATCTTCTCCTCGCGCTCGTCAAACCAGCCCTTGCGCCCGCGGAACCAGCTGGCCGTCTGGCACGGGCCCGGCGGCATCAGCACCGACGCCAGAAGGCCCACGACAAACGTCAGCAGACCCTCGAGCAGGAAGAGCCAGCGCCAGCCCGCGTGGCTGCCCACGCCGCGCATGTGCAGCAGGCCGTAGGCCAGCAGCGCGGACAGGATGTCGGCAAAGCTCATGGCCATCCACCAGAACGACAGCCGGATCGACAGCTCGTGGTGCTTGTAAAAGTAGGACAGGTACAGGATCACGTCGGGGATGAAGCCACCCTGTAGAATGGCCAACAGCGAGCGTGTGGCCAAGAAGGACGCCCGGCTGTTGAGCCAGAACTGCGACAGGGCCACGATGCTCCACAGCACCATCTGCAGCGGGATCCAGCGGTCGGGACCCATCCACTTGGACACCAGCTGCGATGGCAGTTCGGCGCACAAGAAGGAGAGTTTGAAGACGGTGTTGCCCAGGTTGTAGTCTGGCGGTGGTCAGCAGGTCAGCGAGAGAGAGAGAGAGAGAGAGAGAGAGAGAATCACCATTCGTTGTCAGCTTCAGGTCCCCAAGAAAGTTGTCCGTCAACGCCTGCACCAGGTTGGACCGGTCCAGCTCGAGCGACATGAACATGAGGCAGGCCCACACCATGATGCGTGCGTCGATCTTGCGCACCAGCCGGTTCTCCTCGGCCCAGGTCCAGCGGAAGGATGGGTCGAAGCGGTGCACGTTCTCCCATGACGCCGGTGGCTGGTACTTTTCAGCCGTGGCCTCGTCGTCAAAAACGCTCGGCTGCGTGGCGATGGCGTTGGGGTCGGTACGACCCCCACGTTGCCACCAGAACTGCTTCTCCTGGACGGGCGCGCCGAGCGGTGCTGCCGTGGGGCTGACCGAGACGTCCGAGTCGGACACGGTGTCGACGGTCGTGCTGACCGTCTTGTCTTTGCTCAAGACGGTCGCCATGGTGTGATGGGGGCGAGATGGCAGAAGGTGAGATGGGAGATGGGAGATGGGAGATGGGAGACGGGAGATGGGAGATGGGAGATGGGAGATACGACGGAGGGGAGAGTAAGTAAAAAGCTCATGCCAGACAATACGGAAGGGAACATCATCCAAGCAGCTGGAACTGGATGTCTTTATACTCCGTCGATCTTACAGGATACGCGAACCCGGCCGAGTGGTCTTGCGTTATACTGGGCCGGACCTGGGACTTGCCCTGCAGTTCACCTTGCTTTCGGAAACCGCTCGCAGCCACCGGGCGGGCTGTTGCACGCCTGATTATCCAGCCGATCTCACCATTCGCAACTTTGATTTTCTGCGGTCCCTCTCCGCTTCTAGACCGTCCGCCACCACTTTCCCACATGGCGAACAGGGAAGCGGGTGGTGGCGTTGCCTGTGCGCGGGCGCGCCGTCCATGTCCGTGGGACCGCGGCTGGTAGCACAACGGTAGCATGGCCGGTGGTACTCTCTGCCAAGGGCGATGGCACAATACTCCGTAGATGGAAAAGACTTGCAGTCTGCGGTTCACAACCAGCTTACAAAGAAGAAAATGGCATAGTGTGATGGCCCGAGCTCCACTCGCAGCTGCCCAGGCGGCACGAAACAACCTCTCAAAGTGACGATATTGCTCCGAGAGGCAAAGGCACTGGTCCCATTGGCGCTTGGCATGGGGTGGACATGTACATCTCTCGATGTGGCGGGTCTGGGCTGGCCTGACAAAACGCCTTTCTGGTGATGGTCGACTCGTCGCCGTCTTCTTACTCGCTCGGTTCTTATTGCTGTGGAGTTATATTTGGTAAAAGGGTCTAGAGAGCCTTTACGGAGCTCTCGTCATCATCCCATCATCACCAGAGTGCTGTTCCTTGCCTGGATACATACGAGGACCAGTTGGATGCTAAAGCCTTGCGTCATTGCTGGGTCTAATGTCGATGCCAGAAGCGAAAAGGAAAAGTATTCTTCGATCCAGCCTTGTTCTCTTCTCATTAAAGCCTTGACATCTCTTCCGACAACCAGGTCTGGTCTGTTGTTCATGCTGCTAATCAGGCGAACGCCATTTGGCGACAGAAGAGAAGGTCGACTTTTGTCTAGCTTTTCCAAGTTTGTTTGTCTAGTTTCTTCTCCTTTCCTTCCTCTTTTCTTTTTCTTTACTTTTCCCCTGTCTTTTCCCCTTCCCCTCTATTGCGTGACGGCTGTTTCGTGATCGTCCGCGCCATTGACGCGACGCTCCCTCCCTCCTAGCGAGCCTTACCCCTTTCTGTCTCGCGCCGGCGCTGACCATTCCCCCACGCTCGCTAACAACAGCGAATTATGCCATATAGTCTGAAATGGCGATGCCTTTCACTGTGTATTTCAATTCTATATCCGCCTGCTCGGATTCGCTCCATCAGAACCTGGTTATCGGTTTTCCTCGCATACTACCACCCTACAACGCACGCCTGCCCAACCCCGTCGATGATGCGATAAGTCGACCGGCCGTGACAATGCGACATACTCTGCGAGCCGATATGTCGGAGCCGGCCCGCCAGAAGGATAGACGTGTATATAACGTGCAAACTGAGCCCTTGTCATAGAACAATTCTTGGCTCTTCCGATGATTATTCCCGTCGCCTTCAGTCTGACTTGACGTACCCCTTCGTCTCCATCCCCACACACCCAACCAACTTGACCATCATGGCCCCCAGCGCTGTTGAGACCGCCCCGGCTCCTACCGGGCCTGTACCGGTGACCAAGGGCAATGCGGCCTCGGTCCACCGTCAGCCCTTGAAGCTGTCTGGTGCGCTTGACCAGTTCAAGTCGTTTGACAGCACGCCGACCATTGGCAAGGAGTTTCCGGAAGCCAACCTGGTCGAGTGGCTGAACGCGCCCAATGCGGATGAGCTGCTCCGGGACCTGGCCATCACTAGTGAGTTTCCTCACTCATCTCATTCTCTCTCATCCCGTTCCTCTCTATCATTCTCTCTCATCTCATCCTCTCATCCCGTTCCTCTTCTAACAACCAGTCTCCCAACGCGGTGTCGTTTTCTTCCGCGCCCAGGACAACCTGACCAATGACCTCCAAAAGGACCTCATCCTGCGGCTTGGCGCGCTGACGGGCCGGCCGTCGACGTCGACGCTGCACATCCACCCGGTCATCAACTCGGAGCGTGAGCTGGGCGGCGACGACCCGGAGATCAGCACCATCAGCTCGTTGCAGCGCAACCTCTTCTACAAGGCCAACGCCGAGGTGGACGACACCATCAGCACCAAGAAGCAGGCGCGCGCCGAGTGGCACAGCGACATTGCCTTTGAGCCGGTGCCGGCTGACTACACGTCGCTGCGCCTAGTGCAGCTGCCGCGCAC
This sequence comes from Ophiostoma angusticollis, assembly GCA_019925545.1. NCBI lineage: Eukaryota > Fungi > Ascomycota > Sordariomycetes > Ophiostomatales > Ophiostomataceae > Ophiostoma > Ophiostoma angusticollis. The sequence continues at coordinate 5,833 of JADHKL010000048.1, forward strand.
GGGCGGCGACACGCTGTGGGCGTCGGGCTATGATGTCTACGACAGCCTCAGCCCGGCCTACCAGCGCTTCCTGGAGTCGCTGACGGCCACCTTCCACCAGCCCGGCTTCAACAAGGTGGCTGAGCGCGGCGGCTTTGCCCTCTACGACAAGCCGCGCGGCGCGCCGGAGAACGTCGGCACCGACCTGCGTGCCGTGCACCCGGTCGTGCGCACCAACCCGGTGACCGGCTGGAAGAGCATCTTCCCCGTGGGCGGCCACGTCGGCCACGTCAACGGCGTCACCGCAGATGAGAGTCGTGCGCTGCTCACCTGGTTCCAGGACCTCGTCTACAAGAACCACGATCTGCAGGTGCGCTTCAAGTGGCTCAACCCCAATGACATTGCCATCTGGGACAACCGCAGCGTCTTCCACACCGCCACCTTTGACTTTGACGGCCAGGGCGAGCGCTTTGGCAACCGCGTCGTCGGCCTGGGCGAGCGGCCCTACTTTGACCCGGCCAGCAAGTCGCGCCGTGAGGACCTGGATATTCCTTATGGGGTGATTCCCCGGGCTGAGTAGTCGGATTATATAGTCAATTCATGTTCACGGAGCGCATTCTATCACAAACGCTTAGATGACGGGTTATGCAATGATGTAATATCAACGTAGTAGCTCAGCTGGGAGAATATCCCAGGGCAAGAGAACGAAAGAGAAATAAAAAGGAAAACAACTGAATAGAACGCGGTTGACAGAGTAGAGGTGGGCCATAAGCAGCAGAATAAGCTGGGAACTCGGAGAGAGCAAGACAAGAAAAAACAAAAGAGGGGATGGGAAGACACGAGAAAGAAAAGCCAAAAAGAAAAGCATCGAGATTCGAAATACCTCTTGAAGAGGCGCATCAGGATTTGAGCCCGATGCGGGGGTCGAACCCGCAACCTTGAGATTAAGAGTCTCACGCTCTACCGATTGAGCTAACCGGGCGTTCGAACTCTCGCTATTGGAGGGATTGGCTCGCCTATTGTGGTACAAGCAGTGCGTTGTGGATGCTGACTAATATTGTAGGCCCTTCCGACTGCATACACCTTGGGGCTTCAGACATAGAATTGACTGAATACTCAGAGACTGGAATTGTTCGTGTAAAGAGTACCTAACGATAACTACCTGGCATGTTCCTGGTCGCCCAATCGTAAGACACATCCTAACACTCCATCACCGCCTCGCCGGCCGGCGCCACCACATCGTACGCCAGGTCCAGCCGCACCGTGCGTCCCGCGTTCAGCCGGACGTCCCAGGCCACCGCGCCGTCCTTGCGAAGCATCGCCGTCGCCGTGCCCCAGTCTTTGGGGGCACTGGCCGTGACGACCAGTGCCTTGCCCGACAGGTTCGCCACGCCGACGCCGGCCGCCACGCCGGCGCCGCCGACCACGAGCCCGCGCGGCTGCTGCAGCTCCACGCGCAGCTTCTCGTCCTCGCTGATGGGTACCTGGTCGAGCACCAGCAGTGTCACCGATTTGCCGCCCGAGGTGTCTGTGCCGCTGCCAGTGCTGCCTCTCGTGTTGGCCACCGTGATGCTGCGCCGGTAGGCACTGCTGCTCTCCTTGGCAAAGAGGCCGGTGGTGGCGGCGCGCTTGACGTCCGGCTTGGGGTAGGCCACGTGGATGGCCGGGTCGACGCCGAGGCTGAGGGTGAACTGGTCGCCGGCGCTGCAGCGCGGCAGCGTCGTGCGGCCCAAAAAGGAGCCGTCGAGAGTGAGGCCAGCAGGGCCACGCAGCAGCGTCAGCTTGCTGCTGTTGCGCATTTGCGCGCGCAAGTAGGCCACCGGCTTGTACTTGGCGACGATGGTGTGGCTAAAGCCGACGTTCTGGAAGGTGATGCGCGCCACGCGCTGTTTTGTTGCCGTCGGCCCGGGCTCCAGCGTCTTGCGTCCGGGCAGGTCGTAGGTTGTGGTCATGCCCGTCTCCTCAAACGCCGACTCTTCAAAGGCCAGCTCCGGTGCCATATCGAGAGCCAGTGTTTGCCCGTCGGCATTGCCATCGTCGTCGAGGAACCCGCCACCGCCAGGAGCGGCGGCAGCACCGTACCCGCCCTCGTCCTTGTCCACCTCCGGCATCTGCATGGTAGGAGCCGGCATGCTCCTGAGGCGCCCGATCGCCATGGATGGTTTCTTGGGCATCACTGACGCTGCCAACGGTGCTGCCAACATCGGCGGCGGCGGCGGGATGGCGTTGGCCATGCGCATTGTCGAGAAGTTGGCACCAACAGAATATCCCGGCCGATTCGGCATACCCGTATTCTGCATGCTTGCAGAGCCAAAGTTCGCCTGTCCCTGTTAGACTGTCTGCCTTTTTCACCGCAAATCGGAAAGGTACTCACGTTGTTCTTCAGGTCTGCCGGCTCCAGGCCGAAGAGAGCAGCACGTGGCTTCTGGTTGATGACCAGCGCCTTTTGCTGCGTCTGCCAGTCGCGCTTCTGCGCCGCCTCCTCCTCGCTCTGCAGGATGGCGTCGTTCTCGAGGCCGCCTCTCTTGCCGTAGATGTTGTTGCCATTCCCGTAGCCCAGCTTGACGCGCCACGGCACCAGCGTGGGGATGGCGTCGCTGAGCCCGCCAAAGGTGGTCTGGCTGGTCGACAGCACCACCTTGCAATCGGCCCACGACTCGGACGTCGTGTTGGTCAGCTGCGCGTCGAAGCAGAGAGACGCCGTGTTGCTCGTCGTCGACAGCTGCAGGTCGTACGACGGCGCCCAAAAGGCCGACGATGTCACATACGAGATGGACACGTCGACAGACAGGTCCTCTCTCTCGCTGTCCATAGTCTGGCCTGTCTCCTCCTCCTCCTCCTCCTTCTGCCCTTTGAGCACCTCCAGGCTCGTCACCGACGACCGCCGCGACGAGCCCGGCGTGAAGAACGGCACGTCCAGCGTGATGCGCACTGTGTAGCACTGCCGCGGCCAGTAGCGGATTCGCTCCTGCCGCACGCGCTGCCGCTCGCGCGCCGCCTCCTGCAGCCGTCGCTGGCGCTGCTGCTGCAACAGCGCCTTTGCCCGCCGCCGCGCCCGCCGCGCCTGCTCACGTGCGCGCGTTCGCTTAGCCAATTCCTTGTCCTGCGCACGCTGCAGCCGCGTCTGCTGCGCCAGCAGCGGCGCCAGTCGCTTTTCGGCGGCGCGCGCCTGCCGCTGGCCCTCTTGGCCGCTCTCAAACACGGCGTCGCGCTGGGTGGCGTAGTTCCCGAGCTCGGCGCCAATGTCGATGCCGCGTTTGCGGTCCAGCATCTTGCCGTAGGCGTTTAGGAACTCCATCCGGCTGTCGGCGTTGGCCACAAGCTCGGCGGCAGCGCTGACGTCGTCGTAGACCTCCTGCAGCTGCTGCTTCACAAGCGTCAGTTCGGGCGAGTCTTCGTTTTCCTCCTCCTCGTCGTCGTCATCGCTATCATCCTCATCCTCGTCTTCATCCTCGCTGTCGTTGTGGTCCATGTGCGGGTAGATCTCCTCGAAAATCTCGCGGTTCGGCAGCAGCTCCACGGCAATGTCCGAGATGATGGCAGCGCCGGTGCCCTCGACCTTGATCGAATTCTCATCAATGGTCGGGGACAGTCCGACGACGGTGACCTGGTTGATGCCGGGCTTGTGTCTTGTTAGCAGAGGAAGAACACCATAATGAGTGCGAGCAGCTTACCTTGAGAGCGACGTTCTTGATGTCACGCACGACCTGCGCCCGTGTCGGGAACAGCGTGACGGTCCGCGTGGCGAGATCGCGCACGCGAAACTCCTGTTTGTGGATGGGAGCCATTTGTGGAGTGGGTGAAGCAGTTGGTTAGAATTGGTAGCAAGATGTTTGGTTGTCGGTTGAAGGAAGAATGGAGGAATGGAGGGCGAGACGAGCAACTGGCGGGGAGAGATCATTTTATGCTCATGGGCTCAGCCTCAGCCACCTACCTATGCCTCATTTTACCTACTCCGCAGACTCCGCAAACTCGTCACACTCCAGAAGGCGGCGGCCTCGAGACATTCGTTTTTGTTGATTGGCTGTGTCCACAAGGCTGCTGCCTGGGATGAGCCATATCAAAGTGCCAAGGAATTACCGATGCCACAATTTGAGCTAGTACCTGGCACTAGGCAGACTTACACAAAGAAAGGCGGCCTCCCGGAAAACGAATGCAACAACGCCAAGACACCTACCACATACGGAGGGGTATTACTTTGCTGCAGCAAAAGCATCGTACCTACCTAGGTAGCTACCATGTATTTCAATGCCGCGTGTCTACCGATCTCTCCGCGTCACTTGGCAATCCCTCTTCGTAGAACGCCTATCCAGGAGTAGTTTTCTTTACTCTTTTTTCCTCGGTAGATAATGGGTAGACTCAAATGCTTCGGAAGGCCAAGATATTCTATGGAGTATTTCACATTAGAAAAGAATAGAAATACAGAATTCGATTTGACTTGTCTACAATGGTGTACATGTACGATGGATAAGGTCCACCGTCCCCCCGTCAGGTAGTCATACAATCCCCCTCAAGCCATCATCGCTGCCGCCACCACAGCCAGTCCAGCCACCAACCCAACCGTACTGCCGACACCCACCGCCCGACTGCCCGCGCTCGTCAGCTTGTGCTGGCCGCCGGTCTGGGCCCACGACGTGCCGTTCTTCTGCCCCGGCTGGTTCAGCTCGATGACCGTATTGGCACGCCCACCTGCACCGGCGACGGTAAAGGTGGCGCCTGTTCTCGTGCTCGCCGCCCCCGTCGTGTTGTCCACCAGCAGCTCCAACGCTGGCAGCATCGGGTCCAGCATCTCGCAGTTGGCCACCTGGCTGTCCGGCATCACCTCGAGGCCCGTGATGTTGGTCTGCAGCCGCAGCCGCTGCCGGCCCTCGGGCCCGGCCCACGGCGTCCAGTCGGGCAGCCCGGCCAGCTTGACGTCGTTGGGGTCGAGCGCCTTGACAAAGGACGTCCAGTAGGCCATGGTGATGGGAACGATGCCGGCGTTGCTGCGGCCCGCGCGGTACGACGCCGGCGGCCGTCCGTCCGTCGTGCTGTTCGTGTTGTTGGGCCCAAACACCGCGTGCAGCTCCACCGTGTGGTACGCACCGAACCCCAGCCGCTCCTGCTCGTCGTCGCGCACCGCATAGCGGTAGTTGAATGTCTTGACGCCTTCGCGAGCCAGCGCGTTCTGCAGCCGCGCCGTGAAGCAGTGCGCCGTGGCGTCGCCCACCAGGTTGGCCAGCGGCCGCCATAGGGGGCCGCTGCGGGGGAATTGCGGAACGGTGTTGGCTGTGGCGACGAACCTGGTGGTGGTGGTGGTGGCAGCGCCAGAATCGAAGTCCGAGTCCGACTCCGACTCCGAGTCCGAGTCGGCGTTGCTGACACGTTCTGTTACCGCCGTTCGGTTAGTCAGCAAGTACGTCGTGTTGAGCAGCGCCAGCGACGCGTTCGACAGCCGCCCGCCCGCAACCAGGCGCTCGCCCACGAACCGCAGCGCCTGCGCCGTCGTGTTGACCATGGCCGGCACGTTTTTGGTGCCCTCGTCGTTGCAGGTGCCGGCAATCACCGGGATGCGCGCGAAGCGGCCCTCGTCGAAGCTCTGCAGCAGCGGCCGCCGCACCAGGTCGTTGTCAAGGTGCGGCCCGAACTGGCACGTCTCCGTCTGCAGTGCCGAGGCGTTGGCCGCGCGCAGGCAGCCCAGCGTATCGGCCGTCAGCGTGCAGTTGGCCGCGCGCAGCAGGCAGTTGTACTGCGCCTGGCCCTGGTCCAGCGTGCGCACCACCGTCGGCCCCGGCGACGCCAGGATGGCGCCGCGGATCAACCGCGGGTCGTTGTCGGCCCAGGCCGCCATCAGCAGGCCAATGGATGTGGCGCCGGCCGCGTCGCCGGCGGCCACGACGTGCCGCGGGTCGCCGCCAAAGGCTGCAATGTGCTGCTGCACCCACGTGAGCGCCTGGATCTGATCCTTGAGCCCGTTGTTGAGGCTGGCGTTGGCCTGCACCTCGCGGCTCTGCAAGAAGCCAAACGGCCCCACGCGGTAGTTGATCTGCACCACCACAATGTTGCCAAAGGCCGCCAGGTCGCTGCCGTTGATGTTGGCGTGCGCGTTGGACGCAAAGCCGCCGCCCTGGAGGAAGAAGAGGACCGGCAGCGCGCTGTCCGTCGTTGCATTCGACGGCGCAAAGATGTTGGCAAACAGGCAGTCCTCGGACACGCTCACACGCGTGACGGTGCTGATGCTGGTGCTAGTTCTGTTGCGGCTGATGTTCCGCATCGTCGCGTCCGATGCACTCCGCGGCAAGCAGATGGCCTGCACCTGCGTGGCGTCTTGCACGTCCGTCGTCGCCGGCGGGTCGACCGGCGCCGCAAAGCGCAGCTCGCCCACCGGCGCCGACGCATAGCGCACGCCTAGCCACTGCGTCACGCCGTTGGACGGGATCTCGGCGCCCTGCAGCTGCGTGTAGCTGAGAGACACCAGCGGGTCGACGGCCCGCGCGAGGACCGCCAGGCCCAAAACGGCCACGGATCTCATTGTAAGGTTGGAAAGACGAGCAAGGGGAGTCTGTCAAGAGGATAGAGGCAAGTGTGTGAAGAAAGGAATGGATCTGGCAAACCGGTAGAGCGATGATGCGAACAAGGAATGACTGAAGAGAAGGCAGGATGGAATCCAGGAAAGACTTGTCACGATCGTCGAAGGAATCCCCGTCGACACATATATACTGGGGCGAATCCACGCATCCAGCGATCCCCTCGAAGATCGGATCGATCTCTCCTTGCCCAGCCACCATCGACACCTCCTTCGAGGACGGGGACCGGTTTCCGGTGTCTTGCGTTGTTTCTTGTTTCTTGTTTGATATCTTGTGTTTCTTTTAGGTGCCCCTTCCCCTTCTCCTGACTCTCCTATTCCCCTGACTGGTTGCCCCTGGCTTGGCTGCACATCCCACCGTCTTGTTTTCGTCCCATCTTTCTCGCCTCACTGCGACCAGATAGCCAGGCACGCGGCCGGAGCACAACGCGGCCACGCGCCGTTTCAATTGTGTTTTGCGACGACTGTTGGTGAGATGCTGGAAAGGAATAGCCGGTTTGGTGAATAGGACACCGTGCAAACAGGACACGTCCGGATAAACTCGCAGAACAAGGACTCGAGGACTACGTCGTTGACTCCTGTTCACAGCCGTTCAAAGCTGTTCACGGCTCACAGCCGCGGCCGTCCGTCTGCGACGGCCAAGGCCCCAGCAGACAACCACGGCGTGTCATGATGTCCCTCTTGATCCGAGCGTAGCGACGGAGGACCGTTGAACTGTCTGGTAAATAGTGTTCTCGGGCCTGTGCTGTCGAAACAGGAGTGGTGAGTTTACCCGGTCGGTGCTGGACGGGAACGATTGCTGAGGTCCTAAAAGGGGTAATTCAAAACAAACTCTGCCATTCGATTAAGAGAACAGTGCAACAATCAGCGGCACTTGATGGAGTAATCGTTCCTTTCAGTCGTAATCGTAAAGAAGAAAGATGAAAAAAAGAAAAAAAGAAAAAAAATCAGTTTTCCCCCCAGAGAAGCACCCGCCACCGCCACCCCGCCAGCTGCTTCAGATCCCCCTCGTCCAGCGCCTCCTCACCCCTTTCAATCTTGCTGCTCAGCCGCTTGAGCCGCCGGCCCACCGTCCGCGCCACCCGCAGCGACACCTCGTTGCTGAAAATGTACAGCACCGAGAAGACGAAAAAGGCCACCGACACCAGCCGCCCGCCCCGTTGCCGCAGCGTGCTGAGAATCCGGTCCACCACCGTCCGGCTGCGCACAAACGCGTACTCTGTGTCGTTGGCCGCCGCCACACCGCCGCTGTTGCTGCCACCACCATGACCTGGTCGTCGGAAGAGCCGCCGCACCAGCGGGATAAACGTCGCCAGGATCCCGCCCACCAGCCACCGCCGGAACCGGTGGTTCTCGGCCGACTTGACCACGACCGCTAACGCCCGCCGCACCGACCGCAGGTCCCGCAGCACCACGCCCGTCTGCTGCCGAAGCTGGTCCTGCACCGCTGCCGCCGAGCTGCCCGGCACGCTGGCCGCACCCGGGCCGTACTGCAAGAACTGCCGCTGCTGCCGCTGCAGGCCCATCAGGCGCACCAGGCCGAGCTCGGCAGCGCCTCGTCCGGAGCGTAGGTCGGGCTTTGTGAGCGCCGTGTCCGCGACGACGTACAGGGGGGCCGCTGGCTGCTGCGCCAGCTCCGGTGCACCGCCGGGACGTGTCGGCGGCTGTGAGACGCCTGCAGGGAATCCCGGACCGCCGCCGCTGACCAGAGACCCTGCCGTCGATTGTGTCGGCTGGGGCGGCAGCTCCGTCATGGACGGCGGCGGCTTGGGCCGCAGTGGCAGGGCCGCCGATGAGTCGTTCGCGTGATACGAGGGCGCCGGGGTGCTGTAGTTTGCCGTCGCCACATTGCCAGTGACAGCGACGGCGCCGTCGGCATACGGTGCCGCAGGAAGACCCGAAGGCGGTGGGATGGGTGGATAGCCACCTGGCTGCTGCGGCCCATACGATGAAGGGTAGTACCGCTCTTGCTGAGGCGACGACGGCTCTTGTGGCTTCTCGTTGGAAGCCATCGTGTCCGTACAGTGTCTCCGGTAAACTTGCCGTCAAATTGGCCAAGACGTAACGCAGCGCTGGCGGTGGTGACCTAAAGACAAGCAGGGTCCTCCGCAGTGGTACGGAGGTACGGAATAAACTTATGGAGGACTTTAATTGAGGTGGCTGGGCTGAACCACCAAGATGGAGGAGCGGGAGAGGTGTGGGGTCGTTGTTGTACTATGCATGCCTGAAATGGCAGGCCACCAGTCCCACGGATATCGCATCACCTCAGTTCATGTATCGTTCCTCCTTGAAAATGGGACATCCTGAATTATTTAGCTCGTTTATAGTCAGTCAAGTAAACTCTATTCTGCCATGTCTCCGGCCGGTCACGGTCGCATGCACAGTTGTCTGGCCCTGGAAGGCACATATTGTCGGTTCGAGGTTAGCGAATCACAGACGTTGATTTTTGTCAATTGCTTGGGCGGTCAGGCCACTGAGAATACAACAATGGCGCATCCGGCCCGTTCCCATGCGAAGGAGCTGCCGAAAAACGAGCGCCCCAACAAACACGAAAACCACCTGTGAGATCCTGTGCTACCCAACCATCTCGAGCGGGTGCAGCGTCGACCGGAGAGCTTCCAGCAGGTTGTCCAAACCCCAACGCAGCGCCTGGTAGTCGGTGTCGCCGGCACGAAAGATGCGCTGCAGCGTCGCACACGCGTCGATGGCGCTCCGCTTGTCGTTGGGCAGGCAGAAATCAACGTCCGCCACGATGATCGACCCCTGCGGGTCGCCGCCATTGTAGAGCTTCCAGACAAGATACAGCTCCCACAACCTGTCGGCGCATCGCTGCGCCTGAACCATGTCCCGCAAGGCCATCCAGCCGCGCCACCGGAGCTTTTGCTGCAGCCACAGCATCTCGCTGTTCCAGTACGCGTGCGCTGCGTGCTCGAACCTGGCCTCGTGATGTGGGCACTTGCGCGGCGACGCCGCGAGTCGGCGGGCCATGCTGTTCGCCTTCGGGTGCACGGGCGCCTGCGCCATCGCACACGGACAACCGACAGACTGCCCATCGTCCTGGCTCTGGTCCTGTTGGTCGTCTGCTGCCCCCCAGTCTCCGCAGTCCTCGCCGAGCAGCGCCTCTTCGGATGCCGGCGGCTGCTGGGGACCGCAGCTGTCCGCGCAGGTCTTGCTGCTGTGCTCCGGCCCGTCACAGTCGCCTGCCTCGCAGCTGTCCGGCAGCAGCTGGTCGCCTCCGCCATCATCAGTATGGTCGCTGTATGTGCTGTCGTCGTCTCTGCCGGTCTTCTCGGCGCTGTCCTGGCCACCGGCCTGTGCGCCGCTGTCGTCATGCGCTGTGACAGGTGAGATATCCTCGTCGTATGCTGGTACCACGCGGACCATACACTCAGCACGCCCGTCCTTGAGCTTTTCTGTGCAGATTCGGAACAGCCCCTGCTCGTCATCTACTATAGGACACCCGCATTGCCAATGCGTGTAGTACTGGACCACGCACATGATGAAGTGAATCGTGCTGCTGCGAAGAGGGCAAATGAGTCTTGACCGAGATGCGGGCAAGGAGAGACGTTTCTAAGTGAGACTGCGTCTTTATAGTCTGTGCCGCCTCGCTCCTCGAATGAGAAGGAACGACCGTCGTTGTTGACAGCGTTGTCTCCGTATTGGGAAAGAACGACGATAAAGAGCACGTGGGAGGGAAGGAACGATGGGCCATGTATCTGGTTCCGGGGCGAAAAACGTGGAGTGGGAAGCCGCGAATCCACGTGGAAAGTGGCCACCTTGTTAGGACAATGACTTCACAGGTCTATTCACAGACATTGCACAGGCAGTTTGTAATGAGTTGTATTGATGAGTGTTCAGAGGTACCTTACGGGGAAACGGTGGAACTAGAAGACCATTGTACAACTATCGTACACAGGATATCTAGTTTTGACGGTACACACCTTAGTCTCGTTTACAAACCAAAAAAAGTAAAGAGAGAAAGACAGCCGGGCTCTACGATCGGACCCTTCCCAAGGTCTCCGCGTTCTCTGCCGACGGAGGAGCTTCGTATGCATCCTCCAGCATGCGGAAGAACAGGCCCATGTGCTCCGTGGCGTCGCTGTCGAGGGTGAAGTTGCCGAGGTTGAAGCCGTTGAGGCGTTTCTCCCAGGCGATGGTTTCGCAGCGGACGACGGCGAAGTAGATGAGCAGCCGTTGATAGAGCTCGGCTTCGTCGTAATTGTTCTGCACGATGACATTGGATAGCGGGAAGGGCCCGAACATGTCCTGGCGGCAGTCGTCAATCATCGCCAGCCTGTCCTCGGTGAGGTACGCCACCATCAGATGGCGGGGCGCTGTGGTGACCTCCTGCGGAATGACAAAGGTCTTGTCGAGGAGGCGCTTGACCAGGCAGCGCAGCATCCGCATCAGCGATACCCAATACCTGTCGAGAACGCACACCGCGAGGGTACAGTCCGGGCACACGGCACCCATGTAGTTGCTGGTGATAAAGTTGTCGTCGTCGAGCACCTCGTCTGGCGGCGGGGGCACGTTGGCCCACGTGCCCGGCTCAATGGTCATGTCAGTGCAGTTGCCTTCCTCGCTGCTGTATAGGCGCAGGGCTACCTCGCGCAAGCTGCACGTCTCACGCAGTATCCAGTAGCGCTGCGGCATGGTCGACGCTGCGCGCTCGTGCAGGCATCCGGTGTAAACGAGACACTCGACGTACCTGCACATGGTGGCAAGGGGTGGCAAGGGGGTGTAGCTACGATGGGAAGGGGTCGGCTTTACAGTCTGTCTCTGATGCGGGGAGTTCAGGTGTGGAGGACGTGGAGGGATGAGGACTACAACACAGGCTCAGTGCGATGCATCTTGGTGCCTTTATACACAGGATGTAGAGAAGCTGTTGTTCAGCAGACGACGATGAACGGTGAGAGCTGTCCACGTTGACAGCTTTGTTGTTAGGGCTGCACCAATCGGGTGCTTTGTTCTCCGGCAGACAAAGAAGCCATCAGAGTTGTCCAGGAAAGTTCTTCTTTCGTACGAACAAAGAGAAAAGGATTGAGTAAACAGTCGGTCCTGACAGCAGCCCCCAAACGCCGTCCCACAAATGCATGGCCCCCAGTATAGTGCTACATACAGTCACCTACTCCAGTCCATTACGCCTTCTGGCCCCAACTGCCAACAAAGCCTCGCTGTGCATAGCCAACGCGCGCCTTCAGCCCGAGGCCGACGTTCTCGCCGCCGCCCCAGCCGCCCGTGCGCGTGGCGTTGATTCCAAAGAGCTCCTCCTCTTCTTCCTTGGCCCCGTAAGCGCCAGATACGCCGTAGGCCCCATACACTGAGCCGCCCGCCCACGTCGACGCTCGCTGCCGCCGCCGCCGTGTCGGCGCCCGCGCCCAGCCCAGCGTAAAGTCGGCGGTCACGTGCAGCCCGTCGCGGAAGGCCACCTGCAACTCCTCGGCCGTCTGCCACTCAGGCCCGCGCCCAAAGAAGCCAAACACGTTGCCGTCCACGAGCAGCGCCGCCACGCTGGCAATGCTCGTCGGCGGCCGCGGCAGGATGGGCCCTCTGCGACTGCTGCCGCTGCCGCTGCCGTCCCACCACGCCGCCGCCCACGACGCCAGCGAGCACGCCAGCACGACGCCGAGCAGCGCCTGCAGCGTGCGCGTCGTCGGCGCGTCCTGCAGCAGGCGCCGCGTGCCGTCGGCCGCGCTGTACAGGTGGCCACTGAACGAGCGCTGCGCGGCGTTTCCCATGACGGCGCCGGTGCTGTCACGCGGGAACACGTCGGCGGGTCGGGCTGACGCCGTCGTCGGCTGCCGGTTGAACGTGTTGATCACCTGCGCGCGAAGGATGCCGTGCTGGCGCACAATGGCCTCGGCCACGATGTTGCCCTGCGTGCCTTGCGTGCTCTGTGTGCCGGGCGTACTTGTGCTGGTGCTGGTGCTGGGCGGCGTACCGAGGTCCGACACCGCGATGGCGTACTGCGACGAGACGAGCCAGGCAAAGAAGGGATCGAGCAGGGCGCCGCCGCTGCTGCGGTTGTTGGTGAGGACGAGGTTCGTATAGTTGAGGGCCGTGCTGAGCGCCACATCCGATGTCCGCACAGTGGCCTCCTTGCGCTGCGGCGGATGCGAGTCGGCATCGATGACGAGCGCGGCGCCGCCGCCAAACGTGACGGCCACATCTAGCTGCTGCATGGTCTCGTTGCAGGCTAGTGCCGATACCGTCTGCACGGTCGTCGCGTTGGTGTTGGCGGCGTGCAGCTGGCCCCAGGCGTAGACCCAGTGCGTCACGACCGGTGCCGTGCCAATGACGCTGCCGTTGACGCTGCCGCCGCCGCCACCGGCGACCGGAAGCGGGCGGTACGCGGCGATACCAAAGAGGGCGTCGTCGTCAATGGCTGCGTTGGTTCCGTTTGTTCCCACAGCAGTTCCCAGCACGAGCGTGCTCGCGAGCTGCTCTGTGCTGCCCAGACTGGGCTCGCCCGGCAGCGTGATGCGCAGCGGGTGGACCAGGTTGCCGATACGGTAGCCGCCCGTGGTCAGGTTGACGCCAATGTCGCGCTGGGCGTAGAACCGGCACGTCATGGACGACCGCACTGCCGGCACCGTCGTCGTGGTCTCCAGGTCGACTGTCTCGCCGACGCCGATCAGCGGGATAATCGACAGAGCCGGGAAGGCCAGGTCCTCGTAGGTGAAGGCCGGGTAGGAGATGTTGCCGCCCAGCACCAGCGACGCCAGCGCCATGCCGTCAGTGCAGGAAGGGCAAGCTGACCAGGGCAAGTTGGTGCCGTTGCTGCTCCTCGTGCTGCTGCTGCTGCTGGCGCTCTGCGGCAGATTGGTCGAGTTGGAGAAAAAGTCCTGCGTCACCAGCTGCACCGAAGACGAAATGGGCACCGTCATGGCCGAGAAGAGCATGGCAGCAAAGATGGGCAGCAGTGCCGCCACCGTCACGGCCGCGGCCGCGCCTGCTACTGCCACGTTGCGCGTCCGCACAGCCTCGTACAGCGCCACCACGGCCGTGCGGTCCACAAAGTTGGCCGTCATGGCCGCCATGGACGCGCCTTGGCGGCGGGCTAGCTGGGCAAACGGCGCCAGGGCGCGCACGTGGAAGTCGGTCACGGCGAAGAAGCTGGCAATGCCAATGACGACCAGCGCCGGAAGCATGGTCCAGATAAAGTGCTTGTGGCCGTCCTGGTCATCAATGGTGAAGAAGCCGCTGTTGCGCTGCGACACGCGCAGGGCCACCTCTAGCCCGGCAATGAGGCCCGCCAGCAGGAGATTCATCAGCACGCGCTGCGCCGGGTGCAGTCCAAAGGGGTGGTGCCATCGGCTGCTGCTGCTGCTGCCGCGGCCGCCGTCTGCATCCATCGCCCGAGGGTTCAGCTGCTGCTCCTCGGCCCCGCCGGCGTTGTTGCTGCCAAAGATGCGGAAGAAGCCTTGACTTGTCTCGGCCGAGCCGCGGTCGTACGCCTCCACGCCGCTGTAGAACGACGCACCGTCGACGCGGTCCCGCAGCGTGGCCGCGTCAGCGCCGCCGGCGCCGCGCAGCGCCTGTAGGAGCGGCTTGCTGTGCGACAGCAGCGCGGCCATGTCCAGCAGGCCGTGGGGGTCGCGGGGCAGGAAGCCTTGGCGCGGCACCGAGCAGATGACGACGGTCGTCAGCAGGATGATAAGGGCCAGCAGCACGGCCACGACCTGCACGGCCACGTCGCCGACGACCAGGCGGTCGCCGCCAATGTAAGCCATGGCCGTCGACGCGATGGACGCCGGCTGCATCAGCGCCTGGCGCGCAATGATGGCTGCGTACTGCTGGTAGTACGTCTGCACGAGCGCCTGGAGCGTGTCGGCGTCAAAGTAGGACACCGCTGGCGTGGTGTCGTTGCCATTGGTCGTGTCGGCGTAGGCTTGCAGGCCAAAGGCGAGGAACATGGGCGCGTCGACGTTGACGCTCGCGGACAAAAAGTACGGGCTGTTGACGTCCGTCATGTTGGCGGCCACCGGCGAGTTCGCCAGCGAGCCGAAGTGCGCCTCGGCCACGTCCCACGCGCGCACGTTGGACAGCCCGCGCGGCTGCCGTGTGGCGGTGTCGAGGGCGACGCTGCCAATGTACGAGCCGTTGGTCACCACGCTGACCTTTTCGATCGTGTAGGACGGGGCGCAGATGAGCTGCTGCGATTCGGAAATGTCCCCGGTGATGGGGGTCCGGCTGATGTTGCTGGCGCCCCCGACACTCATCATGCCGAAGAAGACGACGATTCTCTGCGCGTCCACGTCGGTCGAGTTGCCACACCCGGCACGCACCATGCGCGCCACAAAGCGTGCTCCGCTGCTGCTGCTGGTTCCGTTGCCAAAACTCCGCTGGCTCAAAATCGGCACGGACACGGTGCAGCCGTCGGCAGCAATGGTCGTGTTGAACTGGACGGTGCCGGACGCTGCCCTCTGAACACCGTTGATCGTCAGCTGTCCTGCACTGCAGGCTAGTGAGCCGGCAAAGCCGTCGACGGTGGCGCGCAGCTGCGTGGCTGTGCTCGGCGTGGCCGAGGAAAACTCCTGGAAGGCAAAGGCAGGCGCGATGCCGGCCGGAAAGGTCAGGTTGTCGCGCTCCAGCGCCAGCATGGTGAGCAGTGGTGTCGCGCCGACGGCGGCCAGCTGCGACGCGCTGTTGACGAACTGGCTGGTCAGTGTGATGACCTCTGTGTTCTGCATATTCTCCAGCACCTCCAGGTTGATCATGCCCGTCGACACGACGATGACCACCTTGAGCAGCAGCGCGACCATGGCCGCGCCCGCCACGGCCAGGTCGCCCTTCTTCATGGCCCGCAGCGCGTCGAGCGGCGGCACCATGGACAGGTAGTCCAGCAGCACCGTCTGGTCGGCGGCTCCGGGCCCGCGCGCCAGCTGCAGCCACGGCGCTGCCACCTTGGCCTGGTACTCCACGCGGCTCCAGAGCGCCGCCACCAGCGTCAGCACCGCCGGCGGCAGGATCACGCACAGGTAGCGCAGCGTCATGTTCGTCTCGCCCAGCAGACCGGCGTTGCGGCCTGAGTAGTCCAGCAGCGCCTCGGCAACAATGATGAACGCGGCAAAGATGGCGAAGAAGGCGCTGAGGATCTTGCGCTGCAGGTAGTACGGCCGCCACGGCAGCGGCACGTCGATGAGTCCGGGCTGCTTCGCGGCCCGCCCGGGCGAGACGTTCTTTTCAAGGTCTCTCAGAGAATGGGCCGTCAGTCGCGCGCCACTGCTGCCACGGGGGCCACTGCCCTTTGCTTCTGACTTGCGGTCTTTCGCATGCGCGCGCCGCGAGCCGAGTTGCGACGCCGAGTTGGACGGTGTCAGCGAGGTGCTCGATGCCATGGATTTTCCGCTCTCCGCGCTGGGTGACGACACGTGCGAGGACGTGTGCGAAGGCGTGGTCATGGGCGCTGCTGACGATGACCTGCGCGGCGTGCTGAAAGATATGTGTGATGGTAGGTAGGGGCGCTCGGCGAACACGCCCTGTTGTGAGTCCGATGCCGATGCCAACGGGGTGGTCAAGGGGCCTCGAGAGACCGGCTTCCGAGAGAATGGGTCCCGGGAAAGTGGCTCCCGCATGATGGGTTCTCGTGAGAACTGCTCGCTGTACGTTGTGTATCGTGCCATCGAGGCACTTCTGCTCCGTCGTGTCGTGCCATTGCGGTCGTCGCCTGTCCTTGTCCGTCCCCTCCCCAGTTTCGCGTACTCCTGGTACGACATTGTTGAGGTTTAGATTCTTCCGCGTCCTTCGCGGCCGGGCAGCAAAGAGAGCGCTGCTGCCTCTGACGGCCGGAGGTCAGTTAGTGTGGAGGGTCGAAAGCTGCGTTGTCGTCAGATGCATTGTGTGTGCCGTCCCGCCATGCTGTCGGTGGACAGTGTGTGCCTTGTTCGGTAGATAGGAATGCGGAGTGTCGGCCATCCAGGTGAGGTTGAAAATTCAGTTTGTAAAGAAAGAAAGGAATCCTGGGAATAGGCCAACGGAGGAGCTGGGGCAAAAGAGACTGCGCCAAACTCGAACGTCTTGGCACCCAGGTACGCTGGAAAGAGAAAAGGCCAGACCGGTGTACCCAGAGAGGTCAGACGGTGCCGTCCAGCACCTCGCCAAGCTTGGTTCGACTGAATGATCACCACAAGCAAGGACTGCCCCTCATGGCGTGCACAGGTGGCCCCTTATCTCCTCGTTGTTGGGCCATGACAAATGTGCCCTGGATAGACGATCAGAGCTGCAGAGGGGAGGACCAGGAACAACGAAGGTAGTTCTCCTCATTGCCTCTCTGCCTCGACGAGGTGGCCCCTCTCGTCAGTTCCGCTTGGAACAGGGCTGCAAGTGACGGCAGTCGCCTGCTACTCGCCATGTGTGGGAAAGAGTGCCTGAGCAGAGCAGGGGGACGCAGTGCGGTTTCAGTTGCGGCTCTTCCAGCATGCGACTAAGCAAGGCACGAGCCGGCCGATTGGACACGGGTGAATTGGCAAGTGCATTCTGTGCACGGCCATTGGTCGGCCTTGCAAAAGACAACGAGTGAGGCCCGCGGCGTCTCAGACCCCTGTCAGAGACTTCTCCCGGATGCGGGAAGAATGGACATGGACGCAGTGGCCAGCCAGGACAAAGACAGGCCATCCCGAGCACATTGCGGCGTGGGAGAAAGGACAAGCAGATCCCCCCTCCTGTCCTCGCCTTGAAGCTTTGCCCATGGAGACTCTGGGGAGACGTTCATCCTCATCGGAGAATCCAGGAAAAGCTCTTGGATGAAGAGATAGCCCGGGATAACACTGCTGTGCGTCGTCCGTCTGCAGAGACGGCCTGCGGGCAACGTTGGAGCGGAACGTCGATACGCGTTGCGAAGCGACACAACAGAGGGAAGGATTGTCTCGAGAAGACCTCCGCATGTCTGTGCTTTTCGTCGCAGGGAGCGCCCCTGCACCAGCCGGCGCCCGTCTCACGTGAGCCATCACCCGGAAGGCAATCTGTGTGAGATACTAGATCGATCACATTCTTGGCGATGGGATGTCGAGGACTCAGGACTGGTCTTGATGTTTTGCACTAGAGCTGAGCCACACGTGGCTGCTTCGTGTCGACGCCACAGCCTCGCATCGGGAAGGAAGGCGAGCTGCGCTAGTGCGGGGCATCACAGCCTCATCGTGAAAGCCCAACGCAGTGTCTTTGCAGCTCTGTATCTTGGACCTAGTCGGGATAGAATTTTCCACTCAAAGCCTTGAACCCAAGAAGTCTATCGTTGAGCGCCCCCCTCTCTCCCGAAATGACGTCGATTCCCTTCTCTTCGCTGCCAACGGTGAGCGCCCTCTACCAAACAGGCAAGCTTGTCGGCAAGGCAGCCTCGGAAACGGCGGCGCGACCACCGCCGTCACGCGTCATCAACGACCAGGTGGCCTTTGCACGCGTCGACATCACGACGGTCGAGGTCGATGCCATTGTCAACGCCGCCAACCGCACGCTGCTCGGCGGCGGCGGCGTGGACGGCGCCATTCACCGCGCGGCCGGCTATCAGCTGGTGGAAG
Source organism: Ophiostoma angusticollis (assembly GCA_019925545.1). Taxonomy (NCBI): domain Eukaryota; kingdom Fungi; phylum Ascomycota; class Sordariomycetes; order Ophiostomatales; family Ophiostomataceae; genus Ophiostoma; species Ophiostoma angusticollis. The sequence continues at coordinate 23,893 of JADHKL010000048.1, forward strand.
AGTGTGTGGGACTGCATGGCTGCGCGACGGGCGAGGCCAAGATTACGGGCGGATACCGGCTGCCTGCCAAGCACGTCATCCACACGGTGGGCCCGGTGTACTACGAACTGGACTTGGCCGAGGCGGCGCGGCTGCTGGCCAACTGCTACCGCAACAGCCTGCAGGTGGCGGTCGACCACCAGTGCCGCAGTGTCGCCTTCCCGGCCATCAGCACAGGCATCTACGGCTACCCGAGCAAGGCGGCGGCGCATGTGGCGGCCAAGACGGTGCGCAGTTTCCTGGAGGGGCCGGACGGCGGCCAGATCGATCGGGTGGTGTTCCTGACGTTTGAGATGAAGGATGTGCAGGCGTACGAGGAGATCTTGCCGTGAGTGTTTTCTTTTGGGTTCCTTTCGTTGGTGATCGGAGACTGACATGCTGAAGACTGTATTTCCCTCCCGCGGATGGGGAGACGGAGGAGGCCGCGGAGGCGGCCGCAGCGGGCGCAGATACGTCAAAGGTTGATACAGATGTCAAGGACGTCGCGGAGACATCTGAAAAACCAGAGGAGGCGGAGACGTCAGACGTGGTGAAATCGGAGGAGACGGGGGCGTCAGCGGAGCAGGACAAGACAGTGACGCCTGCCGACAAACAAAGTGGTGACGACGCCACGGCCGAGAAGACGGGAAAGCCCTCGGAGGAAGTCTAGAGTGAAGATGATACACTGGTGGAAGGAGGCCGCCGAAGTGGAACACGATCCTACCGACGAGCAACACGGACATTGAACGCGAGGGAAGTGTCGCGGCCTAGGAAAGAAAACGACTGCTAGTATTTGATACCCTAACGAACGGATCGGAACGCGCTCGGATCCGATGGAGAAAAGGCCATAATCTCAAAATGATGCGTTTCCTTCATACTCTCACGGGCAACGCCAATGCCAAACACCACTCAACAGGCCATAATGTACGACTGCCACTGTCCGTTCTGGCAGACGCCAGTGGGCACGTCGATGGGGGCGATAGAGCAGGCGCTGTCCTCGTAGAGGGTTACTTGTCATGTCAGCGGCCGTTGAAGAAAAGAAAGAGGAAAGGGTGGAGAAAGTACATGTGCACAGGCTGTCGACCAGAGCCAGGCTGCCGATGGCATCGGCAAACTGCCAGCACTGGCCAGCCTGGGATAGGGTCAAGGTGTAGACGCCCTGGTTCTCGTCGACGCAGCCGGAGACGCCATAGGTGCGGAAGTCGAGCTCGTGCGGGTCGTTTCTGGACCTGATGCTGGCAGCAGCGGCCGAGGCGGCAACAACAGCGAGGGTGAAGGTGACCAGATGCATGGTTTTGTTGCTGTTGCTGTGCTGAGCTTCAAGCAGGCACTCTGAATTCTTTGACCTTACTCAAGCACTCCGGCATGTCTTCTTATACTCTACTTCATTCTCCAACATGCTTTCCCATCTCTTGACGTCATGTCAGCAAGGTCCCGTATCGTACATTTTACGTCCCGCCTCACAAGCACAGCCCATGTCCACCTCTGCCGTATCCGCTCAGCCACGCTCGTATTCGCAGTCCTTCGGTGAAGCCGGTGCGGCCAGAGTCCAGGTGACACGACATCCGCCGACGGTTTGCACCAACCAAGCACTCCCACGACGTCGCCGAGCATGCAGTCACTCTCTGGCTGCCGGGTTTGCGCAACGAGGGGGGAGATCCGGGCAGAATGGCAAGCCTGACTCCGCGTGCCGGTTTCTGTCAACAAAATGTCTAAGCCGCACAAGTCTTGTCTCTCGTCCTCTTCGGGTCTCGGTGGCTCTCTGCTCGTGGCCGTCGACGCGAGCCACAGTCTCGGGAGGCTGCAGCGACGATAGACGTCGCTTCCCGCCACTCCCGTTGTCTCCTTGGAAACACTCGCACTCGGCACGAAGAGAGCATGCTGAGACCTGCCTAGCCGCTGCCTCTGTCGCCTTGTGGCACGGACGGCGGCGAGTCGGAACCTTGTGACGGTACCATGTGACGCAGTCGCCGCGGCGTCCAACACTCGGTTAATTTGTTTTCTGAGCACAGCTGTGACGGATCTGTCCATGCACGACAGCAGCTTGAAGAGGAAAAGAAATGCAGGCGCTCAGGAAGAGAAATGAGGTTTCATCCTGTTGATGGGCAACCAGCAGGAGGTTGGATGCGCCGCACAGCACGCACTTACACCCAAAAAGGCAACTGAATAGTGCCCGGGGCTAAACACACGCTATATTTAGCATGCCGCAGTGCTCTGCTGAGCCCCCAATCCTCTGGAGACCGTTTGCGCCTGGTCCTCGGGACTTCCACCTGCGATCGCGGGATCTTATCTCACAATGGTAACGGTGATGGCAGGACGGTAAGATGCCGATCACCATCACCGGTGAGGTGCAGCAATGTCACCCTCGGCGCGGCACCTTCTTGATGCAGCAAGATCTGGTGGAGTTCTCATTTCTTTCTCTCAGTCGCACTCTATCTGTCCCACTACTGCCCTCTTCTCGCTTCTCAAAGCTCCTCGACGACTTTGGGTGTACATGTACAGCTACAGCTTCACGTCCAACACAACGTCGCAGCCGTCGATAAACCGAGACGTATGAACTACTTGGCCCTTCCGGGTTCCTGTACCCACGCTTCACCAGACGTCAAACGAGAGCTGCGTGTGAGACATGGTGTCTGTCACCTCGCGTCCTACCCTCCGTAGATCTCCTTTGCCCGAAAGAGGAAAGACTTTCAGGAACAGGCAGTCAAAGAGCAGAGGCACCGCCATGGATGGCACGACTGGAGCGAGGCACGCCTGCAAGCTTCATTTATGCGCACAAAAGCAGCAGCTGGAAGAACGAGACAGGCAGGCTAGAGGAGGCACAGACACGACGCGTCGTCTACGAGGCCGCGATGGAACGTGAGACGCAGCAACGGCTGGCAACATGATCGGTCAAGATAAAAGGGGCTGGTCCTCGTCTCAGACGACAATGATCGAGGCTGCCAGTGTTGACATCTCCATCCGGACCTTCTTCTGCTCCTCTCCTCCCTCGCTCCCCTTGGTTCCTTCTCCCACCATGAAGGCGGCCGTCTTTACTACCGCCGCTGCATCGGCGCTCCTAGCCATCGGCGCTGCCGCCCTGCAGTGTCACGCCGACAACTGCCTTCGCGCCCTGCGGGCCACCCAGACACCCGGCCGGTTAGAGGCCGCCCAGTCCTTCTGCGGACTCTTCACGGCCGGCCCCGATGCTGCCCAGCCCACGCCGCCACCGGCCATCCCCAGCTTTGCCGTCAGCGCTTGCAAGGACAACCAGAACGGGCCGCTGTCTGCACGTCTGTCGAGTGCTTGTCAGTGTATTGCCGCCAACACCACCTCCTCGGTCCCGACGTCCACGACGACCTCCGCGCCGGCCACGACGACCTCGACCGTAGCCACGGGTGCCTGTGCCCTGGCTAGCAGTGCCTGGGCCTCCCAGACGGCCAGCAACTTTGGTGTGTACTCCCCCCCCCCTCTCTCTCTCTCTCCCTCTCTCTCTCTGACCGATAGCCACACCAACCATCCCCGCCGTGCTGGCCTACAACTGTCTCCGCTCCGTCCCTCTACACAAGGACGCCGCCATCCAACTCGTGGACGCCATCGAGCCGTACCTGGAGTGGCAGTCGGACGCGGCGTACAAGGCCGAGCCGCCCAAGGACTACTTCTACCCGCCCTACGACATGTTCGCCGCGCTGGCTCAGGTCCGCGAGAACCTAGTCCACAACGTCTACGACAGCGAGCACGCCTTCCAGAGTGACCTCTACCTCACCGTCTTCGGCCAGGGCCACGACGGCCACTTTGTCTTCTACCCGGACCTGCTGACGCGTGTCTTCGACTTTGGCCGCCCGCGCTCGCTGGTGTCCGTCGCCTCCACGGCCGATGGCCACGCCCAGCTGCCCGTCATCAAGCTGTACGAAGACGTGCTGGCCGCGCCGCACACGGCGTCCGAGGTCGTGCTCATCAATGGCATCGACGCCGCCACCTACGTGCAGAACACCATCTTCACCGCCTCCTACAACCAAGACCCCGACGCTGCCTACAACAGCATGTTCTTCTCCAAAGCCGTCTATGCCGCCAGCGGCGGTGGCACTGGCTACTTTGCCGGCGGCGGCCGCATCCGCTTCACCTACCAGGGCCCCAACACCACCTTTTCCTTTGCCAACGGAACCGAGGCCACCTTTGAGAACTTTGCCCGCGTGCGCGGCTCGCTGAACGGCGTCGTCGACGGCGAATCCATGTTCTCGGCCTTTTGCTGGGGCGTCCGCGAGGGGCCGAACGCGCTGGCTGCCGCGACGACAAGCAGCAGCACGCCCACGGCCACGCCCACGGCCACCTTGGCCACGCCCCCGGCCGGTGGCGGTGGCACTGGTGTCACCGTGCCCGGGTTCCCGCCGCCGGTCGACATTACGGACGATGCGGTGGTGTCGTGCTACTACCTGGACGGCGCCGGCTTCGAGGAGGTGGCGGTGCTGTCGCTGTTGGCATTCGAGTCGGAGTCGCCGGCTGAATTCCAGGCGGTGACGGAAAACTGCCTGGCGCAGGCGCGGGCGGCGGGCAAGACGAAGCTGGTGGTGGACCTGAGCGCCAACGGCGGCGGCTACATCCTGCAGGGCTACGACTTCTTCCGGCAGCTGTTCCCGCAGACGGTGCAGGACGGCTTCTCGCGCTGGAAGGCCAACGACGCGTTTGTGGCCTTGGCACACCTGGTCAGCGCGGCCACCGCCGGCCTCGACCCCTACACGTCGGCCGACGCGGAGCTGATCGGCGAGTACGAGACCTGGTTCAACACGCGCTACGACCTCAACCTGACGAACCAGCCGTTTGCCGACTTCGCCAGCAAGTTCGGGCCCTACCGCGTGCAGGACACCAACTACACCGCGCTCATGCGCTGGAACCTCGACGACTCGCTGACGACGACCAACACCAGCTTCGGCATGGGCATCGAGATCAGCGGCTACGGCACACGCGCCAACCTGACCCAGCCCTTTGCCGCCAACGACATTGTGCTCGTCTACGACGGCGTCTGCGCCTCCACCTGCACCCTGGCTGCCGAGATGCTGCGCATCCAGGCCGGCGTGCGCTCCGTCGCCCTCGGCGGCCGGCCCCGGCCCGGTCCCATCCAGGGCGTCGGCGGCATCAAGGGCGCCCAGACGCTGTCCTGGGGCAACATCTACGACTATGCGCAGATGGGGCTGCAGGCCGGCACCACCAGCAGCAGCAGCAGCAGCAGCAGCAGCACAAAAAGAAACGACAGCACTGCCGCCCTCGCCCGCTACAGCCTGCTGCCCGTGCTGCGCTCGTCTGCCGCCGCCGTCAACTCGCGCGACCAGATCCTGCGCGGCAACCTGCACGACGGCCTGCCTGCCCAGTTCGTGCGCGAGGACGCCGACTGCCGCCTCTACTGGACTGCCGCCATGGCCACCGACGTCACGGCCGTCTGGAAGGCCGCCGCCCAGGCTGCCTTCAACCGTGGCAGTTGTGCCGCCGGCTTCATCGCCCAGATGCCTGACCGTTCCCGGGCCCGCGCTCGTCTCGGCCGTGCCGTCCCCACGTCCGGTGGTGTCGACCATGCCAGCTTAGCCCGGCGCAGCCGTGTGGCTGCCGACAAGAAGGCCGGCCTGCACAAGCGGAGCGTCGCGGCCAAGGAGGCGGCCCGGATCGAGGCCATGTTCATTCAGAAGGCGATTGAGTAGGGGGGACAGAGGAGATAATCACGTCTTTTGAGCTGGCATGACAGAAGATGCTCGCTTTTCTGCAGAAGAACAATACAAATGACAGGAATATGATAATAAGAAAGAAAAGAGAAGAAATAGAAAGAAGAGGAACATAAAAAGAGAAGAGAAAAAAGCTGAGGACTCACGTCTTTGGGTATCAATATCACAAACGTATCTACCATGCATGCGCCGAAAAGGACCAAACGAAAACAGAGAAAGAGCGCATCAGAATGTCGGGATAAAGTGCTTGGAGTCGTTCTCTTGCTGCTCAAAGGACTGGGGAAAGGCGGCAATGCCGGCGACGATGCCGGCGATCATGAAGAGCAGGGAGATGACGGACCACAGCACGCCCCAGCACTGCGAGGAGCCGCCGTAGCGCTGGGCGAAGACGCTGGCGTCGGAGCTGTTGACCTTGCGCAGGATCAGGTCGTCGCAGATGTCCCAGACGGAGTAGAGCGACGACATGACGCCGATGAAGAGCACGACAAAGCGCAGCGGCTCCGCGTGCACAATGAACCAGCACCCGATCAGCAGGCCGACTGCCAGCAGCACCGTCACCACCGTCAGCCAGTCCCGCTTGCCCCACCACAGCGTCAGCAGGAAGCACACGCCCAGCGCGATGCTGGCCACCTTGCTGGCCACAATGTCAAAGCCGCAAAACGTCAGCAGCGCCCCGATCAGCGACGAGCCCAGGTAGCCCGCCGGCAGCGTCAGCGCCGCCTTGCCGCCCTTCATCTGCGTCACGCCGCCTTCGTTGGGGTCCAGCTCGATGGACAGCACGCGCCCGCCCGTGCACACGGCCATGATGGCGTGGCTAAACTCGTGGAAGGCAATGACGAGCATCTAGAGGTCAGAGGAGAAACGACGGTAGAGTGGGGAGAAAGGAAGAGGGGAGAAAGGAAGAGGAGAGAGAAAGAAGAAAGGAAGAGGAGAGAGAAGGAAGAGGAGAGAGAAGGAAGAGGGAGAGAAGGAAGAGGGAGAGAAGGAAGAGGAGAAAAAAGAAAAGTAATACCTTGAACGGCCACAGAATGTACCGGATGTACGGAATGTTCCAGAGCAGCGCAATCGCCACAACGTACGCCGCAATGACGCCCAGCGTCACCTTTTGCGTGTTCGTCACCGTCAGCCCGCGCGCCGCCAGCTGCTGGCCCTGGGCCGGCAAGCTCCGCGTCTGGAGGTCGTGCAGCTCGGCCGCACGCGCAGCGAGTAGCGATAGCGGGCCAACCACGGCGGCGGCGCTGCGGAGGGCCGCTCTCGACCGCAGCAGGCCCGGTATATGCAGCGCGGGGGCCATGTTCGAGCGAAAAGGGGGGCCGGAGAGGGGGGTAGAGTGTCGTCGTGGAAGGTTGGAAGGTGGTCGAGGATGGTGCCGTTGTCGACGGAAAAGGCAAAGACGGACGACGCGATGGTTGCAAATCGAGGCAGTGAGACGTGGAACAGCGGTTAACGGTCGTTTTGTAGGAATCGGGGAGTGCCCAGAAGTGCAGAGGCTGAGGAATGGAGGGATAGAAAGGAAAACAGCCGCCCTTTCTCTGCCCTCCGCAGCGGTGACCTGGAATGCGTTGGCAGGAGAGAACTCTCAGGCCGCGTTGTCGTTGCGTGTTTACTGGAGTCTGTTAGCGCTTGCTGCGGCGAGGGTAGCGGCCTTCTTTGCGCTTTGCCCCTGGAGGTGGAACGCCAGTGGCCGAACCCCACTAGAACGCGTCAGCTTAACGGCCCTGAAAATCGCTGTGGCGCTCCTCGTCCTCCCCTGTTTCTATTATTAGGGGCCCGTAAGTATCCCCAAACTCCTAGTCTCAAGTATTTCCAGTGTGAGTTAAAGTGGCTGTGTTGGAGAGAAAGCGGCCAATCCCCAATTCTGTCACACAATGCATGACCGACGATATTGTCGAGGCATTACGGAGTACTCCGTATACATACACTCTGCCTGAAACTCTTCATTTCCTGTGAACGGTGACGAGAAATCCGGACAAAATCAGAGTATTCACGTGATCTTTAGTTATTCGGAATTCTCTCATCAGAAGTTCAGAACTCGTCCTTAACATCAAAGCTGTCAAGGAACCAACTCCAGGCCGCAGCTCCCCGTCTTATCAGATCGTCCACCATCACAGAGTACCAGCCGGTTACTCCATACTCCGTTCTGGTTGCCAGATCCCTCCACATCTTCCCAGGCTCCCGTTTTCTCTACGGAGCACACGGTGTCTGCCCCGGCTCCTCCCTTGCGCTACCGGGTTCCCGCAACTAGGAAGATGGACGACGTGGCGGACTTTACGAAGCACCACACCGGCTCTGGCCCCGATTAATTCTGTCGTGCAAATTGGCCTACTCGTGGCAAAAACGACAATCCGGGTGGCTGCTTCCTTGTTGGGCGGATAAAGGAGGATACAAAGGGGCTCAACATCAATCTATCTAGCCTGCTCGCTTCCCATGACAGGCGGCATGCCGCATTCATTTGGCAGTCTATATTTTGTTCGACTTCTTTTCTCCTGCTGAATACGGGAGGTGTTCAAAACAGCCATGCGCCTCGGGGTCGCAGAATCAACCTGCGGCAACCGATTGTCAGACGGCGTCAGACATTGAAAGAACACTACGGCGTCGGCTTAGGTTCCTGCTTATTCTCTTGTAACCCCGGCTAGACAGAAATCGCCAGGGTCCAGGCGAACTGATTCGTGGTGGCTCTATGAGGTGCTCTAGAAAGCCGCCACCTCGAACAAAGAGCTACAGTGCGAACAAATGTCGTCCTTAAGCAAATTGTGTGAGGAAATGGCGATGGCAAGCATACAAAGTAACGCCCAAGCAGTGTTCCCGAAGATGCGAACGCCAGGCAAGCGGAATAGGAGAATGTCCGCTCCTTTCCAGCAGCATGCAGTTTGTTGACCGCCTCCTGCCGCACTGTTTGAGTGGCTGGTCCGCCCTCCTTATCGCACCCCCTCCTATCGGAAGATCCATGCTCAATCCGGTAAGTGAGGAGGGCGGTGAAGGCTGGGATTTTCATGCAAAAGTTTTCGCTGACCTGTCTGTTGTGTCGCGCCAGCCCATGTTTGAATTTCTCGGCCTCTCGCTGGCTGGACAAGGAAAGTGCCCCATAAAAAAGTTTTTTTCTGCCTCTTTGGCAAACTTTTCCCCCTTCTGTCCTTCTGCCCTACGGCTCTGTAATGCCATTTTTCGCCTCCAGGCGGTGGCGGTTGCCCCGTAAGGATTTTCACTGCTCGTCTCTTTCTTATCAAAGCCCCGTCCGTATATATTCTCTATCATCCACATTTTTCTTCCTCTCCCATCTTCTCCCCTCTTCACCTCTCCTCCCTTTTTCCCCTCTCTCATCCTTCCTTCCTGACCTCTTGCTTCTCAAGAGTCTCCTCCTTAGAGGCAAGAAAGATTTCGACGTCACTTGTCTGGCGCAAGGTCGATCCCCCGATCTGTTCGCTTTCTTTTTCCTACTTCGATAGACTTCAGGCGGATAGACGCCCCCGTGGCCGGTTCTCGGATTCGACGCTCCTTCGCTAGATCTCTCATTTCCTCGATACCCTCTTCCACCGTCTTCGACGTCCCTTGTTCTCCGACACACACATCACACAATGGCTTCAAAAGCTGAGAACGCAAAGAGCGACCAGGTCCTCGCCGACCTCGTCAAGAACCTCACCATCTCCAAGGATGCGAGCGCCACCAAGGAGGCATCCATTGCGATCGCCTCGTTCATCAACGGCCGCATCGAGGACGTTGCTGTTCCTACTAAGTAGGTTATATCTGTTTTTTTTTGCGCAACACGGTCTCGGCCAGTTCCAGAGCCTGAAAAATTTCTCCCCCACCATAACTCCAAATTGCTGCGACTATTCGCCCACCCGCGCCTGTCTTGGCTATCCGCCTTTTGGAGCAGTGGAAAATTTTTACACGGCTCAATTGCCAACTGGGCCATTGGCCAGAGCACGTGGATTTGTTAAAGGGCCAATATCATAGTTTCACTGTCGCAGCGTTTTTTTCACGCCCAAAAGTCTAGCATTCTACAAGCGATCAATATTTCAAAACAGCCGCTAACGTGCTCCAGGACCATCGAGTCTCTCACCAAGCAGCTGAACAACAAGAAGGATGCCGCTGCCCGCGAAAAGGCCCTGACTGCTATCCAGGCCATCGCCCAGCACTCGGAGGTCTCGGCCCACGTTGAACCCTTCCTGATTGTCCTCCTGCCGAGCGTTCTGGCTGCTGCTGGCGACAAGATCACGGCTGTCAAGGATGCTGCCTTTGCCGCTGGCCTGGCCATTGCCGAGGCCATCAACCCCAACGCTGTCAAGGCTGCTCTTCCCGCTGTCATTGAGTCGCTGCGCAATGCCCAGAAGTTCCCCGAGCGCCTGCTTGCCCTGGACTTCATTGACACTCTGATCCGCACCGCCCAGACCCAGATGTCGCTTCGCGTCCCGGTGCTGATTCCCGCCATCTCTGAGGCCATGTGGGTCACCAAGAAGGACGTCTCTACGCGCGCCTACAAGACAATGGAGGCTGTCTGCGCTCTGATCGTCAACAGGGATATTGAGAAGTTCATTCCCGAGCTGATCAAGTGTATCGCTAAGCCGGAGAACGTCCCGGAGACGGTCCACTTGCTCGGTGCCACCACCTTCGTCACCGAAGTCCAGGAGCCTACCCTGGCCCTCATGGTCCCGCTGCTGGATCGCGGTCTGGCGGAGCGTGACACCGCCATCAAGCGCAAGTCGGCTGTCATTGTCGACAACATGTGCAAGCTTGTCGACGACCCGAACATCGTCGCGCCTTTCCTGCCCAAGATGATGCCTGGCCTGCAGAAGAACTACGAGACGCTGGCCGACCCCGAGGCCCGTGAGAAGACCCGCCAGGCTCTGGACACCATCACCCGTGTCGGCAACGTCAAGGACGGCAAGATCCCTGAGCCCAGCAACCATGGCGACATCCAGATCGTCACCAACCACCTCAAGTCTGTCCTTGCCGGCAAGCCCGCGGCTACGGACGAAAAATTCGCTCCCGTCCTGACCTACATTGCCGCCGTTGCCGGTCAGCTCATCGACGAGAAGGAGACCGAGGTTAGCACCTGGACTTCCAGCCTGAAGCCCTTTGTCACCGTCATCGTCGGCGACGATGCCGCCGAGGGTGTTGTTGAGAGCCTCCGCCGGAAGGCTTCCCCAGGCGTCTCGGAGGAGGACGAGGGCGAAGCGGATGACGAGGAGGGCGAGGACCTGTGCAACTGCACGTTCTCGCTTGCCTACGGTGCCAAGATTCTGCTGAACCAGACCCACCTTCGCCTTAAGCGCGGCCAGCGCTACGGTCTGTGCGGTCCCAACGGTTCGGGAAAGTCGACGCTGATGCGCGCCATCAACAACGAGCAGGTCGAGGGCTTCCCCAAGCAGAGCGAGGTCAAGACCGTCTTCGTCGAGCACGACCTGGACTCTGCCGACACGGAGATGACCACCATTGACTGGACCATGAAGAAGCTGCAGGAGGCCAAGGTCGACGTCAGCAAAGAGGAGGTCGTGACCCGCCTTGGCGAGTTCGGCTTCACCACGCAGATGATTGAGGGCGAGATCACCGCCCTGTCGGGTGGTTGGAAGATGAAGCTGGCTCTGTGCCGTGCCGTCTTTGAGGCGCCAGACATTCTGCTGCTGGACGAGCCGACCAACCACTTGGACGTGAAGAACGTCAAGTGGCTGGAGGATTACCTGATCAACTCGCCCTGCACATCCATCATTGTGTCGCACGACTCGGGCTTCCTCGACAATGTGTGCCAGCACATTATCCACTACGAGCGCTTCAAGCTCAAGCGCTACAGAGGCAACCTGAAGGATTTCGTCAACCGCTTGCCGTCGGCCAAGTCTTACTACGAGCTCGGTGCCTCTGAGATGGAGTTCTCCTTCCCCGAGCCCGGCTTCCTGGAGGGCGTCAAGACCAAGGCGAAGGCCATTCTGCGTGCCACGAACATGAGCTTCCAGTACCCCGGCACGCCGAAGCCGCAGGTGACGGACATTACCTTCCAGTGCTCGCTGAGCTCGCGTATTGCCGTGATTGGCCCCAACGGTGCGGGCAAGTCGACGCTGGTCAACGTGCTGACGGGCGAGCTGATCCCGTCTGGTGGTGAGATCTACCAGCACGAGAACATCCGCATTGCGTACATCAAGCAGCACGCGTTTGCGCATATTGACAACCACCTGGACAAGACGCCGTCGGAGTACATCCAGTGGCGGTTCCGCACGGGCGAGGACCGTGAGACGATGGACCGCGCCAACAAGATCATTACGGAGGAGGACGAGCAGGCGATGAACAAGATTTTCCGCGTCGGCGACACGCAGCGGCGCGTCATTGGCATCAACTCGCGGCGCAAGTTCAAGAACTCGTATGAGTACGAGTGCTCGTTTGCGCTGGGCGAGAACGTGGGCACGAAGCAGGAGCGGTGGACGCCGATGATGTCGGCGGACAACGACTGGCTGCCGCGGACGGAGCTGCTGGGGTCGCATCAGAAGATGGTGGCGGACGTGGACATGAAGGAGGCGCTGGCGTCGGGCCAGTTCCGGCCGCTGGTGCGCAAGGAGATTGAGGCGCACTGCGCCAACTTCGGCCTGGACGCAGAGCTGATTTCGCACTCGCGCATGCGGGGTCTGTCGGGCGGGCAGCGGGTCAAGGTTGTGCTGGCGGCGTGCTCGTGGCAGCGGCCGCATCTGATTGTGCTGGACGAGCCGACCAACTACCTGGACCGCGACTCGCTGGGTGCGCTGTCGAAGGCGCTGAAGAAGTTCGAGGGTGGTGTGATTATCATTTCGCACTCGGCCGAGTTCACCAAGGACTTGACGGAGGAGGTGTGGGCGGTGCTGGACGGCAAAATGACGCCGTCGGGCCACAACTGGGTGCAGGGCCAGGGCTCTGGCCCGCGCCTCAAGGGCGACGACGCCGAAGGCGAGGACAAGTTCGACGCCATGGGCAACAAGATTGCCGGCACCAAGAAGAAGGCCAAGCTGACCAGCTCGGAGGCGCGCAAGAAGAAGAAGGAGCGCATGGCCCGCCGCAAGCGCGGTGAGGAGGTGTTCAGCGACGAGGACGATTGAGTGGAGTGAAGACCGTTTCGCGTTGCTCCCTCCAACACACCTCAAAAGTGCTTACCTACATTGCGTCTCCGATCTTATCTGCCTTCCCCCTCTTCCACATGTGCTGGAGTACAAAAAGATGAATTGTTTTTTTCCTTGGTCTTGTCATGTTTTTTTCCTTGTCACGTCTTTTTTTTCGTTCCCGCATGTTTGGGTTCTTGCGTTTCATGCGTTTTGCTATCTAGACACGTCGTGACAAGGACGTTTGTTTTGACGAAGGAAGAACAGTGAGACGCTTTGTTGTGGGTGAACCACAGGAAGGCCCCGGCTATCTGGACCGTTTTCTCTCATTATAGTCTAGACAAGAAACAAATGACCCTATGAAGGGTTTAACATACATAAGTGAGATGTGAAGACGTGGAGATGGAGGTGAAGATGTGAAGGTGAAGATGTGAATTTGTGGCGCTGTGAAGACTCCGCTGCACAAGTCACGGGCGAAGAATCTGGACATACGGCATCGCCGACCGGCTGTTTTCTCAAACAACATCAGCCGTTGCTAGGCTCTGGGAAAGGAAGAGAAACGCAATGGTTGTCAGATGGAAGACCGGATAGAAGGTTAAAAATCGGCGAACCATGGGGTGCAGCCGGGAGAAGAAAAGATGAGACGGCCAGGTCCAGGGTCTCCAGGTAGTGGGGATTCTTTTTTCTCTTTTTTCCTTCACGTTTATTTCTACGTGGTCTTCTTTTTCTCTTCTTCTTCTTCTTCTCTTTGTCCAGCAAAATCCCCACCACAGGAACGGTGGTGTGTGGGACGATGATCAAGCACGAGACGGACGATCCGGGTCAAAGCGGTAGGGGGGTTGCTTTTTTGCGGGGGGCGGGGGACGGGGGACGTGCCGGCAAACGACAGCTGCGTCCGTCTCGTCCCCTGCCCCTCCCATCTCACGAGTCACGACGACATGCATCGAGAGTTACGTTCGCGGTCAGACATGGATCCAAGGCAGGGACTAGGGTTGTTCTTAACGAGATGGAGGGTGGGATGAGAGATGAGATGAGATGAGATGGAGATGGAGATGGAGATGGAAAGAGAAGAAGTAGAGATGGAGAACGTCTCTTGTGCGACTCGCCCACAGCCAGTCTTGTTCTCACTGTCATTCCCTCGTACCAGGTAAACCATGTAGCTGCAGTGGCATAATGGCGAGAAAAAAAAGAGTAAGAAAAAAACGAGGACCTGGAAACGGCGTCCGGAACGAAAACAGCTGCGACTGACAACATCAGCCGTACCAGAAGAGGCCAAGCGGTGTCTGGAGAGGGCGAGAGGATGCGGGTAAAAAAGACAGGACGAGGAATCCGAGAGACTTGCATCGTTCGTCTTCGTCTTGTCGTCTCTTTGCAACACCGTCACTACATGTACGACAACCTATTCATCCGCCTCGTCGATCCTTGCCGCAGCTTGCCGGGGTCCGCCTTGTCCGCCTTGCCATCCTTGCCCGGGCGCTGCAGGCAGCGACGATCCGTAACAAGGTTGTCTCTTGCCTTCTTGGCCGAGTCCCCACCCTCAGCACCGTCCCATCTACGATCGATGCCATGCATTCCCAACGTACTCCGTACAAGGGCCCTTCCGGATGCCAATCAAGCAGGGATCCCCCTCCCATTTCTTTTCTGCATTTTTCTGATGTTTACTCAGCTTTGCTTATGAGGCCATGAATGACGACTGCACATTTCGGAATCATCTCTCCATCATTTTCTCTCCATGTCGTCTTGCCTTTCCATCTGTAGTCGTCTTATTCACCCGTTTACCCGCACCATCCCCCGGGTTCTACACCTGCCATGCCTTTTCTCTCCTGCTTCCCGTTCCTGGCCGTCTTTCCCCACGCCCCGGATTCCGGGCTTCTAGAAGGAAGTGAAACTGCGCCGGGGAGAGAGAGGAGGCTCCTGAGGAGGTGAGGAACATTTGATGTCATCAGATCCCACCCGACCTTTCTCTCCACTTTCTCTCCACTTCGTCCTTCATCCTCCCTCGAACCACACATCCAACCTTGGTTCTGTCGCTACGAATTCAGCCTCATTTCGTCATCCTGATGCTTGCTCTCTCTCCCTCTCTCGTCTCTTCTTTTTGCCGGCACGACCCTGGCTACCAAAGGACTGGGCACGATGTGTTTTGGCCCATTTTGCCACGCGAGGGACGACCAACTCCCGCATCGTCGTCCCTTCTGCCCTTGTCACGTTCGTCTTCCCCGGACCCACTAGGACGTTCGAAGATGGACGAGCACGTCTTTCTTCCGCCTGTCAATGTCTGGTTCATCGGCTGCGTGTGTCAATCCCGGTGTCTCGTCATCGTCGCTGAGTGTCTTTCGGCTCAAATGCTTTTTCAATGCACTCCCTCATCTCCTCAGGCCATCGTCCTGGTTTTCATCTCTGCTGCATCTGTCTGACCTGGCCTGACTCTCGCCAGCTCCTGGTTTCCCGGAGCTGGGCCTCGAGACGTCTCCGGGAAATGTCTGTCGTCTTTCTATTAAACCGTCGTGATCCTTCCTTCGACCCGGTCAGCCTTTCTCCTTCCCTTCTGTCTTCATCCTTCTTCCAGGTTATCACCTTCTCTTTACTCTCACTGTGTCTTTCATTGATCAACAGCCTGTGTCCCTCCTTCCAAGATACCCAACACGTTCCTTTATACACGTTCTCCTTCTGTTCACTCCTTCTTGTCAACATGAAGTTCACATTGCCCATCTGCTGTCTTGCCCTGGGAGGCGCAGGCGTCTCGGCCGCTGCTGTCTCGGCACGGCCAACCAAGGCATCTCTGGCAGTTCCGGCATCGACGGTGTCCATGACCTTTCCCGACCAGACACTTGTTGTGGTTCCAAGGCAGGATACGCAGCAGCAGCAGCAGCAACAACAACAACAACAACAACAACAACAACAACAACAGCAACAGCAACAACAGCAACAACAACAGCAACAACAACAGCAACAACAGCAACAACAACAACAAATCCAGCAGATCCAACAGCAGGCCCAGCAGCAGGCGGACCAGCAGCGCCAGAACAACGACGCTGCACTGTCGTCGGTGTCGTCGTCGTTCAGCTCACGGCTCAACTCGCTCAGCACGTCGGCATCCAGCTCACTTGACCAGCTGCGTACCAGTCTGCAGTCGGCGCAGCAGGCTGTCAACACCCTGCAGCGCAGCGTGGGCGACCTTCAGAGCAGCGCTGCTTCGGCGATGTCCTCGGTGCTGTCCTCGGCCGCGGCCTCGGCCTCGTCGGCTGAGCGCGCCATGTCGACTAGCATGGCGGCTGACAAAGCCGCAGCCGTGGCCAGCGCCGTGTCCGCTGCGATGCTGCAGCAGCAGCAGGCGGCGGCGGCGTTCCCGTCCATGCAGCCACCACTGCCATCACAGCGGGCGGCGGCCAGTGTGCCGTCGGCGACGGACAGCGTGGGTCTCGGTGCAGGCATCGGCAGCAGCACGTCGCCGCTGGCGGTGGACGACCGACAGAGTGGCGACAGCAACGTGCTGGGCGCGTGCTCGGCGCCCGAAGTGGTGCTGGCGTTTGCCGGGATCGTGTTGGGGGCGGTGGGCGTGGCATCGCTGGGGTGCGTTGTGGTGCTGTGGTACTGGCGGCGCGGGCGGCGGTTGGTGCGCGAGGACAAGGACGACGAAGAAGAGGACGCCACGACCAAAAAGACAAAGAATGCCGGCCTGTCGGGCAAGAGCCAGGGCTACGGCGGCACGACGCTGCGGCAGTGGCGCATCCGGGCCTCGACGACACGGCCCGGGGTGGCACGGATCACGCGGCTCTTCAAGGGCGGGCTGGACGACGAGCAGGAGCCTCTGCCGTCGTTGACGCCGCCCATGGACGTGGCGCTGACGGCGTACCGGCTTCCGCCAGCCTACGACCAGGGCTACTACGAGGAGAAGGACAAGCAGGCGGAGGCAATGCCTGTGACGGACGACGTGCGTCCACCTCCGCGTGCTGCGGTTGCTCCTTCCACGTCTGTCCCTATGGCCGTGTCGACCAATGGTCGGGTGGCGTCGACATGGTCAGTGACGACGGCCGGGGGCGAGGCCAACAACAGCAACACCACCGCCACCAGTAACACCACCGCCACCAACAACATGGCAAAACACACTGTCAACTTCAGCCGCAGCAGTCGCGTGCCGGCACCGCTGACAGCAGCCACCACGCGGCCGCGGCCGTCGTCTAGCGTGTACGAGCCGTTTGGGCCGTACGCCAGCACGACCTACTACGGTACTGCTGCTGGCAATGGCGGCGAGCCCATCGGCCTCGACCGCATCAGCCGCATGGAGGCGGAGTGGAACCAGAGCCTGGGCGACGTGGGGGCGGCGGGCCCGAGAAAGACCGGCGCGGGCACCGGCACCTACTACGCGACCAACTACGCCTACTATGCCAAGCGGGACGGCAAGTCGCCGTCGCAGTCGCCGTCGCAGTCGCAGCCGCAGACGCAGCCGCAGACGCAGCCGCAGTCGCAGCCAGAGTCACAGTCGCGCCACAAACAGAGCAGCGTCGACAGCCTGGCGCGCGAGTACCACGACTTTGTCAGCCAGGTGTCTGTGTACGGAGGCGAGGGCTACGTGCGGGAGAGCGACGAGGCCGAGAGGGAGAAGAAGGAGAAGGAAAAGGAGCAGCAGTCTGAAGCGGACAAGGACCGGTCGGTGGGCGACGAGATCTCGCGGGCGTGGTGGTGGGTGCGCAACCGGGCGATGCGGCAGCCGACGGTGGCGGTGGGCAACAGCCGCGGCGGCTTTGAGACGCGGCTGGGCAACGGGGGTTTAATCTAGAGCAGCATCCAGTCGGTACGGAGTAATGAAGTGTTTGTCAAGCTTGAGCTTACGGATTTGCTTACGCGTACCACGGCGTGGGTGGCTGTGCAGTCAGAAGAGAGGCAGACGACCGACGGCAACGCTTGATCGTGATTGGTCTGAGTCTGATGGCAGGGGGGAGGGCAGGGGGAGGGGCGAGCGTAGTCGGCGGGTGAAACAAACGTGAGGCAGGCAGGGCGACAAGGACGGGAGAGAAGAGAAGAGAGACGAGGAGAGACGAGAGAAGAAACAAAAGAAGAAAGCAGGCAAAGAAATCCGTTGTACCATGGACAAGTCGCTCGCCTCCCGCTGCAGGGAGCTTTTTCAGGTATGACAGGTCACGTGTTCGTTCGTGCTCAGTCCCGAGTCTGACAGCCAGTTCCTCTCCTCCACCACCGGCGACCTCGCCAATGTGACGGGCCCGCCGTCGATGCTGGCGCCGGTGTCGGTGGTCGAGGTCGGCTGCTGCTGGGCGCAGCGGCCGGCCGTGTTTGCGGCGCCGGCGCTGGAGCCGCGGGCGGACCGGCGCTGCTTGCTGGTGCTGCGCATGGTGCTGATCGGGCTGCGCGCGCAGTTGTATGTGGGAGGGTCGCCGACGACGAGCATCCGCAAGCCGCTGAATGCCTTTCTGGGGGAGCTCTTCCTGGCGGAGTGGGAGGAGGCGGTGAGCGAAGCGGCAGAGCCGACCAAAGAGAAAGAGACGAGCGACGAGGAGAACGCGAGCGAGGGGAGAAACGGGAGAGAAACGGACAGCACCCCCCCCTCGTCCGTCTTCTCCACCCGCCTCGTGGCCGAGCAGGTCAGCCACCACCCACCCATCACGGCCATGCACATTGCCGACGAGGTCCACGGCGTGCGGGCAGACGGCTACGCGCGCGTCGAGATGACCTTTACCGGCACCGTGCAGGTGCGGCAGGTCGGCCACGCGCTGCTGCGCGTCGACGCCTACGACGAGGAGTACCTCATCCCGCTGCCCGACATCAAGGTGCGCGGCATGCTGTCCGGCCGCCTGTTCCCCGAGGTCACCGACACCTACTACATTGTCGGCAGCAGCGGCTACGCGGCCGAGATCCGCTTTTCCGGCGAGGGCCTCTGGGGCGGCGGCACGCGCAACCGCTTCACCGCCGCCGTCGTCTCGCTGGCCACAAACGCCCGCGTCTTTACCGTCGACGGCGTCTGGAGCCGCGGCTGGACCACGTACGACGCCGACGGCCGCGTCGTTGAGCGCTACTACGACGTCGACGCCCCCGGCAACGCGCCCGCGCCCATGCACCCCCCCCTGCCACCGCCGCCCGCCCAGGATCCCTGGGAATCGCGTCGTGCCTGGGCGCGCGTGCTCGACGCCCTGCGCACCGGCGACCTGCGCACCGCCGTGGCCGCCAAGACGCGCCTCGAGCAGGCCCAGCGCCGCATGCGCGCTGCCGAGGCTGCCCGCGGCCACACCTGGCAGCCGCTCTTCTTCCGTGCCACCGGGCCGCCCTGTGACGCCGCCGCCGCTTCCTTCCAGCGACTGGCCGACCTGGCCTCAAAGGCGGCCGCGGCGGCCAACGTGCACCACAACCATGTGCACCTGCAGCTGCATGCCGAGCGCACCAAGGGCGTGTGGCGCATCGATGATGCCACGCTGCGGAGCACTCAGCGGCCATTCCGGCCAGGGTCGACGCCGTACGGCGACGACGGGGAGGCGGGGGATGGGGAGGCCGGGGATGGGGAGGCCGGGGACGGGAGATGATTATGTAAGCTTTGGCATGGAAACAAGTCGCTCCATGCCATGGCCAATTCGACGTCCTCGACAACGACAGAACCCTTCACACCGTAGCTTTTAATGTGAAAACACAAGCCCGGATAATAAACAGTGTTCGTAAAATGCCCTATTACGCAAAGTTTGATGCCAGGATGACGGCGGCGGAGGTTATCTACGACACGGAGATATCTTATCTTGCTGTCGCCATTAGCTCCGCTGTGGCGCTATCTATCGCCAGGGGAACCGCTAACAGTAGCTGCTTGTACCTTAAATACCTGGCAGGTGCCAGGCGCTACCTTGTCGAGCTCTTCTCGAATTCCCGCAACACCTTCTCTCCATCTTCGCTTGTCTTTCCATCGTCCCTCCTCACTCCCCCATGTCTGCCTGGAAATCGGCGTTTGCGGCCGCGCTGCTGCTCGGCACTACCTCGGCGCTAAAGCTCCCCGTCCACGGACAGCAGCAGCCGCTCGTCTCCGATGACATCAACGTCGACGCCGACGCCGACGCCCTCAACACCCCCCCTGACCTCTTCCTGGCCGGTCCCGAGTCCAAGCCACTGGTTGACAGCGAGCTGCTGCAGGCCAACATCTCTGTCCCGCGCCTGCTCAGCCACGCCGGCGCGCTCTACGGCATCGCCCAGCGCAGCGTCCCCGAATACGGCCACCCGACGCGTGTGATTGGCAGCGCCGGCCACAACGGCACGCTCGACTACATCTACTCCATTGTGTCGCGCCTGGGCGGCGGCAAGCCCGCCGAGGGCGTCGACGGCTACTACCATGTCTGGAACCAGAGCTTCCCCGCCGTCAGCGGCAACGTTTTTGAGTCGCGCCTCGTCCTCAACGACTCCGTCTTCACCTCCGCCCAGCCCATGGGCCTGACGCCGCCCACGGCCAATCGCCAGCCCGTGTTTGCGCACCTGGCGCTGGCGGCCCACGACGGCTGCGAGGCCGCCGACTACGTGACGGCCAGCGTGCGCGGCGCCATTGTCCTCGTCCGGCGCGGCACGTGCCCCTTTGGGCAGAAGTCGGCGCAGGCCGGCCAGGCAGGCGCCGTGGCCGCTGTGGTGTACAACACGGAGGACGGCCCGCTGAGTGGCACGCTGGGCACGCCCACGCCGGACCAGGTGGCCACCTTTGGGCTGTCGGGTGCCGAGGCGGCGCCGCTGGTGGCAGCGCTCAAGCATGGCGGCGGCAGCGGCAGCGACGGCATCGCGTACATTGACGCAGAGGTCTCGCGCATTGCGACGCGCAACATCCTGGCGCAGACGGTGGACGGCGACCCGGACAACTGCGTGATGCTGGGCGGCCACAGTGACAGCGTGGCCGAGGGCCCGGGCATCAACGACGACGGCACGGGCAGCCTGACGCTGCTGGAGGTGGCGACGCAGCTGACGCGGTTCCGTGTGCGCAACTGCGTGCGCTTTGCCTGGTGGGCGGCCGAGGAGGAGGGCCTGCTGGGCTCGGACTACTACGCGGAGACGCTGACGCCCGAGGAGAATCTGCGTGTGCGCCTGTTTATGGACTACGACATGATGGCCAGCCCGAACTTTGCCTACCAGGTGTACGATGCGCGCGACGGTAGCGGTGGCGACGACGACGACGACACCAGCAACCCTGCCGGCTCCGAGGCGCTGCGCAACCTCTACCTGGACTGGTACGCCGCGCACGGGCTCAACACGACGCTGATCCCCTTTGACGGCCGTAGCGACTACGACGGCTTCATCCGCGCCGGTATCCCGGCCGGCGGCATCGCCACCGGCGCCGAGGGCGTCAAGACGGCCAAGGAGGCCGCGCTGTTCGGCGGCACCGCAGGCGACTGGTACGACCCGTGCTACCACCAGCTGTGCGACGACACTGCCAACGTCAACGCCACCGCCTGGGCCGTCAACACCAAGCTGGTGGCCCACTCCGTTGCCACCTACGCGCTCTCCTTTGACGGCTTCCCCGAGCGCACGCTCGAGAGCGTGACGGTGGCGGCGGCGGCCGGCCCCGACACGTACGCGGCCAAGGTCAAATACCACGGCACGAAACTGTTCATCTGAGCAAGGGGTGTCGGAGAGGCCATCTGGTCTTGCATAGCGTTGAACTCTTCTGTCTTTGCCTAGAAATGATGTACCTAAGTAGCGAATAGATTCAAGCCTTGAACGTCTTGGCCGTCGGCGTGACAAAGTCGACGCACGACTCGTACGTCTGTCCCTGCCCGAGCCAGTACCATTGCAGGACCTGTCTGTTAGTGAGGAAGGAAAAGAAGAGAGAAGAGGGAAAACATACGCATTTGCCCGGCGTCGTGCACTGCGTGCCCAGATCCGGAATGGTCACGTTAAAGTGCGTCTGGTTCTGCGGCGGGTTCAGGCTGGCGGCGTAGTCCTGGGGCCAGTCGACGAGCAGGCCTTTGGACTGCGACGCGGACGCGGCTGCCGGCACGATGATCCGGTTGGTGGTGGTGTCGACGACGGACACGTTGGCAAAGCCGCGGTGGGGGATGCGGATAAACACCTCAAAGGGCACGACGTCACCCGGGCGGTAGGTCTGCACATTGTGGGCGTTGTCGGCGAACTGGTAGCCGCGGCAGAGCCACATGTCGCACTTGGCGGCGTCGTAGGCCTTGTCGTCCGTCGGCTTGTGCGAGCGCAAAAAGGCCTCGGGGTACGACGTGTTGTCAGCCTGGTAGAAGGTGACCAGCGTCTGGCCGCAGACGGCTGCCGTGGCGTTGCCGGGCGTGCGCGTGGCCGGCGAGGTGACCAGGCCGTGGCCGGCAGCGAGGGGGGCGAGCGCGGACCAGGCCAGGAAGACGGGCAGGCCGACGGCCGACTGGACGGAAGCAGACAGACGCATGGTGGGTAGGGGCTGAGACGAGAAGGAGGGAGAAGAGAAGACACAGTTGGATGACTCAAGCGAAGACCAAGAGCGGCGCAGAAGAAATGACAAGATATATAGACAGTCTGGCATCCTCCACGACCGAGCCTTACGCCGACCTCGCGTCCTCGGCGAGGTCTGTTTACCGAAAGGTATGTGGGAAAGATAGATTGCGGTGAAATGAGAGAGAGCTTTGGCCGGCAATCTAAATATATATATAGGCTCAGATGAAGTTGAGGCGGCGGGCCTGATCGGGGTCGCGGTGCAGGGAGAGCGGCTCCAGAGTTTGCTGCCAAGACACCTACTGGCAGGTCCCTTTTTGCTTTTACCCGTGCAGACAACCTGTCCCGGCCCAGCGTACATGTAGACTGCTGCCGCTCTTCCGGCATCCCGTTTCTGTTACCAGGTCAGCGGGAGTTCCCCCCCTCTCTCGCATTCTCGGGGTTTGACGAACGTCCGTAGCACGAGAGCTATTAATCTCGCAGAAGGAAGGGCGAGCCGATGGATGAATAGATTGCCATTGACAAATCATGGGAAATGGACGGGAGGTTGTCAAAACGAACTCACAAAACAACATGATTCGTAGGTAGGTAGGGGTAATCAAAAATACGCAAATCCCGTATCCAAAACGCCAAGTTCATCGCCCGTTTTGTGGCCTACCTGCCCTCTACACTCTCTTCGTCGTCTAGGACAAACGCGTCCGGGTGCCCGGGTACGCTGCTATAGGCACCGCGGCCACCGTCGCCGCGCCTTACGGCAGCACCACCTTCGACACCACCGTCACCACTACTCACCTCTGGCTCGTGCTGGTAGAGGCGGATGTTGACAAACATGGCAAACAGGCCAAAGTCGTAGGCCAGGCGCAGCGCACCCGCCACCACAAAGGCAACCCAGAAACGGTCGCTGCCGGCTAGCAGCCCCGTCAGCGACGGGCCCGTCATGGACGCGAGAGTGCGCAGCAGACTGGTGATGCCCAAGACGGCGGTGCGCTCGGCCGGCCGCACGACGGCGGCAATCATGGCCGAGCGCGGCGCCTGGTCCAGGTTGTTGAGGCCGATGCGCAGCAGCAGCAGCGCATAGGTCAGGCCGACGCTGCTGGGCCAAGGAAACAGCAGCACGGCGGCCGACGAGGGCACGTGCGTAAAGACCATGGTGTTGACGAGGCCAATGTAGCGCACCAGCGGGCCGGCAAAGACCGACGACACGGCCGCCAGCAGGTAGCAGAGCGACAGGATGTTGCCGAGCGAGTCCTTGCCCATGTGGAACTTGAGGTCGAGGTAGTACGACGTCAGGGCGATGCTGGCCATGCCGTCGGCCAGCGCGTCGACCATGAGCAGGAACCAGAGGCCGTACATGATGGAGCGCGTCTGTTTGGAGATCTGGCTGAGGCGCCATTTGCTGGGAGGCGTCGGAGCCGTCGGGGTTGCCGGAGCCGTCGGGGTTGCTGGAGCCGTCGGGGTTGCTGGAGCCGTCGTGGATGACGACGGAGAGCCGTTGCTATCGTTGTCAATCTCCTCGGACTTGCGCTCTGCCTCGTCGATGCTGCTGCGGCTGCCGGGCCGTGGCGCCATGTGAATGTCAACGTCACTGTCCAGCCTCTCGTCTTCCTCGCCCCCCCCCTCCTCGGCCGTCCGACCAGCCCTCAGCTCCGTCTGCTTCGTCAGCAGCAGGCTCAGCACGAGGTTCAACGCGCCCATGGCCGCGTAGACCCAGTAGCACACGTGGTAGGCCCGCAGCAGCGGCCAGCCGGCGCCACCATCATGCAACAAGTGCACGACGCGGCCGGCGACCTCGGTGCCGAGCGCCGAGCCCAGCGCGGACGTGGTGACGTACCAGGCCAGCACGTCGGCGCGCGTGGCTGGATTGCTAATCTCGGACAGCATGCTCTCCTCGACGGCGCGAAAGGGCCCAAAGTCGCCGCCGGTGGCGCTGATGACGCCGACGACGGCGGCCAGCAGCAGCAGCCAGTAGTTCTCGCTCAGCGCAAACGTGGCGCCCGACACCACCATCAGCACCGACCCAAACAGCAGCGTGCGGCGGCGGCCGGCGTGGTCGGCGACCAGCGTCAGCAGCAGCGAGAGAGCGACGTCGCCGGCCAGCGTGAGGCTCATAAAGAGGCCGATGCGCTCGTCGGAGACGTGCAGCTCGGCAAAGAAGAGGGCCAGCAGCAGCGCGCTGGCGCCATAGGCAAACATGCGGCATGAGCGGGCGAGGATGATGATCCAGGCGTCGGCGCCGGTGGCGTAGACGGAGACCAAGCCCGACTCGTAGAGGACATGTCGGAGGGAGAGCATGGTGTATTGGTGTGGAGGGGACAAACAGGAGAGAAGTTGGGAAGGCACGACTTGACAAAAATCCCAGTCTAGCAAAACGCCGCTGTTGCGCCATCGCACCGGCACGCTTGCCGTGGCCGGGTGGGACTAGTTTGGCCGGTGTCGGCGCCGTGGCAAAGCTGTGGTTGGTGCATTCCGTATGCTTACAAAATATGGAGTAAAAACAGGTGACGATATAAACTTTCCAAATTCCACTTCCGTTCACTCCCAAGTTCACTCCCAGTTCACTCCTCACTCCCAGTTCACTCCCAAGTTCCAACGCCAAATCCCCCCAGCGGGCCCATCCTAATCAAAACACACCTTCACTTGCTGGCTCGCCAGCCGCTGGTCCTTGTAAAACACCTGGAAATCAACGCTGGCACCCGTCGGGATCATGACAATTTCGTAAAGAAACTTCTTGTAGACCTTGCCGCTCGGCGACGTGTAGTCGGGCAGGCTGTCGGCGATGGAGGAAAAGTTGCAGCGCAGGTCGCATAGTTTGACTACGTTGTCCTCGCGCCGCGTCGGGGCCTCGACGGCGTTGCACTGGTACAGCTCGCGCGTCCACTCGGACTTGGGCTTGTTGAAGAGCAGGTAGAACTCGTGGCGGATGGGCTCGAGCGTCTTGACGGAGCTGCCCTTGCGCAGGTACCACTCCATCTGGCGGCCGGCAAAGTAGACCTCCTCCTTGTCGTCCCAGTAGCGATCCTCCATCTTGTGGAAGGCCTCGTTGTACAGCTGCGAGAAGCAGAGGCCCACGCTGAAGCGCGACACCGTCGACGCGATCTGGATCGGCGGCTCCAGTAGCATGCGGCCGCTGATGGTGGTAGTCGCGGCAGCAGCGTTGGTGCCGTTGGCCTCTGCCGCCTCCTCGGCATCGGCATCGGCATCGGCGACACCCGAGCGCAGCGCATTGTAGAATCCCTTGTAGACGGCGCCGCGGCAGATGGCCGTCCATGGCTTGGTGCCGGTGGACTGCAGCACATTGATGTTGCTCGGCGCGTGGCGCTCCTTGAGGTGCTGGTAGAGGAAGGGGCTGGCGCCGAGGCCGCCGACCAGGATGATGTCGGTGACGGCCAACTTCTTGAGCCGGCGCACCTCGCGGATCTGCTCGTCGATCAGCGCGTCGATGCCGTCAAAGGAATAGGCAAACAGCTTCTCGATCTGGTCGCCGCTGAGGTGGAAGCGGCCCTTTTTGATGTACGGCTCGCGCGTCATGTCCGTCAGCTCCGCGTACGAGCTGAAAGCCTCGGCCGGGATGCCCACGGTGAACTGGCGCCGCGAGTTGGTCTGGCGCTTGTACTGCGGCTTGATGGCCTGCTGCCACTCGCCCTTGACCAGCTCCTTGATGCCCGTCTTGCTGAGGTTGGCCCACTTGCTGCCCAGCCGCCGCTGCGACATCTTCTCAAACGCCTCGTCAATGAAAATGCTGCCAAACAGCCCGCCCGTGCCCTCCACCGCCTCCTCCATGATCACCGGCGACGTGCGCGTCACGTTGTAGCTGATCAGATCCACTGTGCCGCCGCCCGCGTCGCAGATGATAAATACGTCACCCTGCTTGCTCGGGTTCGGGTTGTTGTATAGTGTCGCCAGCGCTGCTGCCTCCGGCTCCGTCACAAACGACAGCTCCGTCTTCCCCGCCGGCCGGCTAGTCAGGATGCCCGCCTGCGCCGCCGCATCCTCCATGCGCTGCCGCGCATATCCCTGCCAGATCGCCGGCACCGTTAGCACGACGTGGAACTTCATGCCTGCCACCGCCGCCGGCCCCCGGTCGCGGCTGATTGTCTCCAGCACGTGCTCCCACAGCAGCCGCAGGTAGTCTGCCACTAGGTCCGTCGCCGTCTTGCCCGTCTCGCGCAGCATGCGCTGGCACCGCCGCACGTACTCGGAGCTTCGTAGCTCCGGGCCTAGGTCCTCGTCTTTGAGCAGCAGCAGCTTGAACCACTGCACCGGGTCCGCATCGTCGGGGATCTCGTAGCCCCAGAAGATCTGCCCGTCGTCGTCGTAGAACAGCTCCGTCGGCGCCTTGCCCTTCTCCAGACCCATACCGGGCCAACTGTGGATCAGGTTGATCTGCTCCTGCTCGAAGTCGTACGGCGTGGCCCACGCCACGCCCGAGTACGTTGTGCCAAAGTCGATGCCAATGATGAGTACATTGGTCTGTTCGTCGGAGATGCCCTGCCAGTACTCGGTCGTGGAGGACATTTTGAAAGCCGATTGTGCGTAGAGGGAGAGGAGAGGAGAGAAGGGAAGATTGATGAAAGAGTGCACAAGAAAGGCCGATAAGCGTTCAGCTGGAGAGCCTATTATGCGCCTCGATGCCGGGCAGGCCTCGGCGAGCCAGACCCGAGTGCAAGTCGTCACAGGCGGGGATCTGCAGCTCGAGTCCACTGCAAAGAAGCCATATTTCTCGAGCTAAGGGCGAGCCTCACTGGCCGGGAGCAGGGGCACCCCCGTAACTTGTAAAGGGGGGGCAGGGCGTAACATAACTCTGCAATATGATTGGTCTAACGGGTAGAAAAGCGGACTCACTTACACGGTTGACCAATCAGCATGCACAAAGTCTCAGCCTTGCTTTTGTGGCACAGCCACGGTGCATGCATGCCCAGGCCGCAGCCCTCCCAACCCCACGCAAGGACAGGTGCATGTTGAGGGGCAGTGCTGTTGGGCAGAAAGTCGAGGGAGGGGAAGGGGAGAGAGCGCCTATGGAAACAAGGGGCGGCGTCGGAGACGACGAAGAGTGATGATACGTACGGAGGACACGAAGAGAAAGGGACAAGCTTCTGCAGCTCCTAGGTTGTCCTTGTCATCCTTGAGCTTGGCAAGATTACAACCCACTGACCGGTTCTTTCTTTTCTTCGTTTTTCTCTTCATTTCGTCCTTCTCGTACCCTATTTCCTATGGCCTTCAACTACCAGTACTTTGCCCGAGCTTTGCCATTTGAGCTTGCGCAGGCACTCATTCAGCCTTTGTTTGATCCTGCCTACGACCAGCACAACACGATGGAGGCCGTCCAGCAGAAGAACCAGCAGCAACAGAACCAGCAGCAACAGAACCAGCAGCAACAGAACCAGCAGCAAAATGAAAGCCGACCGCCACGGAAACGCATCAGCAAGCTTCCGCCGGTCGATGGAGGCAGCAGCGCCAGTGGCAACGGCAACGAATTCGGCAGCGAACGCATCACCAAGCGACAAAGCGGCCGGAACATCCCCCACCATAGTGAACATGATGGTTACGACCACGACCAAGGCCACGATCAAGACCACGCCGACCCAGGCGGCCCGTTGGGCGAGCCGTCGTTGCCGCACCACATGCCGTCCTTCCCGAGCCACGAGGGGACGCCGACGAGCGAAGGCGGGATTGATGGCGAGAAGCCAAAGAAGAAGAGGCAGAGGCAGAAGCGCAAGAAAAACCGCAGAGGCTCAGTGCCTGCGTCATTGACCGACGTTGACAATATGCTGAGGTCTCAACGGCAACCGCACAAGCAGAATGGCGAGGCAAATGAGTGCCACTGTGACGACCACGACCACGACAGCGTCGACAGCGAGGCAACCGAGCTGGACGAGAGCGGCGAGCAGACGGACGCGGTGTCAGAGGCCGCCGCGCTGCTCATCATGCAGCAGTATCAACAGCAGCAGCAGGCCCACAAGATGCTGAAGGCGTTGTACAAGGGCCAAGCAAAGACACGGAGCGGCAGCAATGCGAGCAGCACCGTGGTTCCCACGAACAACGTCCGCGACAGCGACGGCGGACAACAAGGGAAGCCGTCACTGGTCCAGCCAGGCGAGACGAGCGGAGACAGCAGCAACGACGGCGACAGCAGGCCCAAGGCCGGCTGGGACCAGGCCAGCAACAAGAAGCGCAAGGGGCGTGAGGAGGCCAGCGCAGATGCCGCCG
This sequence comes from Ophiostoma angusticollis, assembly GCA_019925545.1. NCBI lineage: Eukaryota > Fungi > Ascomycota > Sordariomycetes > Ophiostomatales > Ophiostomataceae > Ophiostoma > Ophiostoma angusticollis. The sequence goes on from JADHKL010000048.1 coordinate 52,262, forward strand.
GCGCAGCAGATGCAGCGGGCACGGGACAGGGCGATAGCGACGGCATTGGCGAGTTTGCTTTTATTTTGCCACACTTTGTCGAGGACAGCATGGGCGAGTACAGCGACAGTCTTGTGGAAGAAGAGGATGGGGATGGGAATGGGAATGCAGACGGGAAGAAAGGGGAGAGGAAGAGGGAAGGGCAGAATGATGAGGAGGAAGACGATACCGACGACGACAAAGGCCAGGAGACGGAGGATGAAGACGATGACGACGACGAGGACGAGAGCGACGACGGCAGAGGCATGTACACAAAGTATCACGAAGGGCTCGATGGCGACAGCGTCGGTCGTCACGTGACCTACCCCAGCTTGGCCGCGGCCAGCTCTGGCGGCCCGATACCGCCGCTGCCGCCGCTGCCGCCATCGCGCCGCCTAGTCCAGGCCCGGGCCCAGGCTCAGGCTCAGTGTCAGGCTCAGGCTCAGGCCCAGGCCCATGGTCTCCTGCCCCATGCGCATCCACTGCAAGGAGGCGCGCCGCGCGCGCTGTGGGCACTGCGGGAGGATCCTGAGACGAGCGAAGTGCGCAACTTGCGGCGGACGGCGCAGATGCTGATCCAGACGCTGCGCCACGAGCAGACACGGCGCATGGCGGCAGAAGAAAGCCTGGCGGCGGTGCGGGGGTCGGCGGCGGCGCTGCGGGCCGAGGCGGAGCGGCACAAAAAGGGCCACACGCAGGTGCTGCGCGACCTGAACCGCTTCAAGGCCGGCCAGGGCTTCAGCCAGATGTCCGACGACTTTCTGACGCAAAAGGCGCGCGAGCTGCGCCAGGACATTCGCGACTTTGCCATTCAGTACTTTGACGACGACGGCGGTGGGGGGGACAATCACACACGGCCGCGGCGGCACCCCGAAGACACCAAGCTGGGCGAGTTCATGGCCGGGCTGAGCCCGCTGGACGTGTTCCAGACCTTTTTGCGGTCGCCGTCGCGCTGCAGCAGCGCCGTCGAGGCCTTTTTGTGGGTCGTCCTGGCCAAGACGGTGCTGGGCGGCTGGTACTGGGCGGGTGGCGGGCGGCTGCCGCTGCATGACGTCTTTGCCTGGATGCGGCCCGACGACTTTAGCTATGCGGTATGGGACCCGTTGTCGTCGGCGTCAGCGTCGGCGTCAGCGTCGACGTCGGCATCAGCGTCGGCATCGGCGTCAGCGTCGGCGTCAGCGTCAGCGGCAGCGGCAGCGCCGAGATCAGGGCCGGCGTCCGGCCCGCCACCAGGCCCAGCATCGGCTGGCAGAGACGACCCCGAGACCGAGCGCCGCTTCTACACCTGGCGCGCCACCACGGCCAAGCTGGTTGCTGAGCGACCAGGCATCATGGTGCGCGACAACCTGCGCAACAAGCTGATCGAGGAGATTTGTCTTACGATCGGGCCGTTTCGGCGGCCGCCCGGCGGTTTTGGCAGCGGTGGCGACGCCGACGCCGACGCCGACGATTCCGATGCAGACATGGACGCCACCGCCACCGACGACACCGATGGCTACATCGACGACCTGCGCAGCATCATCAACAAAGCCGTCGAGTTCGACCAGACCACCAGCCAGCAGGCGGCACGGCTGGAGTGGATCTTTGTGCGTGCGCCCGGCCAGCGGGACCACAAAACCGGTGCCGTGCCGCCGTCGCCCCGGCGCTTTGACCCGGCCGTCATGGACATCCAGATGTGGGAGAGGCCGCCGACGGAGGAGTCCGAGGTGCTGCTGGTGGTGGCCCCAGGTCTGCGGAAGCGCGGCCGCTCGAATGGCGAGGACTTTGGCGTCGAGACCATGCTGCTCAAGATGGACGTCACCTGCGATCCGGTGACCGATGCTGTGCAGTCTTCTTGAAGGTCTAAAGCGCGGACAGAACGGGGATCAGTTTCGATTTTTCTAGTGATTTAATTTGTTTCTTTATATGAGCTCCTTTTATAGTCCATAAAATAGATAATGGTGTTGGACGGTCCTTCTCCCTCTCCCCCTTCAATTGACGGCCAAGACAGCAAGAGCAATCAATCTCGTTTACCCCATTCGACTCGACGGTCTTCGTGGGTGAAAGGAAGCCGATCGATCTGGGCTGACTTACGGAAAATGAGCACGAATGGGGGATTGTTACCCTTCCACCCAGTTGGACAAGGTCTCTGTCAGATGCTCGGCAAATCTTGGCGATGGAAAAAGAGGGGATGATATGTACAGGAGTACTCTGTACTCCGTACGAGGGCAAAGCTTGATAATAAGGAGAAGCTGTTCTCCACTCCCCAAAGTCACAACACTTTCCCCCGCTTTCGATGAAGGGGCAAGCCGTGGCGCTCACGCCTGACTGATGGTGGCCCATGCGGAGGCTGCGATCCCACACAGTTGTCTAGACTGGATAACGAAAGCCGTCAGCCTTCACAATCGGCTTGACGTTATCCGTGTATTGCGTAACCATTTGACGGACCGTGGCAGGCAGTCGATGCCCGGTCGTGTAAAAGGACCCTGCAAGGGGTGTAGCTTCAGTCCATGCAAAGGATGAACAATACCGTGTGCTGTCGGTGCGAGGAGAGCGGTGGGCGTAAAGAAGGCACTCTTGTTTCTCCGGATGCTTTATATAGCTGCTTGAGATGGCGAGTGAACACTCACGGAGCAGCGACCCAGACGTCGCTTCTCTTGCATTGCGCCTTCCCAGTTCGTCCACACAACCATCGAGAAGCCTCCTTTCCCGACCATTTTGACTGCGATTTCTTCCCTCGACCATGTCCGACACGGAGAAGCCCAACGCGACCACGGCGTCAGCTCACGACGATGCCATCACGCCGGCACCGTCGACGGCAGCAGCCACGGCCACGGGCCGGCCCTCGGAGCTATCGGACGAGGAACATGACAAGGCGGGCGGAGCGCGGTTCGACGTCGACGAGGCGGAGCTGCCACCGGGGTACTTTACGAGCCGGTTCTTCATTGGGACAATGCTGGCGATCGGGCTGGGGCTGACGGGGGGCGTGGCCGGGTTCGGGTACGCGGCGCCGATTCTGGGGGTGATCAACAACGACATTGGCCCGTCGGCGAACATCAACTGGGTGGCGCTTATCTACACGGTGACGAGCTCGGTGGCGCTGACGATCATTGGGCGGGTGACAGACATCTTTGGGCGGCGCTGGGTCTTTACGGGCGGCACGTTCCTGGGCATTGTGGGCTCGGTAGTGTGCGCGACGGCGCAGAACGTCAACACGATGATCGGCGGCATGACGATTGTGGGCGTGGCGGCAGCGACGCAGCTGTCGTACTACTACGTGATGGGAGAGCTGGTGCCGATGAAGTACCGCTTCTTGGGCAACGCCTACGTGTACATGTGGCAGTTTCCGAGCTCGGCATTTGCGCCGGCCGTCAGCAACGCCTTCATCCAGTACACGAGCGTGGGCTGGCGCGGGCCCTTTTACGTTCTGATCGCGGTCAACGGCACCAGCTTCCTCTGCTGGTTCTTCTTCTACCACCCGCCGACCTTTGGCATGAAGCACCGCAACGAGCGCATCTACAAGTACCTGCGCGACTTTGACTATGTCGGCACCGTCTTCTTCACCGCCGGCCTGGTCATCCTCATGATGGGCCTCAACTGGGGCGGCTCGCTGTACCCGTGGAAGTCGGCCGCGGTCATCAGCACCATTGTCATTGGCGCCGCAGCGCTGGTCGTGTTTCTGCTGTGGGAGAGCTACGCGCACCTCGAGGAGCCGCTGGTGCCCATGCACCTGTTCCGCAACCGCGGCTGGAACGCGTCCACCGTGCTGTCGGGTGTGGCCGCCAGCATGTACTACGCCTTTGCTATTGTGTGGCCGACCATGTGCGGCCTCATGTGGTCGCGCGCCGACCAGCCCATGTACGCGCCGTGGCTGTCGACCTTTGTCGGCATGTTTGTCGTCGCCGGCGAGATTGTCGGCGGCGCCGTTTGCGCGCGCCTGCGCCACCTCAAGTGGCAGCTGCTGGTGGCCACGCTGCTGGGCGGCGTCTTCTTTGCCGCGGTCGCCGGATGCTCGCCCGACACCAAGGTGCGCGCCGGCGTGCTCGTCTCGCTAGGAGTCTTCTTTCTCGGCTGGACCGAGTCGCTGTCCATCTCGCTCATTACCCTGACGGCGCGCGACCAGGCCAACCTAGGCACCTCGGGCGGCCTGGCCGGGTCTATCCGCTTCTTCATCGCCAGCATCTCCAGCACCATCTATAGCGTCGTCCTGCGCGCCCGTACCGAGACCACTGTGCCGGCTGTCGTCATACCCGCTGTTGAGAAGGCCGGCCTGCCGGCCAGCAGCGTGCCGGCCTTCCTCGCCGGTTTCAGCTCCGGCTCGTTTGCCAACATCACGGGCCTCACTGACGAGATCGCGGCCGTGGGCACGCGGGCCTACTTTGACGCCAGCTTCCAGGCCTACCGTACCGTCTTTCTCTGCACCATTGCCTTTACCGGCTGCGCACTGATTGCCGCCATCCTGCTGCCCAACGATCTGGACAAATACCTGACCAATCGCGTGCACGTGACGCTGCACCAGGGCAGCGACGAGACGGCGCTGGCGGGCGAGAAGCGCAAAGGCGACAAGGGGGACGTATGAGGAGCTGTCCTTGATATCCATAGTTACTCCATACAATGAGACGATCTTGCATTGTGAGCCAGCGAGGACTGTGCCTGACTACAGAATACGTGTACGACGCCCCCATGTTCCACTGGCGCTGTCGCCGAGGTGGCTGGCCGACACGACGAGAAGAGAGATAAGCTGACCAGTTGTGATTGGCAAGAGGAGCGAGTGTGCTCTAGCCGGTATATACAGTGTACCTGCTGTTCTTCTCGTCGATTATCTGGACGGGACTGCCTTGTTGCATTTGAAATGGAAACGCCGCTCGTGTGTAATAAGATGGTTTGATATGGTCTTTTCAAAGTCAAGATGTACTCTCTGTGGAGCAGGCCAAGTTTGTTTCCAACCGCTTGCCCCCAGCCTGCTTGATAGTCTTACGGACCCACGAGTAGTACAGAGGAGTACTCCGCACAAAGAAAAAGCCAAGACCAGCCAAGCTTTGACGGGTCCTCGGTACCCGGAGCCAAGACGGCAAACTAGAAGCGCCAAGAGATTTGGCTGCTAAAGCGGCCGATTTTCTGGGGTAAGTTCAACGACGTTCAACGACGCTCGACAACGACGCTTGACGACAATTCAAGCTCTCAAGAGAATCCGTGTGAGATGGAAGACAGAAGAGAGATCCCACATCCAGAAGCCAGCCCAGTTGGGACAGTCTGCGCCGGCTTCCGACGGTCTGTCCGTTCCCTCCTTGCCCCCCTCTTGTCGTCTCCTTATCGCACGCCGAGTCGAGTATCTGAAAAGAGAGACAGCAGTCGACTACGGCAATGCCAAAAACAGGCAGGCAAGGCAGCCCCCTTATCTGCGGGGGTGGGAGAACTCGTTCTTGTTCTGCACGCCCCTATTTCTGGCTATGTACGGCGCTCCCCCATCCCAAGCAGAAGGCATCTCGACCCGGTCGTTGCAGACACGACAGAGGATGAGAAGGAGGAGGAGGAGATGGTCCACGCAGACCAACCAGGCGTTGGCGATAAGATGCACACGAGTGAACACGCCATTGTCGTCTGCTGTTTGTCTCTGTTCTTGTGACTCCATTCTTCCTCTTTTTCTTTCTACACTCTGGGTGTAGCTGGCCCGGGTGTAGCTGGCCCGGGTGTAGTTCGCCCGGGTGTAGCTAGATTGGGAATGCTGTAGCGAGACGCGCCCGCTTGGGCTTGTATCCGTGCTGTTCTGGGGTGACTTCTGTCGTCCCCACGCGGGTGCTGCCTTACTATCATCCGGACATGAGCGTCCTCTCCGTTCTTGTCTTGATAGGCAGGCCACGATAGACAAAGCTCGTGCTGCTCTCCATCCTGCTTCATTGCGACCCTTCGATCCAATCTCTATAAAATCCATCCTCCTCTCCCGTATATTGCTGGCCATCTCTGCTTGGGGTCAGTACCTGCTGTCTTCCTCTCCTATGACCCCTCTCCTCTACGCGTCTTCACCATTTGACGACATCGATCCCTTTCGACGGACACAATGTCCAACTCGTCCGAGCCCATCTGGTGGACCCCGTCGTCGCCCGTCGGCAGTGGTATGTTGTGTCTATCCATTTCCGCCATTCCTTCTCCCGTCTCTTCTCCCCACTAACATCCTCAGGCGACAATGCCTGGCAGCTCACGGCGGCGTCGCTGGTTGGTCTGCAGTCGGTGCCCGGCCTAGTGGTGCTGTACGCCGGCATTGTCAAGAAGAAATGGGCCATCAACAGCGCGTTCATGGCCTTTTACGCGTTCGCGGCAGTGCTCATCTGCTGGGTGCTGTGGGCCTACGAGGCGTCCTTTGGCGAGTACATGCTGCCCTTTGTCGGCAAGCCCAACAACGTGCTCGGCATGGACCGCCTGCTGGTGCAGTCTAGCCTGCCGTCGCTGGGCGGGCTGCAGCAGCAGTTCCCGCTGGCCACCATGGTCTACTTCCAGTTTGTCTTTGCCGCCATCACGCTGGTCATCCTGGCCGGTGCCTTTCTGGGGCGCATGAACTTTTACGCCTGGATGCTGTTTGTGCCGCTGTGGCTGACGCTGTCCTACACTGTCGGCGCCTACTCGCTCTGGGGCGGCGGCTTCCTGACGCAGCTGGGCGTACTCGACTATTCGGGCGGTTACGTCATCCACCTGTCCTCGGGCACCGCCGGCTTCATCGGCAGCTACTGGATCGGCCCGCGCACCGCCAAGGACCGCGAGGACGCGCGGCCCAACAACATCCTCGTCGTCCTCATCGGCGCCGGCATCCTGTGGATCGGCTGGAACGGTTTCAACGGCGGCGACCCCTATGCTGCCAGCGCCGATGCCGGCGTCGCCGTGCTCAACACCAACCTCTGCACCGCCGTCTCGCTGCTCGTCTGGACCCTGCTCGACGTACTCGTCTTTGGGAAGCCCTCGGTCATTGGCGCCGTCCAGGGCATGATCACCGGCCTCGTCGCCATCACGCCCGCCGCCGGCTACGTCGCCGGCTGGGGCGCCATCCTGCTCGGCCTCGGCTCCGGCTCTGTGCCCTGGTTCACCATGAACGTGCTGGCCAAGCGCCTGCCCTGGCTGGAGCGCCACTTTGACGACACTCTCGGCGTCATGCACACGCACATGGTTGCCGGCTTTGTCGGCGGCTTCGGCACCGGCCTCTGGGCCACCGTCGACGGCTGTGCCGCTTTTGGCGTCACCAACCCCGGCGGCGCCATTGCCGGCAACGGTATCCAGCTGGGCTACCAGATGGCCGGCGCCATGTTTGTCATCGGCTGGAACCTGGTCTGGACCTCGCTCATCCTGCTCTTCATCCAGCACGTCTGCCGCATCCCCCTGCGCATGAGCGAGGAGCAGCTCTTCCTCGGCGATGACGCCGTCCATGGCGAGGCAGCCTACGTCTTTGGGCCCTGTGAGGCCCACGACGAGCTCGGCCGCGCCGGCTTCATCCAGGGCGAGCCCCCGGCCGCCGTCGCGCCTGTTGGCGGTCCCACCGACCATGACAACGACGGCGGCGCCGAGCTTGGCATTGGCGGCTCTACTGTCGAGCCCAAGGATACCAGTGGCAACGGCCAGGATGGAACGCCGACGCAGTAGAGGACGTGGTCACGGAAATAGGAACGAGTGTTATAAAGAGGTCTATAGGTCAAATATACAGTACCCTTTGGCTTCCTTGCCTTCCGTGGTCCCGCTCCGCCTCCGCTTGTACGTTGCGCGTTGGATATTGCGGCCAATGTAGGCGTGATGGACAGCATGCGACGCGGAAGTGCAGGCGGTCGCGCGGCAGCGGCTGGCCCGTGTCGGACTGCGCGCGCAGCTCGGGTGGGCGGCGCCAGCGCCGGGGCAGCAGCGCGCCGGGCAGCGTGAGGCCAAGAACGCGTAGCTGCACGTCGACGACAAAGTCGAGCCGAACGGTTCTGTCGTATTCCTTGTCGATTGGTATCTCGCGGACGACCGTCACCGGACTGCGGAACACGCTGTAGATCTCGGGCGTCCACAGCCGAAGTGCCGCCTCCGTCTGCCAGCACCAGATGGCTGCACGGTCGTAGCGGTCCGAGTTGACACGAGGCGATGTTAGCATGCGCTGGTGGCGGCGATGCCGCCGATGGCGCTCGTCAGCAGGCGGGACGCATGCACAACCGTCGGCATGCTCGGGCTGCACGAGGAACATGCCGCCCTCTTCCTTGTCTCCGTTGGCATTAGCCTGCGACTTTGCCCGTACGAGCCGCTGCTGGCTACTGGGTAGCAGCCATGCAGCCATGCAGCTGCTGAGAGGCGTCTCGCCCTCGTCCTCCGCCTCGTCCACTCCCCCAAACGACAACCCCATGCGCCAGCTGCTCATGTTGCGCTGGTATGCCAGCTTGAAATTCTGCTGCGCCTGCACGCTGACGTTGGGTGCCACGACCGCCACCATACCGGCCGTGATGCCGGCATCCACCGTGCTCGTGCGGTCGCGCTCGCGCGTCACCGGCAGCCCGTGCACGGCGGCATCGGCGCGCGGGCGCAAGCCGACAACGCAGTCGCCGCGGTGGAAGAGGTGTCGCAGCGTGATGGTATCGAAGAAGCGGTTGTACTTTTGGAAGCTGGGATGTGAGCAGAGAGACGAGGAAAAGGAAGAGAAGAGAAGAGAAGAGAAGAGAAGAGAAGAGAAGAGAAAGAGGAAGAGACAATACCCATGGTCAAAGCCAAAAATGGACACTTCCAGGACAAAGGTGAGCACAATGCGAAAGACGGGGCCATCGTCGCTGTCGTCTTCCGTCCGCTCGACCCAGAGCACGGGCTCCAGCACGCTGACCGTCGAGAACCGACCACGGCCGGATGCAGGGCTGTCGGGCAGGCCGAGGGGGATTATGGTGGACATGCGCGACCGAGGGGAGGGCGGAGAAGATGACGAAGATGCAGGCTGGCGGCGTCGGCTCGGAATTGTATTGGTGGCCATCGTGGCATGGATGTTCAGTAGATGGCGTATCGGAGAGGATGACGAGACGGAAGACACCAAGACGAAAAGAAAATCTCTCCCTCGTATATACCTATTTTATCACATTTCAATGTCATTCACGCCAGCCTTGTGATGTCGCGCACGAGGCTGTGTGTATGAGTTTCAGAGTGCGACCCTGACGTTGTGACACGGCAACGTGATCAACAAACGGAGCACTGGCAGAGTCGTATTTGTAGATTTGGTCTGTCCCTCGAGGTTGGTACCCATCGTTGGGAACAGAGTTGTATTATGTTCCGTATCTCTGCCCAGGCGTCGTTGCTGAACAAAGCCGTGTTAGGACGAGTAGTAGAAACGACGGTGGTGATGCTATAATCGGTTTCCGGAACGTCCAAGCTGACGGACTTTTGCTCCAACATCACCGAGTCGACTGCTGATGCGGTGAATCAAGGCATGACGTGACTTAAGATGCCGATCACGCTCCGACCCAGGCTCGCTTGCGCTTCGTCCCAGAGTCGGATGCCCCAGCCGCCTTCACGCTTGTCGCCCTCTGCACTCGCCGTCGGTTCCTCGTTCGCCGGCCGCACCACCTTGGCGTCTTCAAAATCCACGACCATCACTCGTCCCGTCTCATTGCTCCACGCCAGATTGACCTGGAAGCTCCACTGCACCATTGTGTTGTCGTAGTACCCGCTGTCAGAGCCGCCGCCGTAGTCGTCGCCGTAGTCGCTGTCGTAGCCGTAGCCGCTGTCGGCGTCGCTTCCGGCGTCGCTTCCGGCGTCGCTGCCAGCGTTGCTGTCACGGCGGTTGTACCCCCACACGACTCCCTCGTCCACCAGCTCTTCCATCGTGACCGCAGCATCGCCTTCCATCCTGTCAATGTCGTCAGGTAGATGTTGAAACGGCCAGCGAAGACCGGGCCCGACGTAAGACGTTAGCATCATGCGCCGCACATCCGTGCCGTCTTCCAGCCGGATCGCGGCCTTCAGGTCAAAGATCCCTAGGAACACAGGCACCAGTGTCCCCTGAACCGCGTCCAGCGCCGCGTACACGTGCGCCTCGTGGTCCAGCTCGTGCCTGTGCGTCCTCGGCACGCCTTTCCCCAACACCGTATAGCCGGTACTGGACTCTGTGATCCTGAACAGCGTGCCGTGCTGTCCAACCTGCCGCCCCTCGTGCCAGGAGCCGAAGCACTCGCAATCCCGGTTCACGCTGCCCGCCAACTGCGCCACCACGAGCTCGCATAGCCGCTTGGCGGTAACGGGATGCCGATCGTCAACGCCGCCGTTGCTGCCGCCGGTATCACGTGCTGCCCGGTGATGCTTCACGTTTGGGCACCTTTTGTTAAGAGGCTGCCCGCACACTAGACCTTCTAGACATGCCTGTGTGCAGAAGCGTCGTTCAGTCTGCCGCACGAGACTCTCCCGCGTTGCAAGGTCGCCGCCGCCGTTTGCTGGCTGGTGCTTTGGTGCCGGAGGCATGGAAGAAGATGATGTCTTCTCGTGGGAAGATTTGGCAAAGTATTGTAACAAAATAGTGCTGTGCTTTTCAAGCGTCGCCAGGGCCAGACAACAAAGAATTCGGCAAGTGCTACAACAGAGCCTTTGCAAGTCACTAAAACCAACGCGGACCCCTTAACAAGGCGAGTCAAGTCGCGTCGCGTTGGGCATCACGGATTATGTAATCAATTAATGTCATCAGCTGTTGACTGGCAGATGGCATACGGAGAAGAGTCATCGGTCGTGGCTGTGGGCCATTGAGCCGAGATACCTCAAAAAAAGCGTCTCCATATGCAGCTGCCGTCGGTGCTCGTGTGTATTGGTGCTGGCATCCTGGCAGTGCGTACGTGCTGGGGTATATCAGACAGGGCGACATGCCAAGTTTAAGCGGCGTTGCATGTGCATTGGTAGGTAAGTTCAGACTCGGAGACGAGGTGATTGCTGCCACATCATTCAATTTGCCCCTGAAGCTGCGAAAGACAGACGACCTTTAGCACTTGAACACGCTCGGCCCTGCCGGCTTGTACGACTTGGCCGAGTAGATGTTGACCATGAGGCCCGGGTCAGAGGCCTTGTAGGCGCCTGGGAAAGACACCAGTTCCGTGGGTGTCTTGCTACCGCTGCCGCCGGTCACGCTGATCTGCGCGCACGAGATGTAGAACTGTGCACCACCCGCGCGCGACGCTCCGTGCAGCGCCACGTGCTCGACGCGGAACAGGTAGTCGCCGTCGGCCAGGCACGCGGGGACCGGGAAGGAGACGCTTCCTTTGTCTGAGAGAGTTAGTTTTTCCTTTCCCTTCACTTTCCCTTCTCTTCCCTTCTCTTTCCCTTCTCTTTCCCTTCTTCTCCCCCCCCACTCACTCTCTGCTGGCCATGTCATCTGGCTGCCGCTAATGCTCGGCATGTCCTGGTACACCTTGAACCAGACGGCGCCCGAGCCGTCCCAGTTGGCCGCCGTCTTGCCCGTCGGCACCTTGGCCATGTATGCCGACAGCGGGCCAGGGTGGAAGATGTTGGGGTTGGCCGACCAGGTCACCGACGCGCCGGCGCGCACCGGCGTCGTGGACGTGCTGCCGCCACCGCCGGGCGTCAGCTGGTAGCAGCGGATGGCCTCGGAGTTGATGTCTGTCACGGGGCCGTTGCTATAGTGGTTGGCCGTCATACGGACGGATGACCAGTCGGCGGTGCCCTGGATATGGGGGAACGTGTCTAGGGGTTATTAGTAGGGGACGGCAGCAAGGGAGCCCATGGGCCATGGCCACTGACAATGAGGCGCGGCGGCGGCAGTAGCCGCGAACAGGAGGACGGAGAGCTGCATGTTGGGTCGAGGTCGCCACGACTAGAGGACGCGAGAGAGAGAGAGAGAGAGGCTGACGAGAAACGAGACAGGACGACCCTCAGGCCGTGGAATGCCGCCCTCTATATGAACAGAACCAGCACCGCCTTCTCTCAATAAATATGCCCGCATTTCCGTCGACCAGACGAACGGCAGATGGTGGCGTCCAAGACGCTTTTCCTTCCAAGACAGCGTCTTTCTTTCCCCGGATAAACAGCGTCTGGGCTGCTTCCGCCCCCAGGTTGGGCAACTGCTGGGCCGTGGATATCAACCGTAGATTGCGTGTTTATAGTTCGTCTATATGGCATTGCTATATTGCCCTTCCGTCTTTCAAGAAAAAAAGACGGGCCCCGTCTGGGGACATGGAACGTCAATTTTCCATTGACTCGACCGGCCTCTTGGCTGCCGTCTTGCGTCATGCCCCCCGCGTGTCGGCTTCGCCGTCAAAGGAAACTATGCTTGATTATCGGTGCCACAGCTGTTTGTGTTTATATGTACAGTGTGTTCTTCCGTCCCACCTCTTCTCCTTTCTCGACCTTTTCGTCTCCCCTACCACTTGGCTGCCTTGCTGCTCAGGAAGGCCTTGAGAATGTCGACAATGTGTCCCAGCGCCGCCAGCCACTCCTTGAGCTTGGGCACCAGCAGCGCGTGGTCCGATGACAGCTTGGCGTAAAAGTCGGCACGGTAGGGCGTGGCGCTCATGGCCGCCGAGAAGATGGGCTTGATGATGAAGCTGTGGTACGGCTTCAGCGTCAGGCCGTAGGCCGCGCGGAACGAGTCGCTGAGCTCCTCGCCGTCACGCTCCACGTTCTGCTTGAGCGCCAGGTACGTAAACTCGAGACCGCGCACCAGCCACAGCAGGCCTTCGGTGGCCGTGTGCTTTTTGGTCTTGAGCTCGTTGACCACGAGCGCCTGCAGCGTCTCGGAGTCGGTGGGCGCCGCCAGCTGGCGATCGCGGATCTTCTTGACGTTGCCGAGCATGTCCGACTTGACGGGCGAGAAGGCGACGGAACCGAGGACGTCTTGTGAGAGAGAGCAGAGGTTAGTAGAGTAGACGTCCTTTGGCCGCAAAAGCACGTAGGCACCCACCAAACATGGTCGTCAGCGACTCGGCCGCCTCGAGAAAGGACGTTGTGTCAATGGCATTGTCGTGGGCCGAATCGATGGGCACGTCGACAAACGACGTCTTCAGCGTGTCGATAAACGTGGCGCCGACGGGCTGCTCTGCAACGGCGGCCATTGTGATTGCGGGTGTTGGAAGGTGTGAGGAGAGATGGTAGAGGAGAGAACGAACGACGTGAAAGGACTGTAGCGGTCAAGGAAAGGGGGAGGGGGGTAGCTCTTGCAATGGGCTGAATGGAAACAGGGGTAAAAGGTGCTAGTAATTTGCTAGCAATGTTTTCACGTGATCTGCATCATCTGCAAGCCATCGGACCGTGGACGACGGACTGGGAGTACTCCGTAGGTGGTTACAAATTTGACAACTACATGGAATCCTTACGCATACACGCTCTCCGTCCACTGGTTCACTTGCATGCTCGTTTCCACCATCGGCGCGTCCTTGAGAAAGTCGAGCGGCATCCACACCAGGTGCCCCCTCACCTTGTCCAGCTTGGCACGCACGTCCTCGGGCGGGATGAACTGGTCAAAGATGTGGCCCGGCGCGATGCCCTTGGACGGCATGAAGCGGTCGTAGTCTTTGAACGTCTTGACGTGGTTGTCCGGGTCCGCGTGGAACAGGTGTCGGAACGTGTCCGTGTTGACCGTCGCCTGCTCCGTCCACTGCGCCCACAGCTCGTCGCTCAGCGGGTCCTCCACCACCGCCCACGACGGGTCGTCGTCGCGCACGTCGTTGACCTTGGCACCCTCTGCGGCAGCCATGGGCGGCTGCGCGTTGATGTCGTCGCTGCCGTCCACGCCCTGTGCCGGCAGCAGCCCGAGATGTTCGCGCCACAGGAAGCGACGCAGCGTGGCCGCGTGGTAGCGCGCCTCGTACGGCGCGCCGTCCATACGCGACGGCAGCACGCGCTCGTCCTCCATCACCACGCTCAGCTCGCTGTCGTGCGAGCCCAGCTGACTGCGGTCGTTGAGGTTGCTGCTGCCGCACACCACGTACCGGTCGTCCACAATCAGCAGCTTCGCGTGGATGTAAAGCTCCTCCTGGATCCACGTCTCCACCTCGTCCTCCGCCGCGCCCTCCCACGGCTCGTCCACCAGCGACGCCGCCTGCGCATCGGCCGCCATCGCATGGTGCGCCACGCTGGGCGCCACGCTGGGTTTGGCCTCGCCTTCCTCCTGCTTGTCCTCCTGATCGTGCCCACGGGTCGCCTCAAACCTGCGCTTGGTGTCCGTCGCATGCTCCTTGTATGCGCCCGTCTCGGACGTGCGCATCTGCCGCTGGTCGCGCGCGCGGCCCATGTGCTTGTCGCGCCCGCCGTGCACATCGGCCGACCCGTGGATGCCCTCGCCCATGATCTCCTCGGCCTCGGCGCGCTGCAGCTCCTGGTACGACACGCCCGACTCGGCCTCCATCTTCTTGATGGCCGGCGTACGGCACAGCCGGTCGTAGCTGCGCAGGTTGAAGACAAAGATGTGCTGCGTGGGGTCCACGCCGCGCGCACGGATCTGCTCAAAGATGGAGTCCGGGCCGCGGCAGAGGCTCTTGTACTGCAGGTCCATGATGGCACGCGTGCCCGCGGCCGCGTCGTCGCGGAGGTCGCCGGCGAAGCCGGGCACGGCCGGGATCAGGATGATGACACGGAACTTCTTGTTGCCGCGCTCAGCATTGCGCACGACCGCGTCGACAATGGCTGCGCCAATGGTGTTGTGCACGGGCGACTGCTTGTCGCCGGTGGCCGTGATGAAGAACTGGTTTTCAATGTAGACGTAGTGCTCGGCGTTGCGGATTAGCTCGCTGTACGCATTCTGGATCGAGTGGTCCGTCAGCGTGCCGTTGGACCAGTCGGCCGCTGAGCGCACCACCTGGGCGCGCACGGTACCCTGACCCGGCCGCAGCTCGGGGATCTCGTCCAGTGGGCGCGGCGGGTGCAGTACGTAGTCGCCCACCGGGTGGCGGGGCCGCTGCACACCCACCAGGTCCTCGTCGGCGCCCTCGCGGCCGCGCAGCATCAACCAGTCGTAGCGGGCGTCGCGCTTGTACTTGTCGCGCTTGATAAAGTTCCAGCGCAGCACAAAGTGCTCGGCAATGTCGTAGACGGCCGGCCCGATCATGCCCATGGACACGTCGTGCCAGGGCATGCGGCCGTTCTCGGCCTTGCTCAGCTCGTTCTGCTTCCAGTCCTGCACGTTCTGGAAGTCCTGGATGCGGTTGTTGTTAAAGTCCTGTCCAGGCCAGATCTCGTTGATCACGCCCTCCGGGTGCACGTCGGCGAGCGCGTGCGTTTGGCTGTCCCAGCGCCCAAAGCACATGTCCAGGCCGCCGAAGAAGGCCAGGTTGTAGTCGATGACGATGAACTTTTCGTGGTGCGCCCAATAAAAGGTCATGTCCGCCGCGTTCTCCAGCACGTTATGGTCCGGGTGGCGCATCACGCGGATGTTACCGTAGCCGGGCGTGCCTTCGGGGCACAGCGCCTGCAGCGCGTGCTTGGTGTGTGCCGAGTTGCAGGTCAGCGCGGCCTCCACCTCGCGGTACACAATCACGTAGATCTTGACGCCGGCCTCGGCGCGCCGCTTCAGCACCTGGTCCAGCCGCCACTCCTGGTTGAAGTAGGGCGGGCGCCGCAGGAACAGCTCCGGCGACAGCCACCAGTCGGCAATATAGATGATCTCGCGCGCATTGTTGAGCGCCTCGGACACGGCCCAGAAGTAGTCGCGGCCGTCGACGTACCACTTGACCAGGTTGCCCTCCTGCTCGGGGAAATACGATGCGAAACGGTGCGACTCGCAGATCTTGGCACGCTTCTCGTCGCAGAGCTTCTCGTGCTCCTCGTCGTGGCGATGCTGGGCATTGAACTGACAGGTGTTAGACAGAGCACACGAACAGAACCGGCAGTCGTATGACAACGTACCAAGTTGGCAAACTTGCCAATCTGGTGTCTGGTTCGTTAGCGGTCGAAGCTTTGCAGAGGTGTCCAAAGAGTAACCTACTTCTTGTGGCTCAGGTGGATCTTGGCATCGCGAAGCGTCGTGCCGTCCAGCTTCTCCTCCAGCGCCTTGAGCGGGTTTTTGAACTTATCAGCCAGGCTGGTACGGCCGCTGCCTTCGTCCTGGGCCATTGCGATGTCGATGTGTTGCGTTGGCTGAGGTGTTCAGAGACCGTTTGAGGGTCGAGTCGAATCTATCCAGTGAGTCTTCCAGTGAGTCTTCCAGTGAGTCTTCCAGTGAGTCTTCCAGTGAGTCTCCAGTCGAGTCTTCCAGTCGAGTCTATCCAAAGTTGAATGCTACATAAAACATGTCAAGTTCGAGTGTCCAAGGCGAGTCGGAGTCTGGCTTAGGTCTTGGAGATGCCAAGCAAAAAGTGGCTGGTGGGCAGAGCTTGGTGACGTCAACCGACCAGCTGGAGCCTGGAATTGCAAGGGAGGTTAGGGACTTAATTGCCCCTCCATCCTGCCTGGGACGCGCCACGGCAGCGCCAAGACCGCCTAAAGCGAAACATTTTTCGGTGAGAGCTGATCGGCGAAGACCCAGCTGAACAAAAAGGCGCTCGATGCTCAGCAACCATCCCTGTCTCACTCAGCCGCGAACTTGATTCGTAGTCCGTACAGCCAGGTCGCTGCCGCGCCGTTGCGATGCTATCGACGTGCGACGGTTGCGTAGACATGTCGTTGATGCCCGGTGATGCCTGCGAGCGAATCTGGAACTGTCTCCAAAAAAGAGTGGCTTCACATCCTCTTTAAGAAGTTCAGCACTACTAGTCCTTGATGCGGTGTCGGCTCCCCATCGAGCCGGTGGGTTGTCCATGCTCTTCGTACATGTACGGAGTATACTCCGTACGACAAGGGCTCGTGGTGTCGCCGAATTGACTGAACGGCGAATACAGATCCCACAGACAGATCCCACAAACAAATCCCAAACTCAGGCCAAAAGCCACTGTTTGGCCGCCGTGATAGCAGCACTGGCCGAGACGGCACCGGGACTACCCGCTTTGACGCCATACAGCACGCAACACATAAAAGGCCGTGGACAGCCTACCTGCCGCTGTCGTCAAAATACTCTGTGAACAAACTCCTGTAGACTTCCCCTCCATTCTCCGACACCTCTCCAACGTCTCACCATGGCCAATGACGAGTACCTGGCCAAGCCGCCGTCGGCCTGCTGCTTCGTCGGCAACATCCACAGCGGCACGCCCGTAGGCGCGGAGCAGGATGTGGGCGGTATTCGGACCTACGTGTCGCGGCCGCCCGAGGGCGTCACGCCCAACGGCCACGTCGTCTTCTTCATGCCGGATGTCTTTGGCCTGTCCAATAACAACAAGCTGCTGATCGACGGCTACGCTGCTGCCGGATACATTGGCCTGGGCATTGACTACTTTCGGGGGGTACGTTTCTCTCTCTCTCTCTCTCTCTCTCTCTCTCTCTCCCTCTCTCTCCCTCCTCCCCTCTCTCTTTGTCCCTCATCCTAATTCCCAGGACGACATCTCCAAACACCGCAAAAGCTTCACCGAACCGCCGCCGCCCGGCTTTGACCAGGCTGCTTGGCGCGACAAGCACTTTACCTTTGCCGTCGAGAATATCCCTGGCTGGGTCGCTGCCGCCAAGGCCGCCTTTGGCACGCCCGGCACTTCGCGCTACGCCGCCGTCGGCTACTGCTTCGGCGCGCCCTTTGTCCTAGACCTGTTGGCCGGCGGCGACGACGGCGTGGCGGCCGGCGCGTTTGCGCACCCGACGCAGCTCAAAGAGGAGCACTTCCGCAAGACAAAGAGTAGATTCCTTGCCCCTCCTCCTTTCACTTCTCTTTCTCCCGCTCTCTCTTCTGCCGCCCACCACTAACCATCAGAACCGCTCTTCCTCTCGTCTGCCCAGCACGACCAGGCCTTTACGGCGGAGGCGCGCCGCAAAGCCATTGATATCCTGATCGAGCAGGACACGCCCTTCCACAACCAGCTGTTTCACGGCGTCAAGCACGGCTTTGCCGCGCGTGGCAATCTTGAGGATCCTTACGAGCGTAGGTCGTCCCTCTCTTCTCCCTTCTTTTCCTTCTCCCTCCCTCCTCTCTCTCTCCTCCCTCCTCTCTCTCTCCTCCCTCCTCTCTCTCTCTCTTCCCCTTTCCCACCCATCTCTCGTCCATTTCGTGTCCTAACCTGAACAGGCTGGGCCAAGGAACAGAGCCTGCAGGGCATCATCAGCTGGTTCGACTTTTGGCTGATCCGCAGTCCCTGAGGTGCCATGAACTGTGCGGCATGGCAGGGCAGTACGGGGCAGAAGATGTAGAGGGAATACTAACCAGAGAATCTACCAACAATGTGTCTTCTCGCGTCTGTCCCTGTGCCTCCAAACACGCACACTCATTACCCAATGCAACTGCGCAAATGTTAACCGTGGTGACCGGCTGGGTTGCATCACATCATGTCCAGATTTCGTAGAGCGACCCGTCGACGATGAGACTGCCAGAACTCTACCTTTTCTTCCCACGAGTCCCAAACCAGGAATGCTCTGCCGAACTCTGGCAGGTGCTCGCCAACTAAAACGGAAAACTGGTTTGCAAGTGCCTGTCGTCTGGTCCATCCTTTTTGACAGGCGGCTTGCTCTGTCCCGGATCCTTTCCCGGTTTATTGTCAAATTGCCGGGCCCGTCGGGAGAGGGGTTAACTTATCGTAATATCAGGTACCTTAAAGACAAGGCGGGCAGGAGAGCGCAAGAGGAGAAGGCCTCAACTTTTCTCCTCGTGTTCTATCCCATCGGTTAATTACAACAGGTGAGTTGGCATTTTACGTGTTAATGTCCGTCATACGATTGTTCACTACTACCTAGGTAGCTGTCTTTCATCTTTCTTTTCTCTTGTCTCAATCCAACTTTTGCTCGTAACTACCACAAGTCACGCATTGTTCATCTGAACGAGACGCGGCGTGACGTTGTCATCCGTCTTGTATCACGCGTTCACTGCAGCTAAGATTCATGCAATGGCCACTTATCAAGGTACCTAGGGAGGTACCTATCGTCATGCTGTCCAGATTGTCTTGTTTTTTTATTTTTTTTATTTCCTATTTTCCTTTACTTCCCGTGCGCTTGTTGACGTGAAAAGGATAGTCAACGTCAGTCCAATCTTTGAAATGCCCTCTCGCTTAGATCCGCTGTCCTAAATGACTTGTGCTCCAAAAATGCAAGAAATGTTGTACAAAAAGAAGAAAGTGGCCTTTTGCGGCCAGTCCTCGGGTGTCATTCACTCGTACGGCTCATGATATCATCTACAACCGCCGCACCCGGCGAAAGCGCTGCCTCGAGGTGTTCTCGCCGGTGCCACGAGCCCAGAGCGTCGTGCTCTCACCTGGCTTGCACTTCGTGCCAGCAGGCATGGCATGCAGAGCCGTCCAAGAACCGCTAGCGCACTGCTGGTACAGGGTGCCACCGATGCAGTTGAACAAGCCTTCCTGGCTGCAGGAGCCACTCAAGCCAGAGCTGGGGCCTGAGCCAGGTGCAGTTGAAGTCGGTGTGGGCTCGTCACTGTAAGGAGAAGCCGTCGCTGCCATGCTTGTGGTGGTGGTGCTGCTGGATGCCGCGCTGGTGGCTGCTGCCGTGGTGGTGGCCGTGGTGGTGGCCGTGGTGGCGGTCGAGATGGTGCTGTTGGACGCATCCGTACTGGTGGCTGCTGTCGTGGTGGCCGTGGTGCTGTTGGATGCATCCGCACTGGGGGCCGCCGTTATGGTGGCTGAGGGGGATACCGTGACAAAAACGCCGCTGCCGCTGCTGGTGGCCTGAGCCGTCGTGTTTCCAGAATCTGTAACCGTCACAGACGAAGTCGCCTTGGATGTCATCGAGGTCATCGAAGTCGAGGCCGCCTCCGTCGTGGAGTTTGCCGAAGCCGCCGCGGCAGGGCTACTGGAAGCAACTGGGAGAGTCGTGCTAGTGGAGCTCGAGCTGCTGCTGGTGCTGCTGCTGTTGCCGGACCCGGAACCGGGGCCGGAGCTGCTGGAACCGCCAAGTGGGAAGCAGTTGGAGCCGGACGGTGATTGAAAGTTGGTCGTCATCTTGCTCGGCTTGATCACGTTCGGGCCCGGGTCAGGGAAAACAGGGTCCGTGCTGGTCGTGGTCCTGCAGCTGTTGATTGTAGCCAGATTGGCCACAAAGAGGTTCGGCAGTGACGATTCGTCGCGACCGTCGAGATCAGTGTGGCCTTCGCTTCGCTTGGTTCTTCCGCCCGTGATCGTGACCGGTGCACAATTCATGTAGTACTCCGGCGCTCCCGACAGCTTGCTGATCCAGGTCCAGGCGAAGACGTACTGGCCCCCCGGGATGGAATTCGGAATGGTGTAGTCATACGTGCTGGGGCCGCTGCCGTCGGTAGTCGGGCAGCCACCTTCGATGCTGAGGATCACTTGCCACGAGCTCGATGCCGAAGGCTGCAGATCCTTGGTCAGAGCAAGCTGGCAAGAACCGCCGCCGTGGACTGCACTGCCCTTGAAGCTGATCGTTTGCGTCGTGCCGGCGGCCATCGTGTTGTTGGACGACGTGCTAGAGATGCTGTAAAAGGTGGAGGCAGAGCCAGTAATCTGGCAGGGGAAATTGGAGCCATCAGGGTTCAGGGGGGAGTTGGTCGGGTTGCCGAACGGCACGGGGTTGGCAAGAATCATGTGAGCCAAGCCCGGCATGGCGTAGAGACAGGCCAGAACGGCCCTCGTGAAGAAGATTGCCATATTAGAAGTGGGAAAAGGATTGGGGAGTGTTTGAGTTTGCTGTGTGCTCGCACCAAAGCTATGTTGAAGCCGTAGTGCTTTTGCCTCTTGTCGTGTCTTCCTAGGACAGTCTTGTGTTGATGCCGTAAAGAATATCAAAAGTCTCGACAATATAGAGCGAACAAAAGTGGCTGTAGGACACTCTATCTTTCCAGAAGACAGAGCGGCTTGAAAGAGACAAAAGAAAGTGCAGGAGTGTTGTGTTTGTGCTGGAAGAAGGGGGAAGACAGAAGTCGGGAGAGAAGGAGAGAAAGGAAGAGGAGAGGAGGAGAGAAGAAACAATTTTGCCAAGACGTCGGCCGGGCAGCCATCTTTTATATCCAGGGCGCCGGCCGTATGAACAAGGCAGCAGTTCACCGCCCGGCCAGAACGTTTAAACAAGCAGGCCAGACGGGTTGGGGCAGGAGCGATGATGCGCGCCTTCCCGTTTCGTTTTGCTCTGGTCCACTTTGTACTTTGTGCGCTGGTCACTGGTCAAAAAGCAACGATGCACAAAAAGAGACGAGAAAGAAAGGGACAGGACGGGTCCGCAGAGGATGGGCAGTGGCCGGCGGCCCTCCGCCAGCCCTTTTGTCTTCTTGTTTCAGAGGCATTCAAGTTCAACTGAATGGCTCTGTCATATCTCCCCTTGGGCTCCACTACCCGCAGCTACCGGCAGGTCGTTGTATTGAGGCCAAGCAGAGCAAACAAAAATGGCTCTAGAGAGTAGGACGTGGTCTTGATCAGTTGTAGTGTGGAGTCGGCTTGGAAGTTGGAGTACACATGCATGTAAGTGCTCAAGACAGCGGGCCAATCAGACCAGTTGGTTTGTCTGAAACACCCAGACCTTGTAACAACAAGCGCCTGGCAGCTCTCCCCCAGACATTGCTTTATTGCCTCCCTTGCAACTAACGACCATGAGCACTCCAAGAGACAGACAAACGCAGGAGGCCATTGACACTGGGGAGGACAGACAAGAAGCCAGCAAACGGCAATATCTTGCATCCTGTCTACGGAGTATTAGAGTGCTCCTGCAGATGGCTTCGCGAATCAATCACAGGCCGCGCGGGCTGAAAGCGTTCCGTAAAAAATAACCAAAAAATGGCTCGACGGTTCGGCGTCCGGAATCTAACGGTAGAGAGGGGAAACGTGAGGAAAACCGGAGGAGCAAAGAAGAGGACGAGGTGAACAAGAAGCGGTTGTGTTGGAGGAGTGTGAGCCTTTTCACACACTGTATATATACATGCTTTTGCACAGTATGTGGACTGTACCGTGAATACCCACTAAAAGGAGGCGCGGTGTTCAGGAACAACACCGCGCGATCAACCACAACGAAGCCAGACACTCAGATGGCGCGCAAGCTTCCATGGGAGACAAAGGGCCCGCGACCTCGTGCACGGCCAGCCGCGAGCGTGCCAGGGCGGTCATTTTCGCCCGCTCGCTCCGGTCTGTTGCCCAACTCCGGCGACGACGATGGTCGTCCTCGACAGGCGGCGGCAAAACGGCCTCGAACAGGCTCCCCCGGGCGACGGCGACCGCCAGCACACGCTGCAGGACGACGGTGTATGATACGCTCCTTAAGCTCTTGTCGATCTCTCTGCGTCCATACTGACCGGCAGCACGCTCACCGTCCACAACGCCGCCACCCGCACCACCTACTGAGAGGTTGTCTTTTTCTCTCTTCTTTTGTTGTTTTCTTCCTTGTCTCTTCCGCTAACAGAGCTTAGCTACATGATTGACGGCCTGGATAACGATGACCGGTATCGCATAGTAGAGGACGAGCTGCTGGCCGTGGCACAAACATTTACGGCGCACCTGCGCGCGGCCGAGTACCAGCGGCTCAAGGCCCGGGCCAAGACCCGGACGGCGGCGGCGCTGCGCTCGCTGGTGCGGCCCGTGACCGGCGCGCCCACGGACCGTGTGCAGAAGCGGACGGAGATGGAACACCGCGCGGCCAAGGTGCAGCGGGGCGTCGACAATGCGCTCCGCGGGCTCGCGGAGGAAGGCGACAAGAACGACAACGACCACGACGGAGACGGCGGCACAACGCCATGGACGGGCACGTCTCTGCAGACCCTGATGGAGGGCGCCGCGCGCAAAAATGAAAAGTCGGCTCTCGTGCGGTTGTCATCGATGGTGTCGAGGAACGCGTCTGCTGGACATGCGGCGATGGGAGGCGAAGAAGAAGACGAGGATGAGGACGATCTGGACGGCCCGCCGGCACGTACGGCTTCGACGGCAGCGGCAAAGGTCACGCCAGTACGACCCAGACGAACAGTATCTTTCGCACCACAGCCGGTCGAGGTGCGTCCGAGGGACGAGAGAAAGGACGATGGCGGTGGCAGGGGAAGCAACAACAATGACGACGACGACGACAGCCTTGACGATCTCGACAGTGGATCGTTGCTGGAAAAGATCCGGCTGCGGCGGCAGCAGGAAAAGGCAGAGCGCCTCAAGAGACAGCAGCAGAGGAGGGGTCTGGTAGGACCTCAGGCAGGACCTCCGGCAAGGCCCAGGGACGTTGTGCCATCCTTTCTCTGAGGAGCATCACAGCAAGGGCAACGAAGACATATCACGTGTATCACGACAACGGATTTCACGGCAATATATTTTGGTCATTACATGCTAAACACCGGCCAGCCTTCATGCCTTCTCCTCAAACGGCGTCTCGTACGGACGTTCGGCCTGCGGGGTGATGCGGGCGAGGTGGCGGCGCTCGGCGGTCTTCCAGTCGAGCAGGGCGCTGTGCTGGGTGACGCGGTTGTCCCAGACGACGACGGTGCCCTTCTCCCAGCGCACGCGCGCGTGGAAGTCGGCGCCCGAGGCAAGGTGCTGGTAGAGGAAGTTTAGCAGCGCGTCCGACTCCTCCTTCTTGAAGCCGACGATTTCGCGAGTGACTGGCGGTCAGTGGGAGGCAAGAAAAGAAGTGAAAGGGAGAACACTTACACTGTGGGTTGACAAAGAGCGCCTTCTCGCCGGTGGCTGGGTGCGTGCGCACAATAGGGTGCTCGCTGACGACGGGTTCGCGGCGCTTGACGCCACCGCGCGCGACGCTGGCGTTGGCCTGCTCAATGGCCGAGTGGGTGGCGCGCAGACCGTGCAAGCGCTGCTGCAGGCCGGGGCTCAGACGACGATAGGCCTCGACGGCGTCAGCAAAGAGCGTGTCGCCGCCGGTGGTAGGCTGGTCGAAGATGTACAGGAACGTGGTGCCGGGTGGCTGCTGCTCGTAGGACACGTCCGAGTGCCAGGCCACGGAGTTGGTGCGCGAGGCAAAGAAGCTGGCAAACGTTGTCTTGTCGCCGGCGCCGCGGTGAACAATGTGCGCCTCGGGGAAGCCGGGGGGCGCGCCAGAGGTCGGGTGGATGTGGTGGCGGCCAAAGTAGGCGCCGTAGTCGAGCGCCTCCTGGATGGGCAGGTTGGCAAAGTCCTGGTCGCGGAAGGCCACGACCTTGCGCTGCGCCACAAACAGTGCCAGCTGGTCCTTGCCGGCGCTGCTCAGCTTGCTCAGCTGCACGCCGCGCACCTCGGAGCCGATGGCCGGCGTGAGGTCGACGCGCTTGGCTGTGGCCGGGTTCAGCAGCTCCGGGAACGTCGGGTCGGCGTCTTTGCCGTGCTCGTAGTGCTCAAACGGCTGCAGCGGCGGGTACTTTTCGTTGTGGTCCCATTCGGGGAGATACTGGGGATACTGGGGGGGGTTAGCACCAAGGCTGTGGACGTGACTTCGGCTTCCTTGCCGTCGTGCTTACCCTCGCCGGCGCAAACTCGGCCGAGCCGTCGACCTCGGTGCTGCGGTCGAACCGACTGTAGTCCGGGCTCTTGTAGACGCCGCTGACCTCGGGTGTGATCTTGATCTCGTCGATCTTGGCCTCGAGCGACTTCGGCTCTGGGACCGTGATGGTCTCGACGGCAGAGGGGGCCATTGTGAAGTTGGTGTTTGGAGACTCGGGGTTGGGGGGTCAGAGTTGTCAAGAGTTGTCAGGACTATCAAAAGTATTGGGAGCTGTGAGATATCTATGCAGAGAGTCGATGCTGCCTAACTCAGTCTTTATAGCCACACGTCTCTGCAGGATCCGGAGACGTCTGAGAGAGCCACCCGGAATCGGCAGCACATCGCCTCCTCGCCCCGACGTGCGGGGAGACTGCCCGACAACGACATATCCGACGCGGATGTCGCAACAGAGGGGGACTAGGTACCACGTCGTCGATCTACTCCGTACTCCAATGGAAACTGTCTGATAGGCCATATGCCTTGATTGTCGTTCTTTTGCGCCAAAGTCATCTATCTGAGCTCTCCTGTCCGTGTTCGATCGGCCCAGATGCTTCTACGCGGCGCTATTCCGTCAATGCTCCGTACTACTAATCTGCTCCCAGCCGCCATGTTGTAATTCGCCGAGGCGAGCACGCAATGGAAACACCACAAGTCCAGTGCATTCGACGGCAAGTTCGACCTGCGAAACAACACTGGGCACGTCTCCGGCGCCGAGTACGGGTGTTGGCTGGTCCCTCACTGGTGCCTGTCATCGAGAGCGGTCGCTTGCGGGAGAACACTTCACGGCACAACGCCGCAATAGCGCAAACGCCAGCGCAGCACGCCATTCACTGCCGCCATCGCGGGGGGAGGAGCACTGGACGGCATCAGGTCAAAGCCGATAAAAAGGACGAGAGAATGACAGAGGGATGCGTTGTTGAGTATCTCCGCGATGCCGCTCCGGTCATGTGTCGTCACTATTCGTCACTTTATCTCTATTTCTTCTCTTTTGCGACTTTGTCCGCAGCAATACTAACACAACGTACCATCGCCATGCCGCTATGAACTCTCGTAAATGGAACCGAAATCACCCAATGTTAAACTCCGCCGCCGGGTTACTCATCATAGCCCGCATCCGCTCCTGCATCCTTTGGCGCGCGGCCTCGTCGTCGCCTGCCGCGCCTGCCGCGCCCATCCTGTCATCGTCGTCCGAGTCGTAACCACGACCGGCTGCTCGTTTGGTTGTCGCCGACCGCTTGCTAGTCCCTTCCCATCCGCCGCCTCCAGCACCCGACCGCCGCTTGGTCAGCCTCTGCACACTGCTGCCGCCGCCACCCATGTGCGCTGGCGCCTCGCGCAGGCCAAATGCTTTGGCCATGTGGCCCAGGTGCAGCCGCGTCAGGTCAAAGAAGACACGCTCCTCGTGCGTGTGTGTGGCATAGGCCCGGATGTGCGACCGGAAGGCCAGCCGCGCCGCGTCAAGCAGGCTGGCCGTGCTGGTGCCGGCAACGTCCCTGCTCTTGTTTTTGCCCTTCTTTGGCGACTTGTCTTTTGCGTGTCCGTTGCTGTATCCGTTGCTGTATCCGTTGCTGCCCGTGGCCGCCGCTGCTGCCGCCGCCGACCGTAGCAGCCTCTGCTCAATGTGCAGCTGCAGCGCCTCCGCCCGCTTCGCCCACGATAGCTGTGGCCTGGACGGGTCGTGCTCGGCCGGGATCTCGCGTGCTGTGTAGTCGTTTTCCGCTTCACCTGCTGCTGCTGAAGCTGAAGCTGACGTAAATGCCTGCGGCAGATCCACCGGCGCGGCAAACCCCTTTTTCAGCAGCGTGTCGTACAGCTGCGGTGCCAGCTGCGACTGCGATGCCGACTTGAGGAAGCCGATGTAGCCCTCCTCGCTGCCCGGCTGAACAAACAGCGTCGTGCTGCCCGCCCGGCCCGCCCGCGCCGTACGTCCGATCCGGTGCAGGTGGTCGTCCACCGCCATGGCCGGGTCGTACTCTATCACCAGGTCCACGTCCGGCACGTCCAGCCCGCGCGACGCAATGTCCGTCGTGATCAGCACTGCCGCCCGCGTCTCCTTCCGGAACGACGCCAGCGTGGCCTTGCGCACCGGCTGCTCCAGCGACCCGTGCAACTTGTGCAGCATCACCGTGCGGTTCGCTGCCGATGTGATGTAGGCGGCCGGCGCCACCGTGGATGCAGCATCCTCCCCGGTCTCGCTCGTCGCGACCGGCTTCCCGTCGTCGCCAAAGAGCCGCAGGAGCGCAAAGTGGAAGTCTACCGCATCGGCACAGGACAAAAACACAATCGCCTTCATGACCGCATCCTTGCGCGCAAAGCTCGACCGCAGCAGCGCAATCAGCGTGACCAGCCGCAGCTTGGCCGGGACAATGGCATAGCTCTGCTTCAACTGCGCCGGCGCCGCAAACCCAGCCTCGCCCGTTGCATCGCCCCCGCTGCTGCCAGGTGTCTCTTCCTCCTCCTCTCCCGCCGCCTTCCTCTTCTTCCTCTTGTTTTCCTCTTCTCCCGCCGTTTCCTTGCCGCCGCCGCCGTCTGCGCCGGACGTCGCCGTAATGTGCACGGCGTCTTCCAGCGTCATCTCGCCCAGCTTGATCGCGTTCATCTTCATCGTCGCCGAGCAGAGCACCGTCACCCGCCGCGCGGGCAGGACGCCCTTGGGCAACACCTGCCCGTCCTTGGTCGTGTTGATCGTTCCGCCTCCGCCGCCTCCCTTAATCTTGCCCACAATGGCGCGAATGTCCTTCTCGAAGCCCATCTCCATCAACCGGTCGCCCTCATCCAGCACCAGCCACCGCACCCGGCTGACGTCCAGCACGTCCGTGTTGTCCAAGTGATCCGTCAGCCGCCCCGGCGTTGCCACCAGGATGTTGACGCCTTTGCGCAGCCGCGCCTTCTCCGCCTTCTTGTTCTCGCCACCCACCACCGTCGTCGCGTGCAGCCACGGCGTGCAACCCAGCAGCTTGTCTAGCACCACCGAGATCTGCGTGCACAGCTCGCGCGTCGGCGCCAGCACCACCGCGAACAGGCCTGACGCCCGTGTCAGCTTCAGCTGCTGCGGCCCTAGGTTGCTGCGTGCTGCACCCGCTGGGTGCTGCGGCTCTGTCAGTGCCACCAGCCGCTGCACAATGGGCAGCAGATATGCCAGCGTCTTTCCGGAGCCCGTCTCCGCCTGCAGGAATGCGTCATGGTCGTGCGCCACCAGCTGCGTAATGGTATTTTTCTGGATAGATGTCGGCGCCTTGAGCCCCATAAACTCCGACAGCTGCCGCGCAATTCGCCGCGACAGGCCCAGCGCCAGAAACGTGGCTGCCTCGTCCGAGAGCGGCGCGTTGGACGGCTTGCCCGGCTCGGCGTCGGCCTCGCTGTCGTTTGGAAAGCTGGTCACAGGTGTTGGGTTCGCGGTAAAGAGACGAGATGTCACGCCGTTCTGCGGTCGTCTTGTCGCTGCTTGTGCCGTGGCCGGCCCCGTCCCCGTCTCCGTCCCAGTCCCGGCAGACGACGACGGTTGCCACCGCTGCTGGCTGCCGCTGGCTGCTCTCTTGTCGTACGCCGCCCGCCCATCGCCTCCGTCTCCACCGCCTATCCTCGGCCTCTTCGTTGGTCTGTCGGACGCGCCGTTTCTCGGAGTTGTTCCATTTTCCGGCGTCGCTGCCGCCGCGACGCCGCCGGCTGTGCCTTGCTGCTTTCTTTTGTACTCGCGCTGTGCGTGTTTCCGGTCGCGCCAGCGCCCGCCTTTGAATGTCACCTGAGGCTCAATCGCAGGAAGATTGTCCAGATCAATATTGAGGACCAAACCGCTGTCCGCCATTGTAGATTTGTTGTTTGCCGTGGAACGGCGTGCAGGTATGGTTGGAACAATGAAGAAATCTGTACAGGGTGCAGGCTCTTCACTAGAATTCACTAAAAAAAGATCAAGAAATTACTGCCAATCTTATCGCTGATAAGATCAAAGTCGGTGAACAACAGCACGTGCTTTGGCGCATCCTGGAGGGGCATTGCGACATCGCACATCCGCGAATTAGTCATGCCAAGCCGCAGCTCTCGGTCAACCTTTAACGCCGGCGTCTCAGGCCTGTCCCGAAACTGTTCAGAAGACAAGACAGCTTCGCCCTTGGGAGGTCACGCCATGCTTGCCTCTGCCTGTGCGCCTCGATCCTTACAATGGTAGCACGCGGTCTTCCCCGCGCGTCGTCCCTCCGCACGCGAATCCCCTCCTATCCACGCCCGGGACCATGGCTCTCGTGTCCGCGACAACACCCTCGCGGCTCCAGCCCGTTACCTGTCGTCCGCCTTCTCCTCCAGCAGCCGTCGACCTACTTCTTCTCCGCCGCAGCTGCCCGCCGCAAAGATGACACCCCACGGACAGCCCCGCCAGCGCCGGGCCCCGTCGCCAGCACGGCTGCGCCAGACGACCTGGCAAAGAAGAAGGCGAAGACTGCGGCGGCGGACCCCTTGTCCAGCCTCGACAAGTCTGCATCGGAGCAGCGCAAGGCTGACTGGGCCATCATGAAGGAGATGTCGCGGTACCTGTGGCCGTCGGGCAAGGGCAGCATGGACACGAAGCTGCGCGTCAGCCTGGCGGTCTCGCTGCTGATCGGCGCCAAGGTGCTCAACGTGCAGGTGCCCTTTTACTTCAAAAACATTGTCGACACCATGAACGTGGACGCGGCGACGCTGTCGGCGGCTGGCGGCACGGCGGCTACGGTGGCCGGCAGCATGATCCTGGCGTACGGCGCAACGCGCATCGGCGCGACGCTGTTCCAGGAGCTGCGCAACGCCGTCTTTGCGTCAGTGGCGCAAAAGGCCATTCGGCGCGTAGCCGGCAACGTCTTTGACCACCTACTACATCTCGACCTCAGCTTCCACCTGTCCAAGCAGACGGGTGGCCTGACGCGTGCCATCGACCGCGGCACCAAGGGCATCAGCTTCCTGCTGACGAGCATGGTCTTCCACATCCTGCCGACCGCCCTCGAGATCACCATGGTGTGCGGCATCCTGACGTACCAGTACGGCAGCCAATTTGCCATCATCACGGCCGTAACCATGGCCGCCTACACGGCCTTTACCATCACTACCACGGCGTGGCGCACCAAGTTCCGGCGGCAGGCCAACAGCGCCGACAACAAGGCATCGACGGTGGCCGTGGACTCGCTCATCAACTACGAGGCCGTCAAGTACTTCAACAACGAGGCCTACGAGGTGGCGCGCTACGACGCCGCCCTCAAGCAGTACGAGAAGAGCTCCATCAAGGTGGCCACGTCGCTGGCCTTTCTCAACAGCGGCCAGAATGTCATCTTCTCCACCGCCCTGACCGCCATGATGTACCTGGGCGCGCGCGGCATCGCCGACGGCGACCTGACCGTCGGCGACCTTGTCATGATCAACCAGCTGGTCTTCCAGCTGTCCGTGCCGCTCAACTTCCTCGGCACCGTCTACCGCGAGTTGCGCCAGTCTCTGCTCGACATGGAGACCCTCTTCAACCTGCAGCGCGTCAACGTGACGGTCACGGACGCGCCGGGCGCCCAGGAGCTGCGGCTGATTCCGTCGTCGCTCACGACACCCACAGCCCCTGCGGCGGCCGCCGTGCACAGCGGCGGCGAGATCCGCTTCGAGCACGTGACCTTTGGCTACCACAAGGAGCGGCCGATTCTGCGCGACCTGACACTGACCATTCCGGCGGGCAAGAAGGTGGCGGTGGTGGGCCCGAGCGGGTGCGGCAAGTCGACGCTGCTGCGGCTGCTGTTCCGGTCCTACGACGTGGATGCGGGCCGCATCCTGGTGGACGGCCAGGACGTGCGGGCCGTGACGCTGGCGTCGCTGCGGCGGCAGATTGGCGTGGTGCCGCAGGACACGCCGCTCTTCAACGACACGGTGGAGCACAACATCCGCTACGGCAACCTGGCGGCGACGCCAGCGCAGGTGGTGGCGGCGGCGCGGCGCGCGCAGATCCACGACATCATCGAGAGCTGGCGCGACGGCTACCAGACCAAGGTGGGCGAGCGCGGGCTCATGATCTCGGGCGGCGAGAAGCAGCGCCTGGCGGTGGCGCGCGTGCTGCTCAAGGACCCGCCGCTGCTCTTCTTTGACGAGGCCACCAGCGCGCTCGACACGCACACCGAGCAGGCGCTCATGCAGAACATCAACGGTATCCTCAAGGACAGCGCCCACACGCGCACCAGCATCTTCGTCGCCCATCGCCTGCGCACCATCTACGACGCCGACCTCATCATCGTGCTCAAGGCCGGCCAGGTCGCCGAGACCGGCACCCACCGCGAGCTCATCGACAGCAACGGCGTCTACGCCCAGCTGTGGAGTGCCCAGGAAACGCGCCTCGACGGCTTGGACGACGACGCCGACCTCGAAGAGGCCGCCGAGTCCATCACCGACGATGACGCAGACAACGCAGCGAGCAAGGTCTTGCCAAAACACCCGTCGAGCTGAGCGTGCATTCTGTACTCTAGATATGAATAGTCTTTTTGGGGGGGAAGGGGGGGCATAGCCGGTCTCCCAGTGCCCTAGCAAGGTCCAAGGGCATAAAAAAAAAATTACAACACATCAAATGGGAGCCTCGTTTTTATCTCGTTTTTTTCATCAAAGTCCTTAGATCGCGTCGAAACTAGAATGGTACAGTCCATCCATCCTGATAAATACCCATCCCATGTCTTCTCCCATCAGCTATATCCGTCTGCCACCTTTCCTTCATGATCGCTGCACGTATGCCTGCTGTAGAGAAACGGGTAAGGAGAACGCGCCAAAATCCAAGAAAAAGAAAAATATAAAACATGAATGTGAGATATTCAGGCAGGTACATCATGCGTTAGCGAATGCCGCTGCAGCTCGACAGAGTTCGCGCAGCAGCTTCGGCAGATGGCCCGTCTGCAATTGCGATATCGTGTCGTCAATGATGGACGGGTCTGAGATCTTCTGGCCGCGCGACTTGCGAAGCCAGTGTTCAAAGGGGCCACCTAGCTGGCTGTTAGCGAGTGCGAGAGGCAAAGGGAATGAAGTGGGGCAGAAAAACGTACGATTGTGATCAAGCGCGTCGCCGAGCTCTGCACAGCGCTCCTCCGGTTCGTGTTCCGGGTGCATGTCGAAGTAGTGCGACATCAATTTGCCCATATCCTTGAGTGGCCACTTCGACGGTGCAGCCGGCAGCCGGTCGGGGCCGGCATACAGGTACTTCTCAGACACACAAAGCCGGCACTTCCAGAAACCCAGTCGTCGCACGCGCTTTGGACTGCCGACCTCCTCCTCATCGTCATTGACAAAGAGAGTGTGGCGAGCAGCGCCTTCATCATCGTGTCCCATCTCCACGTCGGACCCGAAACCGTTCACAACCTCCATCGCTTGGCCATTGTTGGCCCCGTCATTGTCCACGCTGTGCAGACTGATAGTGTCCTGGGCGCTGACAATGGACAACGCTCGCGGACGTTTGTTAGGACCATTGCCTCCGTTGCTGCCAGTGAGCGGCCGCTTCGTGGCCACCTTGGAAGGAGGACGTTTGCTAGACGGCAGCACAGAAGAGCCCCCCAGAGGCCGGCCACCCTTGAGAGCCCGCTCGGCCTCCAGGGTCTCCCTGCGGTGCTCGCTGAAGCGAATTTGGTGGCTGAGATCGAGCCGGCGAATCTGTAGTGTCCGGACCTCCTGCGGTGTCAAGTTTTCTAGCAGAAGCTGAGAATTGCAAAAGTCCAAGTCGACATGATAGGCCGCAATGTCCTCTGTCAGCTGCCGGTAGCTGATAGCTTCCAGATCCACGTTTGATGCCGTGTAGTTATACGATACGGGCTGCGGCGTTGCGATTCTGCTGCCACCGCTACGCTCAGCCACGCCGTTGGCGCCCTTGCGCTTGCTTGACGCAGCGACCGTGTTGGATGACGGCTGGGCCCAGGCTTGAACGGAGCCGCCCTCGACAACGACGCTACCATCAGCCGCCGGCGATGCCTCCCGGTCATGCGTGGAAGCGCCGTTTGTGTGCACAGCAACGCTGTTCTCCTGCATGGTCGGTCAGTTACCACTGGTCGTGGAACACGGAAGGATAGCGGCCAACGCAAGCAGCAAACGTTAAAAAGACACTGTGTCGCAATGCGTCGACAAACAGGAACGACATAGCTTCTTCGCCGCCATTCTCTGAGGTAAAAGCACATCGCATCGGCATCGATGCAGTTGCTGAAAACGAATGCAAATGAAGCAGGAGCGGAGAGAGCGAGCGAACACAAGAAAGAAAGGAGAAGCGTCACTGCGAGAAGAACGGGGCATCCAAAACTAGTCTTACCGCATCGAGAACTGTGTTCCATTCGTCGTCGCCAGCAGTCCCTGTGGCCAGCTCGGAATCGTCAACGGCAGCTGGGGCTAAAATGGCATTGGGGCCTGCAGTAGTGGCGGCGGCAGCGGCAGCGGCAACGGCTGGGGTGGAGGCTTCCCGGCGTGCGGCTGAGGCGGCCGCTTTGGAAGGCGGCCGAGACGCCTTGCCGATTTTGGGCTTCTTCGCCTGCTTAGCCACGGGGACAGGTGCAGGTCGATTCAACGCGGCCTGTTTACGGCCCGGGGGTCGTCCACGAGGCGGCATGTTCGGTGAGATGTAATTGACTTTCAGGCGATGAGGAGCCGCTCGACGCGTCTTTCAAGAGAGTAGATGACGGGAGAGTGGCGAAAGAAGGAGAATAAGAATAAGAAAAAGAAACAATCAAGAAAGTCGATGGTCGCGGAGTTGAAGAACTGAGAGTGAGGAGAGAAAAGGGGGCGAAGCAGCTCAAATGGCGATGAGAAGCGATTTCAGGCGGATTCGCATACAGAGTCTGGAATGAAAGAAGATGCGAAATGAATGAGAAAGAAAGATAGAAATGCGGTGGATGGAACGAGATAAATGAGCACTTGGACGCGTACAGATGCAGCGATGACAAGAGGCGGGCGATGAGATGAGGTGGAAGAGAGAAGGAAGAGAAGGGGAGAAGGAGAAAAGAGGGGGGAAAGGTAAAAGAAAAAGGCGGAGAGATGGAAAACGAAAAAAGAAAACGAAAAAATAGGTGGGATCCTTTTTCGTTCTTATTTTTATCTTTTTATTATGCTCTTAGCGAAGCGGGGGTGGATAGGGAGGTGACAAGGCTAAAGCCGACGACAAAAAGACAAAAGAAAGAAGGCTGCAAGGAACGAGTCTGGCGGGAGACAGTCAAAGAACATCAAAAGGAACGCGTTTTTGGACTCTTTTTGGAAGGTCCCAATCGAGGGCGGAGAGCAGAAGCGGAAAGTTGTGCATCGCTCTTTCTTCTTTTGGAGCCACGGGTTTGGTTCTGACTTTGCAGACGACTTTCTCCTCCGTATTCTATCCTTTACTTTCTTTTCCTTAATCTACTTTCCTTTTCTTCTTTTTCTTCTTTGTTTGAAACAAGTCCGGTCGTGTGGTACAGAACAAGGTGCAGATTGCAATGCAGCGAGTCATGGTAAGACCCCTGATTAAGGGAGACAGGAACAGGACGAAAAGAGAAGAGAGAAACGAGAAAGAGAAAACAACACGCGTTGCTGCTGGAAATGTCAGACGGTTACGTCGAGGCCTGTTCATGACGCTGATTGGCTTCCCTGGATAAGTGGGTCACGCGCCTCACTCACTCATAAATGACGATGTCAAGAAAGCATCAGAGGAGCAGAAAAGAGAGTGAAATGAGGCTCTAAGCAATCTAGGAGGTACGTATTACCCCGTAAGGCGAACTGAGTTGTCGTGATGAAGTGTGAAGCAAGTCAAGTGAATAAAATAAAAAAAAATGTTAAAGAAAATAAAAAGAACAAAACTAAAGAAATAAATAGAGCTCGCTTCATTATAAGTTGTCTACCTCTATTAAACACCAGAAGATCTACCAAATTTTGTAGATTGCCGCGAGAAATACACAAAAATGCGAGATGCATATTAGCAGGCGAAAAAACGGACCGCGAAAACAACACAGCCACTCATCGTGACATGCCACCAGTTCTATACCAGCCAAGGTCTATGTGTAGAAGGATGACCGCAGGAGACAAGAAAGAGAAAAGAACGAAGAAAAGAAAAGAACGCCTTAGACCTTTATCTTAAGCGCTGGACCGACGAGAACGAGCCGCGCGGCTAGAAATATGAGCACGGAGACCGCCATGGCGACGCCGCAGAACAGCTGCAGGCCCAGGAAGTCGCCGTGGTCGGCGGTGGTGATGGCGCCGGCGATGGGCGAACCGGTGAGGGCGCCGAAGCTCATAAAGGCAAAGGCAGAGCCGGTGCGGACGCCGATCTGGCGGATGTCGGAGATCTGGGCGATGACTGCAGGAAAGAGGCTGATGAAGCCGCCGGAGCTGAAGCCGAAAATCATAGAGAAGGCAATGATGGCGCCGGTGGACTTGCCGGGAATCCACAATGCCAGCGCCACCACGGCAGACAGACCGGTGATGAAGATCATGGTGTTGTAGCGGCCGAGGCGGTCGGCCACGACGCCGGGCACGATGCGGCCAAAGATGCTGACGGCGTTGATGATGGGTAGCAGGTAGGGGCGCAGCGTGGCAGACATACCCGCGGCCTCGGCCTGCAGCTCAATGTAGTTGAAGGGCAGGAACATGGCCCAGAAGAAGAAGAAGCAGGCCACGACGGTCAGCACATAGGCCGGCTCACGGAAGCCAGCCAGGTACTCGGTCAAGGACAGCTTGCGGGGCCGTGGCGGCAGGCGCGAGCGCACCGTCAGCGAGGAGACGGTCAGCAGGCCCAGAAACAGAAAGGCGATGGAGCGCAGCGCCCAGGGAAAGCCGACGCGCAGGATCAGCTTGTTGAACATGATGGGCAGCACGACGCCGCCTAGCGACGAGCCCGAAGTCATGACGCCCAAGGCGGCGGCACGGTTCCGGAAGAACCACGAGACCACCGAGTTCATGGACGCGTTGAACACGGCCGACGACCCGATGCTGGCGCATACGCCCTGCGCCAGCACGATTTGCCAGTAGGTCGTGCACAGGCTCGCCATCATGAGGCCAAAGACGTACAACACCGTGCCCAGCATCACTAGGTACCTGGGCCCAAAGGCGTCAAACAGCCGCCCAAAGATCAGCCCGCCAAAGATCATGACAAACACTTGCAGCGACATGATCCAGCTGACGGTCCCCTGCGAGTACTGCCGGAGCGGGCCGTTGACGTAGTAGACCTCAAACACGCCGATGCAGTTGACTAGCCCGAACGTGCAGAACATGCTGCAGAAACCGCCGAGCACCACCAGGCACGCTTCCAGGCCACCGTCGGGGAAATCGGCTGCGCTGATGCCCGGCGGCGGCCCACCGGTCGGAGGTGCTCCGGTCGGCGGCCCCTGCTGCAAAGCAACGGCGCCATTGCCCTCCTTCTCGTTGGAGGACCCGTCTGATACTTCGGGCTCGTAGCCGGCGCGCTCTAGGTCGGCCTCGACAACATTGTTGGGCTCTGGGTAGATGTTGGCCTCGGTCTCGTTGTTCTGCGCTGGGATGCGCTCGAGTGAGCGGCGGCGGCGGTACGAAGAGGTGGATGACGCGTGGCGCGAGATGTACGGCGTCTCGTCGGTCATCTCGTCTTTGGTGTGGATGACCGACTGGTCGGACGGCCGGTTGGGGGACGCCATGCGCACCTCGTCTTCGCGAAGGGTCACCTGCGATGAGTCGGAGGGGTGTAGTTCGGAGTGTGTTGCCATGTAGACGCAGTGACTGGCTGGAGGGAGAATGGAAGCAGGAGAGAGCGAGAGAGAGAGAGAGAGAGAGAGAGGGAGAACAAGGGGCGAAAGGTGAAGACGAGATGAAAATATGGCAAACTGAAGCCGATCGGACCTAGTTGCCCGACGACCTAACAAGTTCCTATTTTCTCACCAAGGCTAGGGTCTATGATCGTGGTTGAGAATGGTCGCGGTTGAATGGCCGTGGTGAATGGTCGTGGTTGAAGGTCGTGGGTAAGAAGTGCCAAGACATGCCGAAGAGGCTTGAGCAGCTTCTTGTACTTGTCGTCCGTCCGGGCTTTAGAACATGTCAAGAGAGCAACTCGGGCTTATGAAGCACTGTGGCTGGCCGGCGTCCAGATCATGAAGAACAAAAGCTTGTTTCCCCCCTAGCCTCTTTCCTAACATGGGATTCTGCGGATCCGGCGCGGACTTATCTTGTACGGAGTAGTCACGTCTCGGGCCTGACCGCTGACCAATAAGACGCATCGTGCTAACCCCGTAAACAGACCCATTCGGGACACCGCCGGAGTTGTGAGAGAAGTCGTGGGAAATGACTGGCCGGCTGACAAATCCGGCCGGCCGTGCTTTGTCTGACGTGAGATCGTATCTGACGCCGTGTGTTACCGGGGACTACGGACGACATCTGACTCGAGAAAGGGAAGAACAATATCGTGAGATTCGCAATTAGTAATGTACAGAGCGTATGTGTTCTTTTCCGGCCGGGCGTCCCGAGCACCCTACCGCACAAACTCCTTCAGGTCCTTGGCGTCTGTCAGCTCAACCTTGCCGTCTGGCTTGACCGTCGCCACGTGGATGGACACGATGCTCGACGTCGTCGAGTCCGTCGTCGGGACCTCACTCTCGCTGCCACCTTGCCGGGATGCCGGGTTCTCGGCCAGCTCCACGGCCGCCGGCACCGTGCCCGCCTCGGCGTCGGCAATCTCGTTGACGTTGTCGCGCGTCAGCACCTCGGCGACGCGCACGCCGCGGCTCGACAGCAGTAGCGTCGTGGGGCCGCGCACGTGCACAAACAGCCGGTCGCCCCAGATGGTCTGCCGTAGCAGCGTGCGTGCGGTGAACAGAACGCGCGCCACCGCCTTGTACGTGGTCGAGCCGCGCATCGCATGCCAGAACCGCGCCAGCGCCGGCGACAGGCTGACACCCAGTGCCGGCGTCTGTAGGCGCAGGTTGCGCACCGCCTTGGTGGTCACGGCGACGGTGCTGGCGGCCACCGACGCCAGGGGGTTGGCAAGGCCGCTGCCGCTCGACCGCAGGCGGAAGGGCTGCGGCGCGTGCTTGTTGACGGCGTAAGCGACGACGTGACTCGGGTGGACGACCAGCTCCTCCCCCTCGGCCAGCGTCACCGGGTAGATGTAGCCGGGCGCTGACAGCGCCACCAGGCCGCGGCCGGTCACAAACGAGTTGCCCCAGTGCGCGAGGCCAAGGCCGCTGGTGCCGGCAGCGGCAGCCCGTTGCGGCGTCACCGACAGCGAGTGGCCTGTCCACGCGAGCAGCGCATTGCGTTGCGCCACGACCCAGTCGGTTGTGCCGTCGAGGTGGAGCGAAAAGAGCGTCGTTGTGGCGGCCTTGGTAGCGATGAGGAGATGGAGGGGTGTGGTCGAGGAGACGCGCTGGTAGAGGAAGGGAATGCCGAGGAGGCCGCGGCGCACGGGCGTGAGAATGGAGAGCGTCGATTGGGCCTGGACGGGTAGGTTAGCAGAGGGACCCGGAGAGAGAAGCGCGAGGACCCCGGAGAGAGAAGCGCGAGGACCCCGGAGAGAGAAGCGCGAGGGGGTCATGCATTTTCAACCTTGCCGGCCACGGAGACCAGCGTGCCGCGGCGGGTGTACAGCACTTGGGAGGCGGAGAGCGAGACGGACAGCAGCGAATAGGGCGAGCCGAGAACCTCGAACCGGGCATCTGCAGGTCAGTAAGTTGCTTGCTTTGCTTTGTCCTGCCTGACACTCACCGGACTCATCGCGCCCACCGTCGACCGGCGTTCCAAAGACGTCGCCGCCCGATGGTTTCGGAAACTCGGTCACCGGAGCCGAGCTGATCTGGATACCGCGCGTGCTTCTGTATGGCAGGCCGCCGGGCCTTGCACTGATGCATTGTCGGCAGACAAAACGTGGCGTGATCGGCGTCGATATCGTCGTCGCTGTCGCTGCCAAAGTGTGCAATCGGACCGATGGCAGTGCCAGTGGCCGCCGCAGGATCAGACCGCGCATGTTGGAGCAGCTGTGGACAATGGTAGATAATACAGGAAACGACGTTCTTGGCAGAGAAGCTCACGCTCGTTAATGCGTTGTCGTCATCTGGAGAAGTCGAGAAAGCTTCTCAATTGCGCTAAACCCCATTCGGTGTGCGTTGCTTCTGGCAACCGGGCCCGCCTAAAACGCGGTCGACGCGCGCTGTGGCAGCTTGGGGGTGGTTATTTTTCAGGGACCTCCCACGCTACACGCTCCGCGACAACTTGGCCGAACCACGTTGGCAGCGCCAAAGGCCGGTTGAATTTGGGGTCAATTCAAGCTCTTGCTTTTGCTGCACATATAACCCCCCCGTCTCTCTCAACAATGTCGGTCCGCGTCGTGGCCCGGATACGGCCTTTGCTGGCCAAGGAGCTCGAGAAGGATGTCATTGTACGCGCTGCCCGCAACGATGGCATCGACGACGGCCGGCCGCCCAATGTGGTCAAGATCCCGAGTCCCAAGAACGAGGCCGAGGAGTTCTCGTTTGCCTTTAACAGCGTCTACGACCAGGCCACGACACAGGAGGAGCTGTTCAATGCCGAGGGTGGGTGTTCTTTTCGACAGCTCGACATTTGGAGATGACTTCTAACTTTTAATCGCAGTGGCTCCGCATGTCACGGCGCTCTTCCAGGGCCTCGACATCACTATCTTCGCGTACGGCGTCACGGGCACAGGCAAGACGCACACGATGCGTGGCGGCATGAAGCTGGCGGACCGCGGCGTGATCCCGCGGCTGCTGAGCCACGTCTACCGACGTGGCAAGAAGATTGCCAAGGACACGGACGGCCAGACCGAGGTAGACGTGGCGCTGTCATACTACGAGATCTACAACGACAAGGTCTACGACCTGCTGGAGCCGCCGGAGACGCGCACGGCCGCGGGCCTGCCGTTGCGTGAGAAGGACAACAAGACGCACGTGGTCGGGCTATCGGAGGCGCGGTGCGCGGACTTGCGCGACTTTGAACGGCTGTACATTGCCGCCAACCAGAACCGCGTCACGGCGGCGACGAAGCTCAACGCGCACAGCAGCCGCAGCCACGCAATCCTGCGCGTGAAGCTGACGCAGACGACGCGGGCCGACGACGGCTCGGGCGCGGTGGTGGCTGTGCGCGAGAGTACGGCATCAGCGATCGACCTGGCCGGGTCCGAAGACAACCGGCGCACGGACAACGGGCGGGAGCGGCTGGTGGAGTCGGCAGCCATCAACAAGAGCCTGTTTGTGCTGAGCCAGTGCGTGGACGCGATTGCACGAGGCGAGAAGCGTATCCCGTACCGCGAGTCCAAGATGACGCGCATCTTGTCGCTGGGCCAGAACAACGGCATCACCGTCATGATCCTCAACCTGGCGCCGGTGCGCAGCTACCACCTCGACACGCTCAGCAGTCTCAACGTCAGCTCGCGGGCGAAGCGCATTGAGGTGCGCGAGATCGAGAACGAGGTCGTCTTCAAACACCAGCCGCCACCGTCGTCGTCTCTGCTTGCCGGCGGTGTCTTGCCGACGGACAAGACATTGCGACAGCCGCTGCGCGCCCTGACGAGCAGCGCCCACAACATACAGACGGGTGTGGCGGCGGCCGCGTCGGCCAAGGCCACGATGGACAAGCCGGTCAAGGCCTTCGCCGTCTACACGGACCGGCCGTCGGTAGCTCCTGGCAAGCCGGCCGTCACCGCCGGCAGCACGACTCATCCGACCTCGACGTCCGTGTCGGCCGTCTCGTCGCGCATGGGCCCCTTGATAGGTCGCCCGTCCTTGGCCGCGGCCAAGGCTGGAAGTGGCGGTGACAGCGAACGGCGCCCCTCCAGGCTGGCGCGGCCGTCCATGGCACCACGGTCGTCCTTGGCACGGCCATCCATCCACGTAACCTCTTTAGCTTCCAGGACCGCCGCACCGGATGCGCAGCTGTCGGCGGAACAGATCGAGGCGATCATTGAGCGCAAAGTGGCCGAGGTCCTGGCGACGCGTGCGGCGGAGGAAGAGGAGAAGCGGCGACGAGAACAGGCAGCGCTGGCGGCGGCTGCAGCTGCAGTCGCGACGCAGCAAGACGACAGCCCGTCGACGACATTGTTGCCGCAGGGCGACGTGTTGCTGAGCGAGAGGGTGGAGAAGCGGCTGGATGCTCTCGAGCGGCGCATGGAGGGCGGAGTCCGGGACCACGGCGACGAGCCGCGGGCGGAAGGCCTGCGGTGCCTGCTGCTGGCGCGCCAGCACAAGGAGGCGGGCGACGACGGTACGGCGCTGCGATGCTACGAGCAGGCGCTGACCTTTTTCCCGGGGCAAGCCAAGCTGCTGGGCAAGATTGCGAAGCTGGAGGCGAAGATGGCGCGGGAGAGTGGAAGTGTTCCATCTGCTACTTCTCCGCGAAGACCGTCTCCACGGAAGAGAAAGCGCACGGCAGCCGCCGCGTCGGTGGCAACAGCTGCAGCGTACCGTCTCGAGGTGCATTCCAGCGAGGGCGGCGAAGAGATACCGTTGTCTGACCGACACGACTCGGATGCGGATGTTGACGATGACGACGGGGACAGACCGGCAGAAAGCGGGCGTGGCCAGTCGGACAAGGGACGTCGGCGTGCCGCGGACACGTCGCCTCGACGATGTGGGTATGCGTCGTCGCCCAGTCGGCATCGGACGAAGGTGGCCAGGATGGCTCGGGCTGGCGAGCAGGGCCACAGCGACGAAGACGCCGATGCCGATGCCGACGACGAAGCGGCTAGTCTGAATGTGACGACGCCGCGGAAGAGGCCGCTCGGGACGGCAGTTCTGGCGTGAAGAGGGAGGCTGATTGGACCTTGTCCAAAGGCAAGCTTATTTTTGATTATTTTGTCTTTTTGTCCACGGCATTGGCATGGCGTGTTGGTGTCAAGTTACATTTTAATTACTGTGAAACCGATTTTTTTGGTCCTTCTCTCACCCCTGCTTCTCGCCCTTGCTCTCTCACATCTTCTCCTCTCTCTTTGGCCCGATGACATCCAGGTCCAGGTCGTCAACACCAAGCTCCCAACCCTCGCCGCGGTAGGCAGCAGGCCAGATGCCGTTGCGGCCAGGGGCGAGGACAGCGAGAGGGTCGAGGGCATCCTTGACGGTCTGGTGGAAGCGCAGCAGGGCCTGGCCACCCCAGGCGTAGGTGCGAGCGACCTGGTCGGCAAAGAGCAGGTGGGTACGGTACTCGCCGAAGCCACGGGCGGCGCACTGGGCGATCATGGCACGCATGAGACGGACGGCACGGCGCTTGGCGGCGGCGTCGGCGCGGTCGTAGACAATGTTGGCAATGTAGTGCATCTCGCGACCGGCGACACAGAGCGTGGGGAACAGGTCGAAGCCGTGCTCGGCGTGCAGCGCGCGGATCAGCTCGTGCAGCGCGCGCGCATCGGCGGCGCGCGTCGGCGCAATGGGCGAAAAGAAGAGGTGCGCGCCGTTGGGCACCCAGTTGAGCCAGTCGAGCTCGCGCAGCACGGGCACGCCGGCGCAGACGAGGGCGCGCGCGTGGAGGTAGTGGGAGGGGTCACCGACATCACCCGGCAGGAACAGGCGCGTGCCGGGGATGGCGGCGGCAAAGGCCTGCTCGATGGTGGCCAGCTGCTCGGCAATCACGGCGGCACTGGCGCCGTACTGCGTGCCGTAAAAGACCCAGGCGCAGTCGCCCAAGGGAAGGGAGGCGGCGGCGGCGTGGACCTCGTCGGGGGTCAGGGGCCGGTCGTCGTCACAGCCAGAGCCACTTCGAAACGACGCCCGCGGACGGCCCGTCACATTGAGCTCCTGCACGACGTGGCGCAGCTGCGGGATGTTGCCGAGCAGCCCCTGCTGGGCCAGCGGGCGGATGACCTCGACGATGGCGGCAAAGTCGTCCTCGCGCGGAAAGGTCAGGCAGTACGACTGGTGGGCTGGCGGCGCCGGCATGAGGTGGAAGCCCATCTTGACAACGATGCCGAGGCTGCTCTGGGAGAAAAGGCCGTCGATGGAAGGGCCAAAGGCGTGCTGGAACGACTGCCAGGCGGGGTTGGCGGCGGTGTCGACGTCGGTGTCGACATTGGTGTCGGCCGCCGCCCCGTTCGAGGCTGGAAGAGCCCCCATGCCCGTCCGCAGCAACGAGCCGTCGGGCAGGACGACCTCCATGCCGCAATGGTGCGCAAAGTGGTCGCCGTACGGCGTGTAGCCGACACCGCGGTCGACGGCATTGCCCAGCACGCTGCCGCCGCCCAGGTCGGGTGTGTCGATCCACAGCGGCGCGTGCGCGCCCGTCGCGTTGAGGCGCTGCACCGCCTCGTACAGCGCAAAGTACGTCACGCCCGGCTCGACCACGCAGCTGGCGTTGGCGCCGTCCAGGTCCAGGATGCCGTGCATGTGCCGGCCCAGGTCGACCACCACGCCACCAGGCACGCGCGGTGCGGCGCCGCCGTAGCCCAGGTTGCGGCCTAGGGAGATGGGGTACAGCGGGATTCCACGGCGGCGGCCGTCTTTTTCCACGACGTGGCGGTTGGCCCAGCGCACAAGCGTCTGCACGTCGGCGACGCTGCGCGGGAACACGACGGCGCTGCTGGCCAGCGCTTCGGGATCGGCGACATGGAAGGCGTCGTGGGTGGTGGCCGGCCGGTCGAGGTACCAGCCGTCGACGAGGTCGACGGTGTCGTCGTTGACCTGGACCAGCGTCGTGTCAGCAGGCGCTTCTCCTTGCCCGAGGTCGGCGCGCAGCTCGACCACGGCGGCCAAGAAGGCGTCGACGGTGAAACCCGGCGGCGGCTGCAGGCCACGAGTGCGGGGGCGACGGGCCGGCAGCGTGCGATGGGAGGCAAGGCGGTCGCGGACTACCGTGGCCTCGGCAAGCAGCCGCGGCGGTGCACTGTGGTAGGCTGTGTCGATGGCCTCGACAGCTGGTTGAGAGTCGGTCATGGTTGAGTGGGAGGAAGTGAAGAGAAGAAAGAGAGAGAGAAGACACGTCGCCATCTCATTCGATGAGTCTTCCCCACATCGCCATGTCGGCGGCACGATCCCGAAGCATGAACGCGTCGTCGGCAGATGGCGATGCCCCTCATTCGTGCCAGTGAGGGGATATAATTGGGGGTTTGGACGGACGATGCGCCTTGCACTTGTGCAATCAAAGCAGCCCGCCGAAAATGAAAGGTATGTCGCTCTCTTCTCTCCTCTCCCTCTCTCCTCTTCGTCCTAACCCCCAGTCATTATTGTCGGCGCCGGCCTCGGCGGCTGCGCGGCGGCACTGGCCATGAAGCACCACGGACACGACGTGGTCGTCTACGAAAAGGTGCGTTCCTTCCGACGGCTCGGCGACTCGCTGGGCCTCGGCGAGAATGCGCTCAAACTGCTGGCACGCTGGGGCCAAACGCCAGATGGCCAGAACCGGCTGTATGAGCGCCTGCTGCGCATCGGTAACCAGGCCGAGACCATGCAGATCCGCCGCTGGCACGACGGCCTGGTGCTGGCCGAGCAGCCGCTGATGGACATGGCCGGCCGCATCGGGCACCGGGGCGACTACCACGAAGCGTTTTTGGCTGCCGTGCGCGATGCCGGCGTGCCGCTTCACATGGGCAGGGAGGTGGTGGCGTACGAGGAGAAGGAGGGGGCGGTGACAGTGCGCTTGGCGGAAAGAGCGATCGAGGGGATTGAGGCGACCGAGACGACCGAGACGACCGAGACGACCAAGACGACCGAGACGACC
The DNA here is from genome assembly GCA_019925545.1 of Ophiostoma angusticollis. Lineage (NCBI taxonomy): Eukaryota > Fungi > Ascomycota > Sordariomycetes > Ophiostomatales > Ophiostomataceae > Ophiostoma > Ophiostoma angusticollis. The sequence goes on from JADHKL010000048.1 coordinate 96,251, forward strand.
GACACCGCGGATCTTGTGGTCGGCGCCGACGGCATCAAGTCGCGCGCGCGCGCGCTGGTACTCGGCATGGCGGACGCGCCGCGGTCGAGCGGGTACGCGTGCTTCAGGGCGTACGTGGACGGTGCACCGCTGCAGGCGGATGCCGCGGCTCCGTACCGGTCGCTGGTGGACCACGACTGCGTCAACATCTGGATCGGCCTGGACACGCACCTGGTGCAGAACACACTGCGTGGCGGCCGCGAGTTCAACTGGATCGTCACGCGCAAGATCGACGCCGCCACCGAGGCGCGCATGCTGGCCAACGACTCGTGGTTCCAGGCCGGCGACATGGCGGCCGTGCGCCGCTGTCTGGCCGACGTGGACCCGCGCATCCGCGCCGCCATCGAGGCGTCCACCAGCTCCGAAACCTGTCTCGACTGGATCATCTGCTACCGCGACCCGCTGCCTTCCTGGGTGTCGCCCGTCAGCCACCGTGTGGCCCTGCTGGGTGACAGCTGCCACGCCCACCTACCGACCAGCGCGCAGGGCGCCAGCCAGGCCGTCGAGAGCGCGGGCGTGCTGGCCGTGTGCCTCACGTTGGCAGAGGAGGAGAAGACGGCCACTGACGGCCAGAAAGTCGCCCTCGCCACCCGCACGTACGAGAAGCTGCGCTTTGCCCGAACGCGCCAGAGCCAGACCAACGGCGAGGACCTGCGCGACCGCTGGCACAATGCCCTGCGCAATCTCGACGACGGCGTCGCCATCGATCCAGAGTCCATCCTGATCCGCAACCGCTGGCTGTACGCCTACGACGCCGAAGACGACGCACGCCGCCGCTGGCCCGAGATGTCGGCGCAGGTGGCCGACGAGCTGTCACGAGGGGAGATCACGCCGTTGTGTTAGAAGAGAAAAAGGACAAAGACCAAGGACAGAAGGGAAAGAAAGGTTGTAGTATGTACAGAGAAGAAGAAGAAGAGGGAAAAGAGGAAAAGAAGAAGAAAAGAAAAAGAAAAGAAAAAGAAAAAAACATCATGCTTGGTAAAACTCCTCCACCCACGCCTTTATCGTCGCCACCTCCGCCTCCACAACCTCCTTCACGCCCGCATTCACCTGCGCATTCGCATAGATCAGGTCGCTGCAGTGTACGCCGCCCGGAATCACGTACACCGGCGCCGCCGCCGTCGACGCCTGCGGCCCGCCCGGCCGCACGTCCGACGACACCGTGGCGTCGCGCCATGGATCAAACTCGCCGTTGACCCACAGAACCCGCGTTGTCGCGTGGGCCGTCCAGCCGCCCGTCTCGGCGTTGACGTCGGCTGCCGTCTTTCCCAAGCCGCCGTCTTCCACCGGCGCCGACGCGTACGTTGAGCCGTCGGGCGCCGGCGGGAAAAACTGTGCGCACTGCGCCTGCATGTAGTCGTAGTCGACAAGGCGCGACACCAGCGTCGGCTGTCCGCGCGGCGCCGCCGTCTGCCAGTACTGCAGCGGCTCGTTGCACAGCAGCCACATCCACTGGCGGCCCGCCGCGTTGCCCACGGATGTGTCGGTGAAGAGCGGGTTCGACGCATTGTGCGAGTCGAAGCAGTCCGTGTTGAGCTCACCCGCAAACGACGCGTCCAGCGACGCGCAGTAGCCCGGCAGCAGCTGCTTGCGGACCCACGCCGCATAGCCCTTGAGCGCCTTCTTCAGGCCCACGCCGCGCGCCCCGGGCACCTTGACTCCCGCGCCCGGCGCCGTGCACGACGTGTTGAACACGCCGGCCACAGCGTTCTCGACGTAGTCGCAGAACTGGTACACTTGCGAGTAGCCGCTGTCAAAGTCGTGGCCTTGCCATGCCCACACGCCATTTTCCAAGACCCTGACAAGTTAGCTTCCACAACTCTTCCGTGACAGCTCATCACTCTCTTCTTCTTACTCACCCCGCAAAGTCGTCGTTGTGCTTCAGCGCACCCAGGCCAAACTGCTCTTTGAGCGCCTGCACCTCGGCCGCCGTGCCGTGCGTCAGCACCGCGTCCACGTGTGCCACCACCTTCTGCACGTCCGTGCTGCAGTTCGCCGGCAGCCCCTGCCGCACCGGCTCAAAGTACTGCCAAAAGTCGCCCACCGCCTCCACCACCGCGCTGCTGGCGTGGTATGCCCAAAACGTCCCCGGCGCCAGCTGCTCCACCCACGCCGACAGCGCGCCCGAATAGCTGCCGCCCGACAGCACCCACGGCGCGTTTGGCGCGTTGCTCGCGCCGCCGCTGGTCGTGTTTGTTGAGCTGCCGTTGGCCGCCGTCGTCTGGTCAAAGGGCAGCTGCACTGTCCGCGCAAAGTGTGTCAGGTCCGCTACCGCATTGGCCAGCGTCAAGAAGCGCAGGTTCTCCGTCGTCAACGCCGCAAACGGCGAGCTCTCGCCCCAGTACCGGTGCTCCAGCATGACCACCGCGCCGCCGATTGCCTGCGCAAACTGGCCTGTCAGTGTCCGGTTCGTCAGGTAGCCCGTGTACTGGTCCGCCGCCTCCTCGCCCGGCGTGAACAGCACCACCGGCGCTCCCGGGCCCGTCCAGTACTGCGTGCTGTACCAGTAGCGCTGTGTGAACGTGCCCAGAGATGCGTTGCCGTGGTCCAACAGCTGCTGGAACGTGCCATGGCCGGTGATGGGTACGCTGGTTGTGCTCGAACCTGTGTCGCCTGCGGAGCGGCGGTCGAGGTCCCAGACGTTGTTGGTCCCGCGAAGGCGCCGAACTTTTGCGTCGGCGTCAGATGCGGACAAAGAAAGAGGTCGTGGACCGCCGGTGCTGTGGTGGGAGGAGGATGGGTCTCGTCGGGTGAGGTCGGCACTGCTGCCAAAGTCGAGATCATCCGCTACTAGCCGCGGCGGACTCACACTGACGCGAACGCCGACGGACGAGGCCGCGGCACCAGCGAGGAAAAGAGCCAGCGAGACAGGGAGCTTCATGATGTTTGGGGAGATGCAAGGAGTGGTTTGTCGTCTAGCGGTCGTACGTCCTTGAACACCACACAAGTAAACGGCGGCCGGACAACGAAGCTGCTGGGGTAACCAAACGACAAGAAAGCGAAAGCAAGCAGGAACCAGGCAGGCCTGGCCTTTTAATCGATGAGACGACGTCCTCTGCTAGCTCTTCTCCTCTGCCCTCCTCCATCGTGGGCGGCGGCTGGTGACCGTCGACGTCGATCGCCTTGTTACACCATCGCTCCCACCTGCCCTTCTCCGATGCGAAAGGGTAACACGCAATTGGTCAGAAGCGCTAGATTGCCCGAGCCAAGCGCCGGAGAGGCTGGCCCAAGCTGCATTCCAGCGGCGTCCTGGTCGAGAAAGGACTTTTTTTCGGGATCTGAGCATTCCAGTGGACCCAGAGGTTGGGGTCGCCCTAAAACTGGCAGTGCCCCTGGCCGCCGCGGCTTTGGTAGAGTCCATCTCTTTGACGCGGCCGATGGTGAGCGACGCCAAGACTACAGAAGTCCTCGTCGATCACTGATAAGAAGCAACTGGCTGCCATTGTCTCTCTCGCTTCAAAAGACCACCTGCCGGAGATGTCTGCTGGCGATGTCTGTGGCGGACTAGGAGGATCTCGGTATTTTACCCTCAAAGATGGTCACACTTTCCATTTTGGGCAGCTGCCCCTTGGGGAAGGAACAGCAATGGAGCATCACGTGTCCTTCTTAGGCGAGAACAGTACGTCAAATGGTCCAACCAAGAGCAAGGAGCTCGACGCGGATCTGCCGGACGACGACGGGCGGACGGGATGAGATTGAGAGATTGAGACCGACAAGATTCACTGTCAGGCTCCATCCGCACAGTACATACCTGTTGGACGTCTCAATGCCGCTGCGCTAGACCCGCCATAGAGGGGCCTGGTCGCGTTTAGACCCTCACTTCACCGTCGTCTTCAACCCCTCCTCAGAAGTGACATCTATTTTTCTTCGCGAGCTCTGCCTCCTTCACTCCACATTACCACCTTCCCAGTTCGACTGCTTGTTTTTTGCGACATGACCAGCCAAGCCAGACCTCGCTAAGCCAGAAAGGGCAGAACAACCCCCCCCTCTCCCTCTCTCTCGCTTCGATTGTTGCGCGACACCCCGAATGACCGTCGCAGACGAGCGTACGCCCTTGTTGGCGTCAACGTCAATTACTGCCGCCGCCTCTGCCGCCTCATCCGCCACTGCCTCCGCCGCAGCGACCGTCTCCGAAGACACAGTGTGCAATGCCACGACACCGCTGACCCCGACCGTGTCCACGGACAACTCCGGTGATGGGGCCTTCGCCGACACGCCCAGCAAGGGCTGGGTCGCCTCGCTCTGGAACCCGGCCAATCGTGTGCTCCTGGCGGGCTTCATCATATCGTTGAGTTTCAGCTTCACCCAAGTATCGTGCGTTTTCTCTCCCTCCCTCCGCCCCCCCCTCTCTCTCTCTCCCCTCTCTCCCCTCTCTCTCCTCCCTCTGACCGGCAGAATCTTCTATGTTGTCCGCCTTATGGAGTGCGATGTCTTCTACGAGAGCCACCCGCCATACTTGGGCGACGGCGACCGCTGCAGCCGCAATGAGATCGCCGCTGGCACGGCTACCCAGTTCAGCATCATCGCCTTGAGCACGACGTTTTTTGGTGAGTTCTTTCCCTCCTCGTGTCCCCTGACAGTCTATCTGACCTCCAGGAACGTGGAATCTTTTTGTCTCCGGCCACCAAGTCAAACGCTGGGGCCCACGCGCCGCCCTCGTCTTGCAGACCTTTGTTCCGGCCATCCGAGTCGCCACGCAGATCATCGGCGTCGTGGCCGGCGGCCAGGCCGGCATTTGGATCCTCCAGCTGACGCAGGTCATTACCATTCTTGGTGGGCCTGCTGGCTACATGTGCGTCTTCATTATCTCCTTGTTTTTGTCTTTCCCCCGCTGACACCACCAGCCTCGTCGTCAATACCATCGCCGGCGAGGTCGTCCCCCCCGTCGAACGGACGGCTGTCTTTGGCCAGCTGCAAGGTTGCATCATGCTGGGCGTAGCCATTGGCTTTCTGCGTACGCTACCTATCACCCAGGGTTTATTCGAGGCAGCGTGACCTGCTAACAATCATAACCCCTGATACAGTCGGTGGCATTGTCGGCGACACGTTTGGCATCATCCGGCCCTTCCAGGTCGCCTTTTTCCTCTTCTGCTTCGCCAGCCTCTACGCCCGCTCCGCCATGCCCTACATCTCACCCGAGTCCCTGGCCAGCTCCGACGGCAAGAAGCCAAACGCGAGCAGTCCAGCACGCGCCCGTCGCGGCGGACTGGCCGGCTTCTTTGAACCTCTCAGGGTGCTCTGGCCGCAGCACATCCGCCTCAGCTCGGGGCGCGTCACCAACCACTACGGCATCTTTTTTCTCTGCGCTGGCGTCTTCCTAGGTGTTGTATGTTTTCCCTTCCCCTCCATTGCCGCCTGAGACGGAACGAGGACGACACGATGCAGTTGCTAACAATACAAAAACAACGCAGCTCGCCACAGGCTACGCACCGACGCTGCTGCAAATGTACGCCACGGCCACGTTCGACTTCAACCAGGCCGAGAACGGCTGGTTGATGGCTGGAAATGGGTTCATGCGTGCCGTATTTCTCATCTTCCTCTTCCCCCGAATCATTGGCAGCGGACGAGCCTGGTTTGTGCGGTTGTCGCGGGTGGAGAGGCGGGAAGCGAAGGATGCAAAGATTGGAGGAGGCAGAAGGAGAAGAAGTAGTAGTGCAGGAACCACGAACGGGGCCCCTACGCATTCGCACGCACACACAGCTGGCCACCAACCGGCCGCAATCGAGATACCCACCGAACCGGAGCAGTTTGATGCGCCCATGGGCACGCTCGTCGAGGAGGAGCCGCTGCTGGCGATGCCGGTGCCAAGCCACGAGCAGCTGCACGAGAGGTCTGGCAACAGCACGGAGGGCGATGCGGTTGCAGATGCGGACGTGGAAGTGGACATTGACGTGAAAACCGAGGCGGATGCCGCGGACGAGGAAAAGGCAGCGTACGCGTTCGACCTGTTCTTCCTGCGCTGGAGCCTGCTGGTGGACGGCGTGATCACGGCGGGGGCGGCGCTGGCCACGCAGGGCTGGCACATGTACCTGGTGACGGTGCTGCTGCCGTTTGGCTCCGGGTCAGCCCCGGCGGCCAAGGGCGTGATCACGACCATGTGTCCGGCGAGCCAACGCACCGACGCGCTCAACGCCATCACGCTGGTCGAGAGCATTGCGCGGCTGGGCACGCTGGGCCTGTTTGGATTCATCTTTTCGGCGCTGGCCAGTGTGGGCAAGGCCCATCTGACCTTTTACTGCAACGGGGTGAGTCTTTCTTCTGCTCTTCTTCGTCTGTCCTTCTTCTGACAAACAGGCTGTGGCGGTGGTGGCCATGCTGGTGCTCATGTTCTCGCACTTCCCACCTCGCGATAGCGAGCTAGTTGACGAGGACGAGGCTACACCTGCAGCAGAAGAACGAGAAACGGCGTGAGAGGGGAAAACTGACAACGTCCTGAAAAAGCGGCAAAAGTAAGACAACGAACGGTAAAGAGAATGAGCGAAAAAGAAGAAGAAAAGGATCTTAAATGAAGGCATGAGATAGACGTCTTGGCCGTGGTGAATGAATATTGCCGACAAACAATGCCAATAACGAAACACAATAAACTGCAGGATAGATTAGGTAATGAGAAAACGTCAAAAAGAGGAACAAGAAAACGAGAGTTCGAAAGAAAGGAATTTTGACGGAAAAGTGCAAAAAGACAAATAAAACTCCGATACGGGGAATCGAACCCCGAGCTCGACGGTGAAAGCGTCGGATGTTAACCGTTACACCATATCGGACATAGATGGTCAAAACAATTAGCGCTTCTTTGTACTTATAGGACAAGCCACGTAAGCAGCTCCCGACTCCTCCTTTTTCTCTGCAGTCAGTTTGTTAAGTTGTCTCGCAAAGAGAGGCTTGACTTTACAAAAGCTTGACGACGACTATCCCAGCCTCCATAAGTATGCGCTTCTTATGTTGGAGAAAAATGAGGTCAGGGCACTTTAGGCGGCTGGCCCGGCCGCTGCTGGACACGTCTGTCGGGAAGAATACAAGCCGGTTTTATATAAGTGTTTTCCTTCTGGTTTCTGTTCATTGAGAAGAATGACCTTTGCATAAGTGGAAATGAATGCGAACATGGTACCGTTGCAGCCATGGTCTGCCCTGGTGGTGGCCGCCCTGTGGTGGCGTCTGCCCGCTGCCGCTGGTGCTGGCGCTGCGTCGGCAGACAGTTGTCCTGGCCAGGCGCTTTCTCAGCCGCTTCCGCTTCTCTTCGCCCAGGCCGTCGCCTCCTGTCCCGCCGTTCCACGGCCGGCGCCGGCGGCCAACAGCGGTCCATGGACGAGCCGGCCCTATTGCGTCGAGGCAACGGGCCGGGAAGAGCCAGGCGAGGCCATGCGCGAGGAGGTTGTCGAGGTTGACATCGACGTCGACCTCAATGACATTGGCACACAGAAAGACTCCGCCGTCACCTACTGCGTCTACACCAGCGCCGACTTCGGCGCCTACGGCCTCAGCGTCGTTGCGCGCCCGGCCTTGGTCCGCGAACACGGGGCGGCGGCGGTCACGGCTGCCTCGGCCGCCGCGGCCGCTCCGAACAATCAGACGGTCTACATGTACAACAGCACGCAGCAGCAGCAGAACCAGAGCGCCGCCGCGGCCGCCGTCGTCGTCGTCGACGTCCCCGGCAAGGGCAAAGGTTTAGTGGCCGCGCGCCGCATTCGCCGCTTCGAGACGTTTGTCGTTGACACGGCGGCGCTGGCCATTGACACGCACGTGCGCAGTGCTCTGGGCCGGCGGGCACTGCAGGCGGTGCTGTGGCGGGCGGTAGCGGAGCTGCCGGACGCGGGCCAGGCGGTGCTGTCGCTCAGCAGAAGAAGCAGCAACAATAGGGACAACAGCGACGACGATGACGGCATTGTGGATGGCGTGTTGCGAACCAACGCGTTTCACAATCACTGGGCGACGCGCTGGCGGCAGTCCTCGCTGTTCCCGGTGATCTCGGTGGGTTCTCGGCGGGTAATGGAGCGGGAGGAGGAGAAGGAGGAGAAGGCGACGAGAGAAGATGGTGGTGCTGACCTCCCAGCGCATCAACCACGACTGCCAGCCAAAGTGAGTTTCTAATAGCGAGAGAGTGTGTTTGCGCTTGTGTGTGCTGTACTGACTGAAAGCTCCTTCTTGCGTATGTCCCGTCACGGCTTGACCGCCGGCGTCGCTGCCTTCCACGACATTGAGCCGGGCGAGGAGATAACTATCAGCTGTGGGTACCTTCTTTTCCTCCCATCTTGTTTCTCCCTTTCCTCTCCCTTTACTCTTCTCACCACCAGACAGACATCCCTCTCGGTCTGCCGCATGCCGACCGCCACGCCCAGCTGTTACCCTGGGGATTTGCCTGTACCTGCCGTCTATGCTCGGCGCTGGACGATCACCGGGCCGCCGCTGACGCCCTCCGCACAAACCTCGCCCAGACCGCCGCCGCCATGGACGCCGCTGCGACGCGCTGGCAGCTGACCGACGCCGAGCATCTGGCCCGTAGCGGACTGGCCATGTTGGAGAAAGGGGACGAGGAAGAGAAGGAGGAGACGCTGCAGGCTGTCTATCTTCCACGCTTTCATGCCATGCTGGCGCGCGTGGCAGCGGTGATGGACGGCGAAGGCGACGGCGAGCCAGGCGACGGCGAGACGGCAGTTCTGCGCCACGCTCGGATTGCGTCGTACTACCGCGTGAATCTAGCTTATCTGGAGCCTATCGACCCGGCGGCCGACCTGGAGGATCTGATGAAGAGCTTTACGTAGAGACGGGGAGAATTTTCGCCACCCAGGCTGAAATTCTACTCCGTCAGCAGATTTCGACTCTCATCAGGCTCTCAAAAAGTGTACGGTGTCACACTGTACTTCTACACTATATACATATTTCGGCGAAACTATATAGTGGATATATTAGTGGTCGATGTATATACAGTGCGAATAAAACCCGATATAATTTGCGACTCGACCGTTGATAAGTATTTCTAGAAATCCCACGTGATTGTTGATTGGTGCCACTTTGGCTGGGCTGGTCCCAGACTCCTGTTGAGAAGGACGCTGTCCTTCAGGTCGTTTGAGGTTGCAGAGCCTGCAACCCACATTTTTTCTTCTGACTTATTTGCTCCGATGTGCATGTAGTCCATGACCACCTTCTTGTTCTTTGGATCTTTGTTGATCCACGCCTTTGCTGCTTCGATCGACTTGTCGGTAAGTAGCGGTAGAATTTTTCTTGGAACTTTGTGCTGGTCAAATACTGCCACAGCGGACCAGCATATTTTGCGAGGAACGTGGTTCACAGCGCATGTTTGGCAGATCTGTCTTTTGCGAGATTTTTGATTGCTGGAGCTTGACTTCGGAGGTTCAGTATTCTGGTAAGCGGCGTTGGCCCTAACAATGGGCTCAGTCTTGGTCGGGGCCTGGTCGATCAAATCATTCTTGAATTTGTTGACAAGTCTCATAAGCTCCTTGGTGTCGAGCGGCTTGCTGGTGAGAGTGCTGTAATGGGTGTGGAAGACAGCTTGGTTGAGGTGCTGCAGTTGCCTGAACAGGCTTTCCACAACCAGTGACGCCTGCACCGCGGCCAAATTGGTGATGTATGTCTCAAGAAGGGGAGTTGCTTCTGCCATGTGGGCAATAAGCATGGCTTGAGTCACCGACTTCTGTAAGATGAGTTCCCATGCTGCTCTGATCGTTCGCTGTAGTTGCCAGTCGGAAGGACAAATGGTGTCCTTGATGGCTTCGACTAGTTGGCGTGGGGTCGAGAGGAGGTGCAAGTTCGGTGGGATCCCTGAGTAGGTGAGTGACCCGATGATTGCAGCGCATAGATTCGCGTCAACTTCGTCCCAGAGGTTGTGCGTGGTGCACACCGTCTGAAGAGCAGAGAACCATTTTGGCCAGTCCAGTGGTCCGGAGAGAATGGGTAGAACGAAGTGAGACATTGTGAGGTTGATGAAGAAGTAGAAGAGAAGCTTGCCTCGAGACGCTTAAGTTATCAGTTTGCAGAGAAGGAAGTTCAGAGTGATAAAACAATCTGAAAGTCTTCAAGTGCGATCCGGGCTCATGACTGTCGAGACAACTGAGATAAAGCGGAGCAAGTTGATATCTAGAATAAGTTCTAAATTACAGGAGGGAAACTCGATAAATAGGTGTGTAGCCAGAACAAAACCCAGACAGAGACGAACACGACAGGAGGCAGCCTGGACATTGGAGGCGAAAAAGGTAAGCACAGGTAGGTACCTACCTAGGTAGGTAGCCACCCTTACCTTACGTATGTCTACGGACCGCTAAGTCCTGAAATACGGAGTACAGGGTCCCTCACAATAGCACATCCTTGACCTTGCACACAATTTCCTAAACAGGAAACATCCTCTGGAAACCCAACCTCCGAAGGTAGCCGTCAGCTCATGCCGCTGTCGTATGCCGAATGGGCGTGCGTGAGCTTGGGTGAGGCTGTTTCCAATACCGATGCCGAGGAGGGAGGTCCTATGACAGTCCCGGAAAGGCATTCTTCTGGCAATTCTCAAAAGGCATCCCATCTAGAATTTCCGGAACGGGGACATCTTCTGACTTCGGCACGGCAAACGATGGTGAAAAAGGGCCCGACAACGTACCAGTGTGACTTCTGTGAAATGATCACGAGTTGGTGTTTAGTGCCTCGAAATTGACGAGAGCCAAGGCCGATGAAATCCATCCTCGTAGGAAGTGAGGGGAAAGGGATCCGGATTGTGACCTGAAGTCAAGGCGAAATAATAAAATGGGGCTTGTAGGATATTTCTCTCAACACTATGTCCATGCTTGCCTGCGATGGTGCAGCTGCTAACAATGCTGCTGCCTGCGACGTGAATTCGAGTGGCGATGCGTATGCCAGTGGCGATATTAATCATTGATGTGGAATCACTGACGCCGACGAGTCACCGCTGACATTCAGCGCCGTGGATTCAGCTAAGGGCACTCCCCGTCTCCGCTTCCAACACTCCGCTCCGCCAGCTCCATTCAAGCTGTATGCTTATCATTTCAGGACTGAAATGGTAATTCACTTGTATGCAAGAACGGCACCCCCAAGGCTCCGGCAAAGGCATTTCCTGTGGTGGAAGAGTTACACACTGACGACGAAGACTCTTTTCACTCCCGAAAATCTCGGCATAGGAGGCCGAGCACACGTACAGCACGCACGCCTCGTCTTTTCGCCACCTTGGGAAACGTCGTGCAGACATTACCTTTATCGTGCAGCTGCATGTGTGCCAAACTCCAAGAAGCGCGTCTATTGCACGCTTCTCCCCGACAGCGCGAGCACCCCATGCATGATTGCCGAAAGCGTCGTGTGTGATGCCAGGCTCCCCATCATCACTGCCGAGGAACCTGTACCACTCATGGGTCTCGGCGGTTTAGGTCCGTCCTTACACGAAGCTGCCGAAGTCACCTTGGCGTTTGTCCTGGCGGACGGCCACCGCACCAAACCGCTCACAGTCAACTGCGCTGTGGTTCCAGACGGTGCAATGCCCGGCCAATTGGTCCTTGGCCTGTCAGTTTGCGCAGCTCGAAATCTCCTCTCAAATCGACTACTCGTTGAGGCTGACGACCCCGACTGCTCTTGCTCTCCGACCAACCCCGACTACTGACTTGCTCACCAAACCTATCAAGGTCGCCCTAGCCAAGGTCTCCCGACGACGACGGCCACACAGGACCGCAAGATTATCTGCTTGCGGCTCTAGAGGAGAGCGGGGAGAGCAACGGTGGGGAGGAAGAGAATCACGCGGATTAAAAAGTCAGTTCTGCTTTCAAAGGGTATCGACATACAAATGGGAACCGGGTAGGGGGAAGGACGGCCGGCAGCCGCAGCCCTCTGAAACACAAGAAAGAAGAAAGAAGGAAGAAAAAAGAAGAAAATATAGAAAGATATAGAAAAGCAATTAGTCCATCCCTCAACAGCAGTCCAGGGTGAGATATTCCAGTCTTCGTTAGTCCAAGAGTCGATTAGTTCAGATAATAATATGGCGCGGCTAGAAGCGGGTGAGCGAAGAGGAAGATAGCTGTTTGTTGTCTTCTCGACCTGTCTCTCTCCCCTCTCCCCCACTCCTTAGGCAGTAGGGTGCGGCTGCTGGCCAGCGTAGCCCTGCGGCGGGTAGACTTGCTGAGGAGGGGGGTAGGCCTGCTGCTGCTGGGGCGGATACGCCTGCTCCTGGGGAGGATATGCCTGCTCCTGGGGAGGATATGCCTGCTGCTCCTGAGGGGGATATGCCTGCTCCTGGGGTTGGGTAGGGTAGCCGGTGGCGGCGTCGGGGTAGCTCTGCAGCTCGGTGTTGGCGGGCTTGGGCTCGCCGACGACGGCGGCCTCGATGCCGCCGTCACCGCCTTTGCGCGTGCTGTGGAGAAAAGAGATGACCAGGAAGGCCAGCGTCACGGAAAAGAGCACCCACTCGAGAGCACCAAAGGCAGCAGCAGCTTTGATGGCGTCGATGCCGCTCTTGTAGCCGGAGGGCAGGTAGCGCGAGTAATAGCTGCCCAGGTAGTTCTCGAACGAGGAGACGGAGGCGGCCTCGCTGGCGAGGACGGCCCAGGAGCAGAGCCAGAAGATGTTGAGAAAGATCTCGGCAGGGCTGAAAGATGTCAGGGGCTGTCAGGTCAAAAGGTGGGGGGGATGCCGACGTACAGGTGGGCCAGAGGGTGGTAGAACTGCGGGGCGGTCTTGAGGCTGACGCCAAGCCAGACAAAGTAGAGGACAGTGATGATGAACGTGAACCAAGTGAGGCCTAGGGGGTTAGTGGGAAAGAAGAGACGAAGACGGACAGAACGAAAGAAGAAGCGCACCGAATCCAGCAACCTAGAGAGTCAGTCAGTTTGTGTTACCACGAGGAGAGCCGAGGGGTCACTCACTCCAGAGCCAATCTTGGAGGCAGAAAAGGACGTCAAAATGAGCAGAAGCAGCGCCAGCACCAGCTGGGCAATGCGGACAAAGAGTGTCCAGAAGGGCAGCGACAGGACGTGCGACCGGTCCTTGCCGTCACCAGCAAAGGGCTCGACCCAGGTGCGCTGGTTGTCACTCATTTTGTAAACGGGAGTGTGCGGCTGAATCTGCGGAGTATTCGTGTGCGAATGGGTTGGGGGTCGAGTGGCGCGAGATTCGGAGAAAGAGAGAAAGGAGAAAGGTTGACGTGACAGGGGATGCTTATTGGAAGTGGGATGTGGGTGGACTTGGTTTTATGGTGAAAGCCAAGGAGTGACAGACGCGCGAAAGAAAGAAGGATAAAAAATGAATAAAAAGAAAAGAAAAGAAAAAATGTTATCTGGGGCTTTCTCATCTCTCCACGCTGCCGACCCATAGTTTCCATTCCTTGGGTTCCCTCCTTCTTTGTTGTCCTGCCGTTTCATTCCTCCTCGGCGAACCAAAAATACGAAATACGAGCTGGGCGCTTCACTCGGAGTCTTCCGGCAACGCTCTTTCCTCTTTTTCTCTGACTCTGTTAATTCCAACTCAGTGTGTTAACTGTCGCCGTTTCTAGAGAAGCAAAAACGGCACCCCACCTTGTCTGCCTTATTCGCTTACAAGGCGGCCGCTAGAAACGCTAAGACTCTAACACGCTTAGACGTTAGACGCTAGTTTGCAAAACAACAGGCTGCTAAGACGCTAAAATGCTAGCACGCAAAACACGTCAAAAAACGCCACACCAGAGGCCCCAGTGTTCCTGTCGCTGATCCATTCTCATTGGCTGCTCATCCTGTTTTTGTTGCTGCGGCCTGCATCTCGCGGGCGCGTGACGGAATGCAGTGTTTCGTTGCCTCCGATCGGAGAGACAAAGGCGGGGGCAGCATCGAGCTGCGGTGGAAGCTGAGCCTCGACGACGAACGCAGCTGCTCTTTGTTCATGACGTGACGGATTCGGCCGATTTTGTATGCCCATGCTCCTTGGGAGGCCTGATGATTGTAGAGCTTTTGTCGTAAGACCGTCTTGAAGCATCGAATCTTACGGATTGCTGCCGTTGGTTCGAACCTTTCCTAGGCTCACCACTACGATCGATCTGCTAGAGCAATACGTAGTAATATGAGTACCGTCATACCACTGCCGGCGGATCGCCTTTGTCAGCAGGAATAGCTGACATAACTGGCACTAGCCAGCACAGTGGTAACGTCCCAGGCACGGTGGAAGAGGAACGGATAACCAACCCGAGAACCACCGAGATAGCCAGAGTACTTTAGCACAGTTGTCCCCTTGAGACTCTTGGAGAAGCCTCAAGCAACTTCAATCCTACTAAATTACTCAGTTCAGAGCATTTCCCTGACAGCCTTCGCCGGCATAAAAGCTTAGCCTAATGACGAGGGATCACAACTGAAGAACCTCACCGCAGACCGAAAACCAATCTGCCGTTTCCTCGCTGCGTCCAGTCTGGATACAGCGCTCGAAACATAATCAAAATGGAAAGCTTGTTTGCAGAAATAGAGTGCGGTCGAGCTGGATCCGACGGATGAGAGGCGAGCAGGTTGCGCATGGTCCCAGCTGGACGTTTGCTTCTCTCTTCTCTCGATGCCCCCACAAAGTCAAGCCCTCAATCTCCTCTCGATCTCTTCATGGCTTCCCTGCGGTCAACTGCTGGTGCCGGCCTCGCCGCCTCGATGCAGGCGTGGGTGCTCTTCGCCCGGCTGGCTGCCGGCCTGCCTGACGCCACCACGTCCGCCCCCTCTGCCTCCTCCGCGACGGTCGCGGCATCTCCCAGTGCGACATGCCTCCCCGCCACGCCGCAGTATGCTATGGCTGCGGCCGCCGGCTACCAGACCAAGCTCGTACTCTCGGACCTCACGGGCGCGCGGGGCATCGTCTTCGACTCGGCCGGCCACCTCATTGCCGTCAGCTCCGGCGTAGGTCTCGTTCGGCTGACCCTCGCCGGCGGCAACGCGACCAACATCACCGACGTCTGCGTCACCGCCCGCCAGACCATTGCCACGGATCGAAATGTAGGACAGACAGTAGACGACGGTCGATGGCGACAGACGACAGACGACTAACACGCTGCAGATCAACCACGGCCTGGCCATTGCCCCCGACGGCAAGACCGTGTATGCCTCGTCCATCCAGACCGTCTTCGCCTGGGACTACGACGTAGCCACCGGCAACGCTACCAACAAGCGCGCCGTCGTCACCAACCTCGGCATCAACGGTTCCTACCACAACACGCGCACGCTGCTGATCCCGCCCTTGCAGCCGGACCTGTTGCTGGTTCAGCGCGGCAGCATCGGCAACATCGACCCCGGCGCGGCCGACCCGGCCGAGGCGCGTGCCATGGTCAAGATCTTTAACCGGACGCAGATCCACGCGGCCGCTGTCTCGTACGCGGCCGGCGGCAGCATCCTGGGCTGGGGGCTGCGCAACTCGGTCGGCTGGGGGCAAGACCCGACGACGGGCAATATTGTGGGTTCTTTCGTCTTTCTCCCTCCTTCTTTCTTCTTTCGCCTCCCTTCTCGCTTCTTTCGTCTCCCTTCTCCCTTCTCCTCGTCTCTGCCTCGTTCTTAGCCCTAATGTCAGTGGTCTGTTGAAAATGGCATGGACAATATGCAACGTGACGGCGTCGACATCCACCAGGGAAACCCGGCCGAAGAGCTTAACTTCCACGGCCGGCTGCCCAACGCCAGCTCTCTCGCAGCCGCCGACGCCGCCGCCGTGTCGCCAGAGTTCGGCGCCAACTACGGTTACCCCGACTGCTTCTCCGCCTGGGACCCCAGCCTGATCCCCCAGGCAGCACAGCGCCAGATCACCGTGGGCACGCCCTTTATGAACGAGCAGGCGGCCAACACGGGCTCCGGGCCGGCCACCGACGCCTGGTGCCAGACACAGCGCCACGCGGCACGCCTGGTCTTTTCCGCGCACATGGCGCCGCTCGACATCAAGTTCCGCAAGGACGGCAGCGCCGCCTACATCACCATGCATGGGGGCTGGTAATTTCTTCTCTTTCTTCTCATTTTTTCTTTCTTTTTCTTCCCCCACCCCCCCTCTTCTTCTCTCCGCTCACTCTGCTACAGGGACAAAGAACCCCCCGAGGGCTTCCGCGTGTCGCGCATCGACTTTGGCAAGGACGGCATGCCCCGAGAGCCGCTCACGAGCCGCACGGCCGAAGTCGTCGTTGTCAGCAACGCCAACACCACCGGGTGTCCCGGCCGCTGCGTGCGCCCCGTCCATTTGGCCTGGGACCCGCACGTCGATGGCCGCCTCTTCTTCACCGCCGATGAATCCGGCGAACTGCACGTCGTCGATGGGGCGTAGTTTTGTGTCCTTTCTCGTCTTGGTCACACCGATCCGGTACGCTGTACGGCGTGCATGGTCACACAGACAAGCACTGACAGACAACCGCTGTCTCGGCGAGAGCTGTCGGTTGGCCACATGTTGTGCGCGACGAGAAGCATGCTCTCTCGCATGCGTCAAAAGGGTAATCCAAAGAAAAAAGAATATAGATTGCGTGGATGCTGGGCCCAAGAAATATATACAAAGAAAATATGCAGCCAAAATGAGAGCCAATATGTTTGGATGCTGATTTCTCGCCTTGACTTTTCTTCCTCTTTTCTCCAAGCGCGCCAGGCCAGCCGCTTCTTTGATCCATATCCCGCACAACAAGTCGTGGCAGCTGCTGTCAAGCCAGACCGGGAAAAGAACGAAAACAATCGGCAGAACGACATGGCAATAAAACGGCACCGCTAGTCCAAGCGAGAATTAAATAAGACGTAGGCTGGGAAATGGAGAGAAGACGGAAGAAAATTCAGAGACTGCCGAGAAGATCGCTGAGAAAATGCGTGTCATGCGCTGTAAAGATAAAGAGAGGACCATGCAGCTAGCCGCTTGCTTCTCAGACGCATCTTCACGTTTGTGCGCTGGCTGCCGGCGGAGAGTAGATGTACAGACGTGTCGTCTGTAGCCCCGAGCAGGACGCCCTCCTCTTTTTGTAGACAGCCAGCGAGAAAAGAGAATGGAAAAGAAAGGAGAAAGGACAAGGAGGAAGATAAAGCATCTGTCGCCACGTGGAGCCACTCTAACGCCGCTCGTCAATGGTTGGGTATTCGGAATGCCATGCTGGTGTGCGGCTGGCCGACTTGGACGACGAGCCAAACGACGCGCTCCCAAACGACGGCATCGACAGCCGGTTGCGGATCTTGGCGGCGGCGGTGGTAGAGGTGGTCGAGGGTGGTGGCGGCGACGACGACAGCGACATCGAAGCACGCGCCTGCGATGGCCAGCTCGCAGAGCTTGTGGATGTGCTGGACGACGAGCCGGTCGAGTCGGGCGTCTGGTAGATGTACTCGCCGTCGACGTAGATAGCGTTGGACACAAAGGTCGAGCGCCGGTGACGCCGGCGGGTGTAGCGCTGCTCGAGGCGGAAGAGCTCCAGCTTGGCCTGGATGCGTTCGATGAGGCCAGGCATGGTTGTGTTGTCTGAATGGAGACGGTGGGAGATGACGGAAACGGCGGAGACGGTGGGAGGTGTCGAGCGGCTTTCGAACGGCTTCCTCGCGAGGAAAGGGGAAAGGGGGTTCTCGAGAGGCTCTGCTCGAAAGAGCTGGCAGGAATGCTTCGTCGGGAGGAGCCGAACAGGTCGTGGGTCGTCAATTGGGCGGAGAGAGCGGGCAACTCAATAGATAGAGGTGTTTATGGAAGAGGATCGCGGCCACAAGATGAAGAAAGAGAGACATCCGCAGAGAAGGGGATGGGAAAAGGAGGAGCGTTCCGGGATAGGCTCAACTATCAATGGCTGGCCCCTTGCGGGACAGGCCTGTTCCTGGACCGCCTAGCGGGATAGTGCCATAAAGGGGAAAGCCGCTGAACGCCTCTCCACACTGGGGAAGCGGCCCCAGAAGTCAATATTGCTCTCTCTGGGAGACTCGTCGTATCTACTCCGTACTCGACATCTACATGTATTCCATCTTTGAAGATAGAAAGATTCCTTTTTCGCGTCTTTTGCTCCTTTTCTAGCCCTTCCCAACTCCGGAAACAAGGAAGAGAAAACAGTTGACATTCACAAATGGTTCTTCAAGATTACCTGCAGCGCCAAAGCTCGGCGCCAAGTGGGTCATAAATGCAGGGGTCAGCATAACGAAACCAACAGCTGCAGGAATTGGCGCTGCTAACGCCATGTGGCCAGCCGCTGCGGCTTCTTTTCCCAAACACCCACCCGTCTTCAATTAATGCAGCCGCATTCCAGCCCTGGTTTTCTGCACAACGACAATGCTGTCATGCCACATGCCCGACTCGAGCGGGCGACGTTTCGTGGCGACGGTGCCGACAATAACGAGCCTTTCCGTCTTTGAATGGTTCTCTCTGAACGACCAACCTCCTTTGTCTCGTCAACTGTTCATTGTTTTCTTCACAACCTCCCCATTGGGCAAATGATCGTCCCACTGTGCGTCGCCTGGGCGCTCACGATCCACCATCCCGTGCGCGGGCGATCGGATCCGTCGCCAGGATCTTGGACATGGAGAGCTGTACCAGAACGCCGGCGAGTCCACCAGCGAGTGGGACAATCACAAGTCTGCCAAAGTTGTGACCCAAAGAGGAAAATGAACGAGGTGTTCGTTCTCAGTATCCTCTCTACATGTACGGAGTACAGCCCAGAGCATTCTACCTACCCACCTGTGGAAAACGACAGGCTTGAGATCAGAACGGGGCTGCCAAGTCTTCCTCTACGGCCCAAACAATCTTTGCTGGCCAGCACTTTGTTCAGTCCTGGCCGCCGAGCGCTTTGTCCGGGCAGCTTCGTGAACAAGATGCGAGCAATGGTCGAGCCATCAGGACGACAATGAACCAGAACGAGCATCGTGAACACGATGCGACCTTTGCGGACTGTATAAAGGACGCTCACCTACGTCCACGTCGACGACGTTTCGTCTCGCGTCCTTCTCCTCGTCCCACCAGCCCAACCTCTTCCTCTTGCACAATACGCCACTTCGATACGACCAACGCGGACTCTCATGGAGGGTCAATCTACGCCTCCTTGCAGGCCGCGGCCGCTGGCTTGCCCCTCCAAAAAGAAGAAGCGAACAGGACGCGGAAACCGCTCTGCGCAGAATTCACGCAGACACGATCGAGAACGTGAAGAACGCGCGGGCGCACGTCATCAGACGGGAGAGCGGCTGCGTCAGGACGCCGACCATCTCGACCAAGAGGTGGGCAGGCTGACGGTTGAGCTTGCGAATCTCGACGCGAGCCGCTTCGATATCAACCAGCGGCTTCAGGGACTGTATCTGGAGCTACAGAACCATGATGACGGCGCGAATGTCCTAAAGCGCCAGCTTGATGAGGCAGAGGCTCGCCGCCAGGAGGCCTGGCTCCGCCTGACAAACTTTCAAGAGGCAGAGCGTTGGTGGGAACAGCAGGCTGCTGAGGCTGCCGCCACTGCCGAGCATGAACGGCTGCATCGGCTCAACCCCACTGCTCCCAGCTTTTATCCCAACAACGCCGCCGCAGGCAACAACCGCAGCGAGCCCGGTGACGAGAACGGTCAAAACGGCCAGAACGGCAATGCCAGCAATGACGGCCAAGACGGCCAGAATGACCAAGGCGGCCAGGACAACGATGCCAGTGATGCCGGTGATGTCGGCGAGAATGGCGAGAATGGCGAGAATGGCAAGAATGGTGACGACGACAAGAGTGACGATGGCGTGAACGACGAGAACAGTGAGGATGGGGACGACGAGGACGAGGACGAGGACGACGATGAATCTATCGTTTTCATCCTCTGTACCCCCTTGTCGGTGCCCGGCACATCTTCGACAACACCCGAACCGGATCCCGCTCCGCCCACACCAGTCGTCCAGCTACCGCCGAATGCCCCGCCGCTGCCACCCCAAAACGTGATCTCCTTCTTCGCCGATCTGGATCTGGATAGCAGCGATGCTGGTGATACCGACGACAACGACAACGGCAACAACAGCGAGCCGGTAGTGATTCTGCCATCGAACACTCCGCAGCTGCCCCCTCCGTTTACATTGGCTTTTATGTTCTCTGACAGCGACGATGACGAGGACATCAGTTCGGAATCCGATCCTGATGCTGTAGTTATCGACGACGACAACAGCGAGCCCGCTATGATTCTGCCGCCGAATGCTCCGCAGCCGCTTCCGCAGTCTGCATTAGCCTTTATGTTCTCCGAGAGCGGCGATGAGAGCACTGGCTCCGAGTCTGACTCTGCTTCAGAGCTCAGAAGACCCGTGCCGTTTGGCGACTTACACCTCATGTCCGACCCGGAGCCTGTTTCTGAGACGGCTCCGCTCGTGGCATCTGAGGTAGTACCCGACACAGTTCTCGGCGCAACTCCAGAGGCGCCAACGGCTCCACAAGCGGCTTCAGATGCAGCTCTGGCGGTTGTCCCCGAGGCTGCTCCTGAAGCTACTCCAGAAGCAGCTTCTGATGCATCTCCTGAGACTTCCGAGGCTCCAGAGGCAGCTCCAGAGTCGGCAGCTTCCGAGACATTTCCAGAGGAAAGAGCAATTCATGTGAATGCTCCCGAGGCTGCTGGTGTCGCTCCTGATATTTGCGAGGCTACTCTTGAGGCACCTGAGGAGATTCGCGTGGCGATACACATGACATTTCACGACACAGTTGCCACGTACAAGGCAACTGCTGCGCTGGTGGCTATGAAAGACGCTCCCGAGCTCGTTGCTGTTTCCAAGATTCCTTGCAAGCCAGCGGCCGAAGTCTCTTCGTCGCGAAGAGTTCCCGCTTTTGCGCAGGGCACGTCATCCTCGTTTGCTCGTGCGGCTGCCATGCGGTCAACATTGGCCAGATCACAACCACCGTCGCTGCGACCGTCATATATTTCTCGCCCGGTACCGCCGCCGCCCAAGCTTGCCAAGACACCATCGAAGCTGGCTGCGGCGCCCAGGATCTCGGCAGGCGCCAGACCCGCTTCGTCGTCTCCTTCTGCATTCCTGGCCAAGCGAAAGCCAGCGGTTGCGAAGCTGCACAACCCCGAGGTAAGCAATCCCAAGGTAAGCAATCCCAAGGTAAGCAATCCCAGAGCAAGCAGCCCAAAGGTGAGCAGCCCAAAAGTAAGCCCCAAGGCAAACACTTCCAAGACGAGCAGCTCCAAGGTAGGTCGCGCCAGGTCGAGCAGCCCTCCGCCGAGCAGGTCTACGCCTCCAGGCAGATTCTACGCCAAGGCGGTAGAGATTTACGAGGCCACGACTCAGCAGTCCACCCGGCGCGCAGCGAGCGATCCAGGAACCCGCCAGCAGTCCGACGACGACAAGGAGTGCGACGACGAAGAGCATTCGGATGACTACAGCGATGTCAGCTACTACCACGGTGCCGGATGATCTAGATTTTTTGATGGAAGCTCACGGCGTAAAGAGCATGCCACGACAACGTCTCGGTAGGTACGACTCATCATGGTGGGAATGACATGAGATGTTCTTGGAGACTATGCCGTCCGCTCGTTACCACCATTTCCTGTTGCCACTTTCCAACAGTAAAAATTTAAAAAAAATTAAAAAATCAATCTCTGCCTACGACTTGTATATGTGTGCTCTGGAACAGTCTCGAATTCATTCATCAGAGTGATCAAAGTGTATTGACCTCAACGTACAACTTGGTAAATAAATAAGGTGCGATATGACACGAAATATACGAAAATATCGAAAAATCGAAAAAGTCAGAACAGTTTATGGAAATCATCTCGTGGTATCATCTGTCTTTCCTTTTTGAGCCGTGAAGAAAAGGAAATTCCGCCAAAATCCTGCATCCTGTGTAGAGTATCCAACGACCTTGAATGAAACCGCCGACAAAGCTCAACGCCCTCGTACGTGCTGCTGCGCATAGTCGGCCGGGTTGTAGGTGAAGTTGCCTGCTGCGTGCTTGGGAGGAGTAGCCTGTCCCGGCTTCCCCGAGGCATCGGCCGCTGCGGTTGGGTCGAGCTTCTTCAGCGCCTCGGTCCGATGCTCCTCGGCTGTTTCGCCGTGCGTGGACAAGTCAGACGCGAAGGAATTGTCCAGGCCCGGTGACCGCACGCCGACAGTGGTAATGCCAGTGCTGCCGCCCCCACCACCGATGGCGTCCGAGGACACCGACTCGGGCCGTGAGTTTGACTGCGACGGGCTGTACTGGCCGCGCGACGCGGCAGCCCATTGGCCAGTCCCCAGGACGTCCGAGTCGCGCTGCGCATGCGGTGTTGAGCCGCCGAAAGAGTCCATGGACTGCTGCTGCTGCCGCGGCTGTGAAAGTGTCTGGGGGTGGTAGTAGTCGCCTGGCATCTCGACGACCGCCGCCGCCGCATGAGCATGTTGCGCGGGTACCGCCGCGGGGTTGCCGGGGTAGCCGTGAAGCTCGGACAGTCCAAACTGCGCGTTGTTCTGCTGCGAGTATTGTGCGTACATGCCGGGATGCATTGGCTGACCGGGCTGCTGCTGCTGGTAGTAGCTATTGCCGCTGGGTGGTCCCTGGTAGCTAGCGTGGTTCTGCTGTGCGGGACTGAAGCCTTGGTAGCCCGGATAGCCACTGTAGAGGCCCAGGCCGGGACTGCCCGGCGTCTGGTACTGTGAGACCCCAGCGCTCCCGGGACGCAGCGCGTACGGGTTCTGCAGCGACTGTGGACGGGGTACTTGGTATGGAAATGGCGGTGGCGAGCCGGGTATTTCTGCCCGCGACTGCGGCGATCCTTGCTGCTGCGCATTCTTCTTGTCTTGGGCGTTTGAGAGCGCTGGTGACGGCGAGGACGCGGGCGAGACGTTCATTGTGTTTGAGCGATCGGCCGGGTTGATGGTCTTGAGCTTGCCGTTCTCGATCATAGCGTGAAGGACACCAGCATCGACGAGCTCGGCCTTTTTGATAATGCGCTCGACCATGAGCTTGCTGGCGGCCTTGAGTTGCGACTTGACAAAGCTCATGACGGCAATGTTGCACTTGACCTCGACGTCCTCGCGCAAGTACAGGCCGTCGCTCGGCGCGCCGAGCGCAGCTAGACCCATCTCCAGGATCTCAGGCGGCTCAACCCCCGGCTGGTTGCCACCGATGCGGTACTTGTAGCGCATGTCGATGTTCATGGGCGCGTAGATATGCGCTTGCAGGCCCCAGGGCATGTTGTGGAAGCATGCGTTGAAGGCGATCTTGCCAGAGCCCATCTTTCCGAGGCCAGGGACATATTGTATGCGCTCGGTGATCTCGTACCAGGTCGAGTAGTACTCGTCAGAGGCGGCATTGCGCGGCGCCTTGATTGGCTTGTGGTCAAGCACGAGCGGGTTGAGCGTGATGACTTCGCTATGCGAGTGTAGGATGTCGATCGCTAGCTGCCGCGGAATGAAGCCCGGGATGGGCGTAATGATGGTAACGAGTTCCTTTTTCCGTAACATTGCGCTCATGTTGGAGGAGAGAGTATGTGTTTGTAGCTGGTATCGTGCTGTCGAGATTGGAAAGGAGAGCAAACGAGGTGCGAAGTTCAGTCAATGTTCAGCCTCGAGCGCGATCTGCACCAAGGGCCGACTCCGGGCTGTGGGACGCCTTTCCTTCTATCTTTAGACAGAAGAAAGCTTTTTGTTCTTGAGCCTTCCCTCGTCGAGCGATTTCAGGGGCGGCGTTGTCGTCGGTTGTTCTTTCCCTTCTCTTTGTTTGCGCGCAACTGACGTTCTTTGCGCTTCAGTCGCTCCTTTGACCGTGTTTCGTCCTTTGTCTTGTTGTACAGTTGCCACGCAACGAATCAAAGAGACGACCAGAGCAGGCAAAACAGCTGTAGAAACAAGAAAGTGAACGTTGGGGGGTGGAAGAACAAAACCCAAGAAACGCGGACGGGGACAATGGCGAAGAGGCGAAGGAACGGAAGGAGGGGTGAGATTATGGGAAGCCGCAGGACCTAGCCGGAGGAAAGCGCAATGCTCACCATTTCCCCCACCACCTTCCACAGCATTTGCGCTCCTGTCCATCGCCAGATGACGTGAGAAAATATTCTAGACTCGGAATCTGACCACTCGTCTTGTGAGGCCGGATTAGGTGCGGTGAAACCTCACAGAAAGCATGCAGTTCTATTGGAGAGCTTTCTCGCTTCTCGTAAGGCTGACGGATGGCAGAGGGACTGACAAGGTTCCGGAACGATGTGCGAGAGCGCCACAGTCAGAAAGAATCCGTTCCGAGATAACGCGTCTTCCATCGCGACAGAAATATATTTCTTTCTGCAGTCTGGTCAGTTCTGAGCGGTGTTCTGAGTTGAGAGGAAAGCTAACCTGAGACTCACCAGACGGAAAGCTGGCGTCTGTCTGTCTTCGAGCAGTTTCCGCGGCGCAACTTCTCATCGAGCATGCCGTCCTCCCGCTTTTTACCCGGGGCCGCCTTTTCCCACCAAATTGCCTTGGACTATGCATAGCACAGGCAAATGCAAGGCCCCAAGCCTTGTCTCTTGGTAGCCGACAGCGTGGCATAGAACACCGTCGAAGTGTGGGGGAACTGTTGGCTCCTGCAATCCGCCGACAGTCTTAAAAAGCCACAACACTGCGCCTTGAGCGGTAGTAACGCTTTCTCCAACCTTGCGCACAACGACGGCAGCAACACGACCATGGTCCACGGCGGCACTACGGAGAGCGAGCCTCTGGCCCGGAACGACGCCAGCAGAGGGCACGAGGGGGACGAGGAGGACGGGCTATCTGCGGTACCGCTTGCGCAGCGATCACGGCCGCGTCGCTACGAAAATCGCCTGCAGACGGTGATGTGGCGCATTATCCTGGTGCTGGCGGCCCTCTCGTTCCTGGTACTCCTGATCTTTGCACCACAGGACCTGGCGGCATCGCGAGCCGCTGGTCCGGTCAAGGCACCGACGGCCGACCAAGGCATGCACTCTCACTCCCACCAGCAACATGCGCCGCCCGAGCACAACCCGATTCAAGTCCCGGCAGGATACAGCGACCGGCCGGGGATCCACGTCGACAGCAACAATAACAAAACAGCCGTTAATGAGGTGACCGCACCCGGATGCCACGACAACCCAACTCTGGCCCAGAGTTGTGGACCTGACGCATCACAGACAGACACGAAAGAGAATGAGCAGGAGCATTACTCGCCGGCTGGCATTGTGGTGTCTGACAACTGAATACATTTATTTGCTGCATTGTCCTGAGAAAATGCTTGATCTCGTCTGCACGTCTTGGCCCCGCGACAAACTGGCTACTGTCGCACGCTACTGTTTCTCGTCGTCACTCAATCTCCGGGACACGCTCGACCTTGGCCCTTGTGCTGGAAGAAGAGCGGTCGAGCCCTTTTCGTATGGTGCTGCAACGGTCGTATCAGTTGCCGGCCTCGTCTGGTCGTCGGAATGTTCGGCGCTCTCGACGGACCGACTGCTGTGACGACGGCGAGTGCTCGAGACATCCGTTGCATTTCCGTCTTGTGCAGTGCCATGGGGAAGTGGCTGATCTTCTTGCGGATCCAGCAACTGTCGTTCTTTCTCCTCGAATTCTGGGTTTTCACCGACGCGCTGGACGACGTAGCCCAGTGGCAGATGGCCGTCAAGACCTTTCTCCAAGCCGCCTGAAGTTGTGTTAGCCAGGAAAGAACAACGGGAAAGAGAACACGAGGAGAGAACATACAGAAAAGAAGGAAGCAAAAGTCGGCAGCGACCGGACCCCAGGCGGCAATGGCCAGGACCTGGCCGAAGGACCACTCGCCGGAGTGGTCGAGCCCACCGGCAACGTCGATGATGTTCTGCCGCAAGTGCGTCAGGCAGATCAAGATGGTCCACATGATGAGGCAGCATAGCCACGCGACGATGTGACGCCAGACAGGGACGATGAGCCGGCGTGCACTGGACCAGGCACGCGACCCCGACGCTGGCCTCGGCGTGGACTTGCGATGCCACCCACCGCGCGCGATGAGGTGGATGATGGTGGTCACCGCGAGCCACGCGAGCGGCACGCCGATGATGAGTGGCCGTAGTGCGTACAGTACGCGCCAGTAGGCGCGGCCGCCGCGCTGGTCGCAGGCGTACAGCACGTCGGCAAAGCTGTTGTCGTCGTTGTCGTCATTGGGCGTCGAGATGCCCTGGTAGGCATAGTCGAGCTCGCTGCGCGGGTCGAGGAAGACGACGGCCACGAGCAGTGCCCAGAGGACGATGAGGATGGCCAGGCGCAAGCCGCTGCGGCGGCCGTTGGACGAGTCGTCGCTAGGAGGCGGCGCTTCCATGCCACCGGCTGCTGCGTCGGGCTCAACCGGCTCGTCCTCGTCGTCCATGTCTACCTTGTCGTCGGGCAGCAAGGTGTAGAGGATGATGACGGGAAAGACGGTGAAGAGGCTGACGAGCAGGGAGAGTGCGGCGTCGTAGAGGTCGCTGCCGGTGGGGATGTTCTGCTCGCTGCTGAGCGCGCGGTGCGTGTTTTCGTCGCCGCGTTTCTTGGACAGGACGATGGCGGCAATGAGGATAGCCAGGGCCAGCACGCTCGCAGCGGTCAGGAAGCTGTCGAGGGCGCCGCGGAAGGCATCGAAGAGACGGTGCAAGCCGACCATGAGGCGGTGGTGAGGGAGGCGGGAGAGCAGAGCCGGCACGGCGTGTGGCGACGGGCCGGCAAGTGCCTGTTCCTTTGCTGTGGAAGTCGGCGGCGGCAACTCCGCCCGCGTGCCCTTTTGCCGCTTCCCCTTCCGCCGCCACAGCCGGAAGCGCCAGACGGTGAAGATGGTCAGGTAGAGCGTCGCCAGTGCGGCCTCCACGAAGTAGGAGATGATGACGCCGATGCCGGACAGGTCGGCGTCGCCTGTAAAGGCAATGGCCTTGCAAAACGCCTCGGGGCACCTTTCGGCGGGCGCCCACACGACGTTGTCGACAAAGTCCGGGTCGGGGTACCAAATCTCGCCGTTCTCTTCGCTGCGCTCGTGGTACTCGTGCACGGCAAACCACTGCATGACCTGGCCAAAGTAGGCCGTGGCGGCGGCCGCCTCGGCGGTGGTGGACGCATTGGTGAGGGTGTATATGGAGTAGTTGCCGTCAGTCGTGACCGCCTCCCAGTCGGGGGGGAGGGCACTGGAGAAGAGGTTGATGGACAGCGGGATGCTGCCGCCGAGCACCTCCTCGGGCTCCCATGGATCGGTCGCGATGTAGGCCGACAGCCAGCGGCCGTAGGCATTACAGTCCTTGGAGAAGTTGAGCTGCGACCAGGAAGGGAAGTAACTGGCGGCGGCGGAGGCACTCATTGTGCCGATGGTTCACAGTCACGTCGAGAAGAAATCACAGAGATGAAAAAGCGACGCTCAGGAAACGCTCTCGCTTGGCATTTATTGCCCAGAAAACGGCAGAAAACGGCTTCCTTTTGCCAACCGGCGGCCAGCGTTATTTCTTTTGGCTCCCTTTCGGTTGGCTGACCGTTGGTGACTGGAGACTGGAATGAGGCGAAAAAGGTGTCTTGACTCAGCCCAGCAATAGTGGCTTTTCAAAAAATCGTTTTCAAAGAACTAACGACGAAGAAAGCGGCCTAGACTGCGATGGTATCTCAGGTCAATACCCGTTCTCCGCCCGAGTATTCCGCTTGTCAACTCAATGGTCCCGTTCGCCGCTGTTGTCCCCTTTGTCTCCGACAAGGCCGTGGGGTGGAGACTGGAGGTGAGTTGCTGCGAGGCCGCGGTGGTTGACAGGCGTGGAACACGAAGGCACCTCGGAGGCTAGGTCACTAGTGAGGTTGAAAACGACAGATGGATATCGTCGGCGTCCCCGTTGGCGCGCGGCTCGCGTTCCAGGCGCAAAACGCTCACGACCTAGGCTCGTGTCGACAGACTGATCGCGGCATCGTGTTCCGCAAGTAGTAGCAGGCCAAATCGCGCGACGGGATAGTCGGCGGCAGAGCACGACACGGCACATTTCCGGCTTGCCTAGGGTGACTGTCTCGGAGATATATGCGGGTGCCAAAGGGCCAGGCCGCCTTCACGAGGGCTCTCCTCGAGAGAGAGGGACTAAGGGGATGAGACTTGGCAGGGAACATCTATATCCGAAGGAAACGGCACATACAATGGTCCCTTTTCTTATCCGTACTTTGCCATGTATTGCTCTATGTACGACTCGGTCGTATCTTCGTCTTGGAAAGCTAATTCCATCACATACCCCCGCCGTGAGAGGTGACTGGACAGTCAAGCTACGACGAGGATTATTTCCTGTCTGCCGACTACTCGTAGTACACCTTGTTGATCAGCGTGCCGATCTGGTCAATCTGCACGCGAATGTCGTCCTCGTGCTTGAGCGAAAGCTTGGGCGTGCGCATGGCGCCAATGCCGGGGCCGGTGCCGGTCATGATGACGGTGCCGCGCTCGAGGGTGGTGCCCTGGGAGAGGAAGGCGATGGTGGTGGGGATGTCGAAGATCATTTCACTGGAGGTGAGAAGAGGACATGAAAAGAAGGAAGAAGGAAGCATACCTTGTGTTTGAGTCCTGCACGACCTCGCCGTTCAGGATGGCCTTGATGCCGAGCGCGTGCGGGTCGGTCACGGCCGACGCGGCCACGAGCACGGGTCCGATGGGACACGACGCGTCCAGGCCCTTGGAGAAGCACCACTGCGAGTTCTTGAACTGCTGCGTGCGCGCGCTGACGTCGTTGCTGGCCGTGTAGCCCAGCACGTAGTCGAGTGCCCTGGCCTTGGGGATGTCGCGGCCCGTCTTGCCAATGACCAGCGACAGCTCGGCCTCGTAGTCGCTGGACCCGTCCTGCGCAATGGTCGGCACGATCACGCGTGCCGGCGCGGGACCGGCCAGTGCCGTGCGCGGCTTGATGAAGAGCACGGGCACGTCGGGGATGGGCATGTTGGCCTCGCGGGCGTGGTCGCGATAGTTGAGGCCGAGGCAGCGGATGATGGGCACCTCGGACGTCCGGAGGGGGGCCAGGAGCTGGAACGGTCAGTCAAGAGAGTCATCGCGGAGCCATGTCTGTGCGAGGCCTACCGTCCCGATCGTGTACGTCTTGTCGGTCACGGTGCCGTCAAAGACGTCGCCGTCAATGGCCTTGACTGTCACCGCCTCGCCGCGCTCCAGCGCCAGGCCAAGATCCGGCACCTTGGCCGCATCGATCTGACCGAGGTGTTCCTGGCCGTCTTCGACGGCGATGAAGCGCACGAGATGTGTCCAGCTCGCCATGTTTGTCTGTTTGATGGGCCTGTCCAGATGAGATGCTCTGGTAGAGTTGAAGCGGGAGACTCGGAAAGGACGAGACGAACGTGGGACAAGTGAGGGCCGGATGCTTCGGATTGGTGGTACAAAGTAGTTGGCAGGTGATGATCCAGGAACAGAGTTTAGCCGTTGCCGCCCCGCTGCAGCCAGAAGCACCGATCTTGCGTAGCTCATCGGCAGGTGTAGCCGACGGCGACGATGTCGAGTTGAAGGGGAGAGGGGAATGAGGGGAAAAGGGGAAGGGGAAGGGGAAGGGGAAGGGGAAAGGGGAAGAGGGAAAAGGAAAAAAGGGAAAAAGAGAAAGAAAAAAGAAAAAAAAGATTAGATAACCAAAACAGCAACGACTAAATGAGGATGAGAATCTACCTCGTCCACTCATTCTAGCATCACGACTCCCGATGCTTCCGGCCGACTTGGAACCTCCTCGGCCTCACTGAATCAGTCGGCCGTGAATCCTACGAGCTTGCCTTCCCCGCAACCCGAGCCGTTGTCATGCTAGCGTGAGAGGGAAAACAACAGCCCCGGGAGATCATTTTCCACGCCGTGGATCAAGATCTGGAGCATATATAAACGTGCTGCACACAGCTGCACATGGCGTCCCCGTCCACATCCAGACCCTACACCCCCCCTCCCGCACTACCCCCGCCACAACGACCACCATGAAGTGCTTCAAGCTCGAGAAATGGGGCCAGCCCGGCGTCTATGCCGAGGCGCCGCGTCCGGAGCCCGGCCCCATCGACGTGCTCGTGCGCGTCAAGGCCGTCGGCCTCTGCATGTCGGACGTGCACATGATGCACAGCCCGCCCGGCTCGGACCCCTACGCCAGCGTGCTCGACGACAACTTCATCCTGGGCCACGAGACGGCCGGCGTGGTCGAGGCCTGCGGCTCCGCCGTGACGGATCTGGAGCAGGGCGAGACGGTCGTGCTGCACCACATCCGCCACTGCGGTCACTGTGCCTTTTGCGAGCGCGGCCTAGAGATGCACTGTGCCACCTACAGGCGCGGCCAGCTGCAGAACACGCGCGGCGCCGGTGTCGACGGCGGCCTGGCCGAGTACATTGTGGTGCCGCGCCGGGAGCTGGTCTCGGTCGGCCACGGCCAGGACCCGGTCTTGTACGCGCCGTTGACGGACGCCGGCGTCACGGCCTACTCGGCCTGTATGAAGTTCATCCCGCGTCTGCGGCCCGGCGACTATGCCGTGGTCATTGGCGTTGGCGGCCTCGGCGTCTACGGCGTGCAGTTCCTCAAGATGCTGACGCCTGCGCGCGTCATTGCCGTCGACACCATTGCGCGCCGCCTCACGCACGCCAAGGACGTCCTCGGCGCCGACTACACCGTGCTGGCCGGCCCCGACGCCGCTGCCGAGATCATGCGCATCACCGGCGACCACGGTGGCGTCGACGCGGCCGTCGACTTTGCCGGCACCGATTCCACACTGCGTCTGGCCGCCGACGTCGTGCGCGCGCGCGGCTACATCAGCGTGCCGGGCATGGGTGGCGGCAGCATCACGCTGGGCTGGAACAAAATGGCCACGACGGCCGAGTTCTCCTTGTCGCTGTGCAGTTCGCGCCAGGAGCTGCGCGAGGTGTGCGAACTGGCGCGTCAGGGCCTGCTGCGCATCGACATCGAGCGCTTTGGCTGGGGCCAGATCATGGAGGCTTATGCGAAGCTGGAAGGGGGTGAGCTCAACGGGCGGGCCGTTATTGTGATAGACGAGTGACTGAACACTAGGAACGTGACGAAGAGAAGAGGAGTGAACACTGAGAAGAGGACAAGGTGAACACTGAGGAGAGAAAAATAGAGCGCAAGAATAATCAAAAAAAGAAATCACCCAGCCATGGGCATCTGGTTCACGGCCACCACCACAGGAACCTCCGAGCTGTCGCCGCTGATCGACACAGCCACCGCCGGATCGGCGCCTCCACGGCCGGCAAACACACGCGTGCCCGTGCCGCCGTTCCGCGGAGCCTGCGCAAACAGGTTCTGGCTTTGCCCCGGCGCCGCCAGACCACCTGCCGCCACCACCACTGTCGTCTCCCGGCCGCCCGCAATGGTCTCGTGGTCGTACACGACGGTGCCGTTGACCGCCGTGACGTTGCGCGTGTACAGCGCAACGTCGGGCGTCGCGCCCAGCACGCCTGCTGCACTCAGCCCGCCAAAGCGGAACTCCTGGTTCGTCGAGCCGAAGCCGCTGCTGCTGCGCCCGTCGCCCGACTGGAAAAAGGCTGCTGTCCCACGCACGCGCGTGCTCAGCACCGCGCCGCCAGCATATCTGTTGCTGCTGCTGCTGCTGCTGCTGAAAGCTTCCAGGCCGGTCGGGAACACGCTGGCGCCCGACACCGTCAGCGCGAGCCCCTGGTCGAGATACGCCCACAACGTCAAGTTGCCTTTGGGGCTGATGTTGGCCGTCGTGTTGCAGTAGAGCGGGAACGAGTAATCGGTGCTGTAGGCGTAGCCGCCGTCTTTGCTGTCTCCGCCACCCACGGTCGCCCGGTCGCTGCCACGCAGGGAAAAGTTGTTGATTTGGTCATAGCCAAAGCTGCCGACCACTCCCTGGTTGCTGTACGAGAGCGACTGTGACCAGGTGACCGGCCGTGTCCGGCCGCCCAAAGTCACTACGCCCTGCACGCTGAAGGAGCGAGCCACGGACACTGTGTAGTGCAGCGTCGTGTTGGCGCCGGTCGCGTTCTTCTCCACGCTGTGTGTGATGCGGATCGTCGGGCCTGCGTCGCTGACCACAGGGAGGATGGCGGGGGCGCTGCCGTCGCTGTCGCCGTCACCCTCGTCGTCGAGCCAGACAAAAATCTTGCCCGTGACGTACCAGCTGCCGCCCACCGACGACGTCAACACTGCCGACGTCCCGTCGTCGTCCAGGCCGGCCACCTGGATGGTAAACGTGTGCGGCCGGCCATTGCTCAGCAACGGCAGCCACGGCGTGATGTCAATTTCATGCTCGCGCAGATCGAACACGTCGGCGCCCGCAACGGGCCGGTGCAGGCTCGGCACCACGCCGCCCGTGAAGATGACGGGGAAGGGCCACTGCACGCCGGCCAGACGCCCGTCGATCAGCACCTGCACCTCGCGGAACGGACCGAGTCCCAGCAGCTCGCCCGCCGTCGCGTTAAAGGCCAGCGCGTCCGTCTGCAGCACGTTGCTCCACCAAAACTCCTCGTCGGCCTGCCCGTTGGCCGACACCGAGAACACGGCGCGCTTGGCGTTGCGCGGGAGGCTGCCGATGGTGTTGGTCGCGTTCTCCTTGGGCAGCGTGAACTGGCTGACGCCGTTGGACGCGCTCTGGCGCGCCGAGATCGGGATCACCAGGTCACTGGGCGGTGGCGCGCCGGGCGCCACGCCGTCAGCTGCTTCGAAGAACGTGGCCGTCAGCGTCGTGTTAAAAGAGCCCGTGTACACGTCGTTTTGCAGGTTGCCCAGATCGAAGATGACCTTTTGCGGCGTCCTCCACAGCGACAGGTACGCCGTCACGTCCTTGAGGTACACCCAGCGGATCCCCGGCGCGTTGACCGGTTCCGCCGTACTCGTCCGCCAGATCTCCGTGTCGTTGAGGTACATGAGCGCCAAGCGGTCAAACTGCCGCCCCTGCGACACCACCGTGAAGTTGAGCACCACCCGGTTGAACCGCACGCTGGCCGGCGGCGGCACGTACTGGCCCACAAACGGCTGGTTGTAGCTGTTACCAAACACGTGGTCCATCAGCGTCACCGTGTACCCGCCCGTGCCTGCAACACTGCGCTCCGTGGCCGGGCCTTGAGGCAGCAGCACCGGCTGCGCCACCTGGAAGCACTCGAGCACCTTGGGCTTGGGTTTTGCAGCGTCGTCGTCCGCGTCGGCACTGGAGTCCGCATGGTCGTCGGCTCGCTTGTGGATTGCTGGTGACAGCACAATGGCTGGGGAGGATGCCCCGACAGCCCCAATAGCTTGTGTCTGACACCCAGCATATCCGAGTCCCACAGCGACGGTGAGAACGGCAGCGATCACGAGGGGTAACAGGACTGCCATGGAATGCTTCCACCGCCATGTTGGTCCCGCGGGCGTCTGCCAAGGCCTAGAAGGCGTTGGCTGTCCCTTTTCGAAGAAAGGATCCATTGTCGCGTAGGGAAGACGTTGGTGGGGTTCTGGAGATGGCGATTAGACGGAAACAGAAGCCATGGGTACAATGGAAACCTCGTGTCCGTCGTGAGACAAGAGCTGAACGGGGAGACGAGAGACGAGAGATTCGTGCAAAGAAGGAGGATTCCGGCGGCTGAACTCGGCAGAGATGGTTCCGCGAGCGCGGGATGGATCAGCGATGATCTGTCGAAGATCTGGCAGACAAGCTATGCAAAGAAGACAGTAGGAGACACGGCCAGGCCAAGCAAAGGAGATCGGCCTCCATGCCGTGGTTGTCGCCGTTTTAAGTGAGTCGTGGTGACCGTTGCACATGAAGAAGGCAGGTGCTGTCTCTTGGCACGTGCTATAAAACTGGGTCCCTCCAGGATGCCAAGAACAGCTTCAACAGCTTCCCCCTTCATCACCATTTGCTCGACACTGACAGTACGAAGCAGCCTGCCATGCTCGACTTCACATGGCTCTGCTGAACCCCGTCGCGGACGGCACGCCCGACACTGGCAGCCCGACCAGCAGCCAGAGCACAGCGACACTGCTGGGCCCCAGCGGCGATGCCATCCTCATCCCAGCGAACCAACCCTTCCCGCAGCTGCGCAACCATGCCGGCGCCGACGATAGCGACGCGGATAGCGATGCCGACACCGAGTCAATAGCCGCTACGGTGGGCGGGGCGACACTGAAGATGAGCAAAGCCAAGTTGGCCAAGACGGCCGACCGTGGCCGCGAGAGACTTGGCAATGACGACGACGAGGACGACGAGGACCCCGCCGTGGCGAAACCATTCCTGCGGACGGCAAGCCCCGACAATGGCGGTGCACGGTCTGGAGGAAGCAGCTCACGGCGTGGGAATGATGAAGATGGCGTCGACGATGACGACGACGACGACGACGTGGCACCCAACAGCAACCACACCGCCGCGGCGGCTGCCGACGGCGAGAAGAAGCAGCAGGCCGCACGTGCAGCTCGTGCCGCGCGGACGGCGGCTGCGCACGAGCGCATGGGCCACAAGATGCACAAGTTCACGCTCTACGAGACGGCCAGCCGCTACTACATTGTGGGCGAGGACGTCACCGGGCGGCGCTTCCGCGTGCTCAAGATCGACCGGACCACGACCACGGCCGACGACTCGCAGCTGAGCATTACCGACGACAAGATCATCTACAGCCAGAAGGAGATGGTCTCTGTCCTCGACGCTATCGACGACGGCAACCGCAGCACCGGCGGCATCAAGCTGCGCTGCACCACCTGGGGCCTGCTGGGCTTCATCCGCTTCACCGGGCCCTACTACATGATGCTGATCACCAAGAAGTCCACTGTCGCCGTCATCGGCGGCCACATCGTCTACCAGGTGGCCGGGACCGAGCTGATCCCGCTGACGCCGGGCCGCGGCGCCGGAACCACCGGTCGTGTCGACCCCGCCACGAGCGGCGCCAACGACGGCGGCGGCCCCAGCGCTGACCACCACCACAACCACCACAGCCACAGCCACAACGGCCACACGAGCACGCACGCAGACGAGGCGCGCTTCCTGGCCATCCTCAACCACGTCAACCTCACCCAGTCCTTCTACTTCAGCTACTCCTACGACATCACCCACACCCTGCAGCACAACATCACCCAGGAGCGCGCCGCCCTGGCCGCCGGCCGGCGCTGGTCCAGCGACGAGGCCCACAATGCCATGTTCGTGTGGAACAGCCACCTGCTGCAGCCGGCACGCGACGCCCTGGCCTCGCCCTTTGACTGGTGCCGCCCCATCACGCACGGCTACATTGATCAGGCCTCCATCTCCATCTACGGCCGCACCGCCTACGTCGCCATCATTGCGCGCCGCTCGCGCTTCTTTGCCGGCGCGCGCTTCCTCAAACGCGGCGCCAACGACATGGGCTACGTGGCCAACGACGTCGAGACCGAGCAGATCGTGTCCGAGGCCAGCACCACGTCCTTCCACTCGCCCGGCCGCCGCCTCTTTGCCAACCCCCAGTACACCTCCTACGTGCAGCACCGCGGCAGCATTCCGCTCTACTGGACGCAGGAGAACGCCGGCGTCACGCCCAAGCCGCCGATCGAGCTCAACGTCATCGACCCCTTCTACAGCGCCGCCGCCCTGCACTTTGACAACCTGTTTGAGCGCTACGGCAGCCCCATCTACGTGCTGAACCTGGTCAAGGCGCGCGAGAGCACGCCGCGCGAGTCCAAGCTGCTCGAGGAGTTTACGCGCGCCATCCGCTACCTCAATCAGTTCCTGCCGCCCGACAAGCAGATCATCCACCACGCCTGGGACATGTCGCGTGCGAACAAGACCCGCGGCGTCAACGTCATCCGCGTCCTCGAGGACATTGCCGAGACCGTGGTGGCCACGACGGGCTTTTTCCGAAATGGCGAGGGTGACGGCAGCGACGGTGGCGGCGACAACAGCAGTAGCAACGTCTTCTCATCCAACCAGGCGCGCGTCCAGAACGGCGTCGCGCGCACCAACTGCATCGACTGCCTCGACCGCACCAACGCGGCGCAATTTGTCATTGGCAAGTGCGCGCTGGGCCACCAGCTGCACGCGCTCGGCATCCTGGACGAGCCGTCGGTTAGCTGGGAGACGGACGCCGTCAATCTGTTCACGCACATGTACCACGACCACGGGGACACCATTGCCGTCCAGTACGGCGGCTCGCAGCTGGTCAACACCATGGAGACGTACCGCAAGATCAACCAGTGGACGAGCCACTCGCGCGACATGCTCGAGACCTTTAAGCGCTACTACAACAACTCGTTCCTCGACGGCCAGCGCCAGGAGGCCTACAACCTCTTCCTCGGCAACTACGTCTACGTCCCGGGCCAGCCCATGCTCTGGGACCTGCCCACCGACTACTACCTGCATCACGCCGACCCGCGCCGCCGCCAGGACCCCGGCCACCGCCGCGACTACATCCACTGGTACACGCCCGACAACCTGCGCCGTCTCACTCTGCCGCCGCTGCCGGCCGTGGTGCCGGTCGGGGGCACGCGTCTGGCAGCGCTGACGGCCAAGATGCTGCAGGAGCAGGCCAAGAAGCAGAGACAAGGCCACAAGACCTCGGCCACGACGTCCACCACGACCATCACGATCACGACAAAGCCGCTGTCGTACTTTGACGATTACTGGCTCGAGTTCTACCGCCCTTATTTCCTGTCGACGTTCGCCAAGATGTTCTCCTTCAAGATCAAGTCGACCATGAAGTACATTCCCATCCGGTCGACGCGCGACGGCCAGTACGACCTCAGTCCCTTCAAGGTCCGGAGCGAGGGTGGCGGGGGCGGCGGCAGCGGTGGCGGAGGTGGCGGCAGCGGCGGCGGCGACAACGACCTAGGCGCGAGTAGCGCCAACAGGCGGGCCGGCGGCGGCGGCGGCATCCACAAGAAGGAGGTCTCCTTTGCCACGCCTGCAGACGTGGCAAATGCCCGCCTGGCCTCGGCGATTGACCACGGCGACGAAAAGGACGCAGCATCCATCCGGTCCGGCACATCGGCGGCGAGCGTCGTCGGCACCACAGGCGGCGGCACCGCCACTGGCAGCAGCGGACTGCGGAGATGGCTCAGCTTATCGTCGAGGGCGCCGCCGCCACGCAACCGCGGCGGCGGCTCGGAGACGATGTCGATAAGCGAACGCTTGCACTACGAGCCGAACCAGTCGCCGCAGTCACCGTCACAGCACAGTTTCCAAGGCCTCATGAGAGAGGGCGTGTTTGCAGGAGCAGGCGGCAGCGGCGCCGGGAGTGCCTCGTCGCCTTTGTTGTCGGGCAACGGAGCGGCGTCTGGTTTTGCTGGTGCTGGTCTGAGTGGTGGTGGCGGCAGCGGGAGTGGCAGCGGGACAGCGGCCGCTGCGACGACGGCCACGTCTGTGGCGACAATCACGTCGTCGCCCTCGCGAACGCAGACCGGCGGGAGCGGCTATGTGCGCGACTACGATGGACGGCTGCAGCGGCCTGGCTCCGTCTCGGGCTACGGCCACGGCCACGGCCACTCCGGCGGCCGTGCACACGTGCGGAACAGCAGCAGCGTGGCCACGACGCTGGACACAACGACGGTGTCGAGCGGCGGCCTGTTCTTTGAGCCAGACCCGCGACAGGCGTACCTCAAGCAGTCGACGGTGGAGAAGTCACGGCAGGCGCAGCTGACGTTTGCCAAGATGGTCGAAGACTCGCTGAACCCGTCGGTGCAGGAGACAGAGGACTACGAACGCTACATCAGCCACCCACAGAACCTGCAGATTGTCGTGTCGGCCGAGGAGGCGGCGCCGGTGGCGGCAATGAGCAGCCACGAAGCGTACCAGGACTACGTCAACGGCGGCTGGAAGACCGAGGGGCTGGGGATGGCTGTCTTGGCCGATGCGGCGGCAGCAGCAGCAGCACCCCCACCAGGACCGGGACCGGGACCGGGACCTGTGCCGTCGTCGGCCGCTGGCTACCTCGACCAGGACGAGCTGGCCATGTACAGCGAGCTGCTTCGTGTGCCCGAGAACCCGCTGACGGTGACCGAGGGCGATGCGCAGAAGAAGCGCTACAAGGCCTACCGCAAGTGGCTGCGCGGCAAATCACTGTTTAAGCAGCAGATGGTCGATGCGTAGTCTTGTTGGAAGGAACAACGGCAGCAAGCTTATTCCTTACATGTCTATTCTTCGGAACAGCCGCTGGAGACGTGGCTCTTTGGCCACCAGTGGCCCGACGCACGCGCTCAGGTCCACCCCAGCCGCCCGCATTACGGCCAGCTGCATGTCGGCGGAATGCACGAGTGCCGCCTGCAAGTCGGACCTCTGCGTCCTTTCTCCTCTGCGAGGTCGGCTGTCGTCGTCGTTGTCACCAC
The DNA here is from genome assembly GCA_019925545.1 of Ophiostoma angusticollis. Taxonomy (NCBI): domain Eukaryota; kingdom Fungi; phylum Ascomycota; class Sordariomycetes; order Ophiostomatales; family Ophiostomataceae; genus Ophiostoma; species Ophiostoma angusticollis. Next base: position 134,322 of record JADHKL010000048.1, read on the forward strand.
CGTCACCGTTGTCGCTGGCGCCATTGTCCTCCTCGGCATTCAGCCAGCACAGCATCAGCATCCTGAGAACCTCCTCCTGCCACGGCGTCTTGGCCAGCCGTGGCCAGCACACCGCAATTGTCGTCTGCAGTGCCCCGACGGCTGCCGCCACGGCCGGTGTGTACCGCATGGCGAACGGGTCTGTCATGATGCCGGCATACAGCGGCAGGAGGTCCTGGTTTTGCGGTCAGCCATCGTCTCCACAGCTGAGGAGGCAAAACAGAGCTTAAGCCCACCTTGAGATGCTTCACGGCATACACGCCCATGGCCTGGACCACGTCGGCAGTCGCGCGCAGCAGCACCTCGACAATGCGAATGTGCTCGCTGGCGTGGAAGTAGCCCGCGTACACGCCGTCGCGGAGGATGCGGTCCAGCAGGTCGGCGGCCGGCTTGGGTGGTACGCTGACGGTCTTGGCCTTGTCGGCAGCGGCGGCGGCGGCGGCGGCGGCGGCGAGACTCAAGAGGGACGCGTACGCCGGCTGCAGCAGCTGCAGCGACTCCTTCTCTGGCGTCAGCCGGGGCAGGAACAGCAGCGTGGGGAACACGGCCTCGGCCAGCACGCTGTCCAGGCCCGTCGTGTGCAGCAGGCTGCCGCCGTCCGGGACAGCAGCGACAAAGGCGTGCAGCAAGGCAAGGCCGCGGGCGCGCACGGCAGTGTCAGGGTCTTCGACGAGCGCCAGCAGCACAGGCGTGAACAGCGGCCAGTTTTGGCGGATGAGGGGGCCCTTTGTAGGTTAGATCGAGAAGAGGAAACGAATATTCATTAGAAAACGTACGTCTGCTTCGTGGAGGGCCCAGGCAAAGATGGACAGAGCCCGCAGGTCAAGGTATTTCCACGGTTTGGCCACGGCCGACTCGGCGATCGCTGTCGTACTGCGCGTGCTCGTCGCGGCAGCAGCATCGGCGTAGGCGGTCTTGCGTCCGGACGCGGTCACAGTGGCCGGGCGCGACCGCGCAAAGAGTGGGCGCAAATACCGCTTGAGGATGCCGTCGACGATCCATAGTGTCTTGCTGTGTCTGCGGCGGCTGTCGTCGTCGGGGTCGTCGTCGGGGTCGCCGTCGAACAGGCTGCTGAGCAGCCGCCTTGCCGTCGTCGCCGCCGTGTCCGTCGTCCATGGCTGGCCGGCGTCCGCCAAGGCAGTCACTGTGTAGAGGACCTGGGCGTTTCCACCATCGTCGTCGTCGTCGTCGTCATCAGGTACAGGTGGCAGCCCCACGTGCGCCAAGATGGCCAGTCCGTCATCGGCGGAGGCCCGACACCTCTGCACGACACGTGCACGCAGGTCTGCCAAGTCGTCGCCGTGCGTCAGCTCTTCGTCAACGGCTGCTCCGTCGTCATCGTCGTTGAGGACAGGCGCCAGCTGGCGGGCAACGAAGTGGCGGATTCGCCGTTGCGCCTTGTCGTCGGTGTCAACGCCATTGTCGCTGTCGACATCGGCACCCGTGTTCGCTTCTGCTTTCGCGTCCGTCTCGCCGTGCTCTGTCTGCCTGGCCGCGCCCAGCGCTACGACCCTCTCTACCAAACGACTGGGCTCAGCCTCGAGACACGCCCGCAAGGCCCGGAGGCTGCGCTGCGGGCTCTTGCGGTCCTCTGGTCGGGCCAGCTCGCTAGCCAGGTCGGTCCATGTAAACGATGGCGGTATGTCTTGGGGGCAGGTCAGCGACGTGAGCAGAGACACATGGACGACATGGACTTACGCTGAGAAAGCGAGTCTGCGACGACCGAGAACGGCGCGCTGCTCTGGATCTGGTCGGCTGCCCGTCGTAGGTCGGCCAGCGACGGGGAGACTGGCGGCATCGTCTTTTGTGTTTCTAAGCAAATGTTGACGTTGACTATCAAGGACGACGGACGTCACTTTCTGGAAGCTCAAATGCGAGATGTTTAGCGAGGCTCCGCCAACGTTTAGCTAGCGCATAGCGGTCTACGGCGCATAAGCCAACAACACAGGCGGTCACATGGAACTAAACCAAATCCTCGACAGGTTCCGTACTCCTTTAGAATTAAAACCACATATCGTAAACAAGTCGTATCGTCGTATCGACTTCATTGTGCCTTTTTAGATCCAAAGCGACTTTCTAGCCCCCCATACATGCGCCAAAATTGCCCGGAAACCGCCCATATCAAACACAAACGGCAAGGCCAAACTCAGCTGCTCTCGCCGGCAGATTCTCTCAGCGCCGCTACAATGACCCGGTCCGCCTGCCGGGCCGCATGCAGTGCCTTGTCCACCAGCTGCAGGTGCAACGCTCCGTTCTCCGATGGGGGGAGGTCACCCCGCAGCCACAGGTTGGTCACCTCGTCTCGGTTCGGCAGGTAGGCGACACAGCACGCCGCCAGGATCCTGTCGTGCCCATGCTCTGCCGGCACGGGGTCGACGACAATGGTGGGAGCCGTAGGGGAGCTGTCTTCGCCTGCCGGCACAATAACTGCCGCCACGCCGCCCGCCACGGTGTCGACGCAGTCGATGCCGGCGTCGGCCAGCGCCGCCGACGCCACCGAGATGCACCCGCCCAGCACGTTCATCATGCCCCACAGCTCCTCGTCCGGGTGCTGCTTTGCCTGCGGCGGCGCCGAGCGGTCCTGGTCTGCCTCAATCACCGAGACCACAATGTCCACGCCGCTCTTGGGCCAGCGGTCGCCAAGGATGGCACCGCGCAGCGACGTCTCCAGGAGCACGGCCAAGTCGCGCTCCGAGGTGTCGCGTAGGTAGCCGCGGCGCTCCTTGGTGGCAAACGGCGCGTACTTGACGTGCGTCGACAGGATCAGGTGCGGCGAGAAGGGCATCGACCGTGGCAGCGCACGCGGGCCGTGCACCGTGCAGCTGAGCTTGAGGCCTGACGCGCCGGGAATGGCGCCGGAGCTGAGTTCGAGATAGGCGGAGCCGGATGCTGATGGCGTCACGCCGGTTTGGAGGTCTTTTTCAGAGGGGGGGATGAGCAGGCAGGAAACGAGAAAAGGGATTCACAGGAGGATCAACGCACAGATTTTTCGTATAATGTCGTCTGGCCTTGACCTTGCCGGCACTCTGGGCAGCTTGCCCCGCTCTTCCTTTGCAAACACCGGCGCAAATGTGGCACCGACCGGCCCGTTGACTCGCCTCCGGTCTGCCATGGACTTTGATGTCTGACAGCCTGTCCGGAACGATGCGAGGCAGGTCAAAGCCAAGAAGGCGAACGCGCACGAGCTTCGCACGCTTCCAATTTGAGAACAGCCGAGTGTACAGCTGCTCTTTATGACAAACGTTCGGGATATGGCGTGTTCGTCGTCGCAATTGGTCTTCGTCTGCATTTTCTGGCGTCGATCCAGAAGAAGTTTTGCCAGTTGAAGATTGTCCCAAAACAGACTAGCTCTTTTGCAGCTCCAGCCACAATCAGCAGCCACCACGTCGAGGCCCACACTTGTAATAAAATTCTCTGCGAAGAGAATTCACCGTTTTTTCTTCCCTTTCTTCCTTTCTTCAACTGCACTCGCACCCAACACCGGCGCCGTTGTGCGCCGTGTTTCTGGCAGTGCAATCCGGTGATGTTTTGAGTTGTTGAGCCTTTTTTTTCGTTTAGTCCTCTTAATCCCTTTTTCTTTGTCGACGTCGCCTGCGACAGAGTTGCAGAAAGTTCTGTTTTCTCTCGTCTCGTCAAAGGCATAGTGATGCAAAAGGTGCGTTTTTCCCCTCGTCTCCCCAGGCACAGTCCCGGGATCCCTGCGGCTCACCGGAGCTGGTGATGATTCTTTATCCACAGTTCTCGCGACATCTCTGAGCGATCGAACCACATGCACTACCATCTGAAGCTCCTCCCACCAGCACGCCTCTTTTCTTTTGCTTTTGCCCCGGGCGGCTGAGCTTTCCTGCTAACACTTCAAAGACAGGATATAGCCCTACGGTTTGTTGGCCACATGCAGAGCTGGGTCTCTTGTACAGTGTAAGTCGATGGCACTCGTTCCCTGTCCGTCCTGGACGCGTCGTCTCGTGTTTGTGATGATACACCTATTTCAGTTCTGCTACTGAACCTCTTGATGATACCCAATACCAATTACCAAATCATATCTGATCTTCACACGAGACGATGCTCCGTTTTGCTTCTGATTTCTCCTTCCGCAGTGGCAAAGCCTTTGCTAACAGCTGAACAGACGTTTTCCAATCCACCTCGGCTCAAACCGTTTTGTCTCCCTTGGCTCGGACTATCAGCATCCAAGGCCACCCCGACCACATGCCTTTGCACTTTCCCCGTCATGATGACATTCGCTTATCCATTCAATTATACCCGGAGCCATGCTATCCTCCCGCACCGGAGCAGAGGCGGCTCCTTTCCTTCCCTCCTGGGGAGGAACAGAGGCGTCTGCTGTGATGACTGGTTGTGGAGTCGAGCTTTCCGTCACTGGGGGCTTGTGATTTGGCTACAGTGTCAGGCCCCCGTGTGTGCCGTCTTGGCATGCGTGCCGGGCCTGGCCGGCTTGGGGTAGAGGACTAAACTGGCTTGTCTGAACCTTCCAGGACACTTGTCCCTGCTGCCTTTCGCTGAATTCTTCGCACTTCTCCTTTGCCCGGCAGCTTTCGCTAACAAACAGCCTTTTAAGGATAGATGGATGGCAGCTGTAGCTGTACGTGATCCTGGCAGCCGACAGATGCACGTTAGCAAGGCAAGCGTCTGCAATTCCGAGCGTAAATGATCCATGTTTTCCAATATGTCCCGGTAGTCATCAGAGGCAAATAAGCAACTCTAGATTAGCAAAAGACCAATAGATAGAGGGCTCGTCCTCAATATTGTTCCGTCTCGACGCAGGACTTGGATATTGGGTGGGCTTGGCAGTGGACAAGTTCAAGGTGTCCGCACTCTGTAGCGATGAGCTCCTAAGGTAGAGATTGCCGCATCTCCGCGAATACGGTAATCCGGCACATCTGATGGTAAACAACGGATGCTTGTTACGACGCCAGTGCTGATCAGAGCGCCGCAGTCCTACGACGCCACGTCCGAGGACCTCGTCGCGTCCAAGGCCCCACGCGGCGGCGAGACGGCAGAGGGTTTGCATTGAGTGCCGGGTAGCATTGTCTGAAAACGACGGGGCCGATGAAATTGAAACAGCCGGAGGCCCACAGAACAGAAGCCGGAGCCGGGGCCGGGGCGAAGCAGCAGAGGGAAGAGGAAGGGAAAGGCGATAGCTAACGGCAGCGAAATACGTCCAGACATTGGAACTGTTGTCTTTTCAGGGTAAACGACCTCCAAGGTTAACGACACTGCTCCATGCCAAACAATGACCATAACCCAGAAACGCTTAGGAGACGTCCGAAAGGCGCAGCCATGCTGAAGTGCAAGAAAAAGGGGCAGAGGCCTGAAGAACTGGGGCGAGGCTGGCTGGCGGACGTTACCCGAAGAGGTTTAGCATATGGGTAAGGGACCACGATTCCCGATTCAGCGAGGCTGAAGCGCTGGTGAGCATGCCATACCACTAAATTTTTTGTCCAGCCAGCAAAACACCACTAAATTATCGCGATTTAGTGGACGGCACTATGGTTTAGTGGACAGAAGATCACAGAACAGCGATGCACAGCGGTGGGGGCTGCTAGAAAGGAGAGAGCTAAGCCAATCAAACCCCTAGAACGTTTTGCCGTACCGTTATCGCTTCCCGGCGCTGCTTTTATCAGCTGTCGCCCCCTATTTTACCCTATCCTTTCGAGTATCTTACAGAGTGTCAATTTTTTCCCCTGGCGGTGTTCCCATCGACACGAAGCGTGACAAGCCGCTAAATTCATTCATTCCAATTTACCCTCACCCCCCTTTTTCCTCCCTTCGAGCCCGATACCCCTTCTGGTCGTGTCTGCTTTTCCTTGACAGCTGCGTTCGTCGTTTCGTGGCATCGTTCGCTTCTTCCGTTCGTTAAACGCCACGTTCGTCCCTTTTATTTCGCTCGTTACGGGCGGATGCTCCCTCTCCTATTTTACCCCGACGACAATTCGCCCTCAAATCGACACTGGAAATCGCCTTTCTGATTTAACCTTCGACCGGCTCTTCGCCCAGGGACCCAAGAGTGACACTTGCCGCGGGCTGGTTGTTCTCTGCCGGGCAGTCTTTGCACATTGGATCAAAGTGGCTCCTAGAACCAACGCCGACACGAACTGCGGCCATCGCGAATCGACGGGCTTGCGACCGTCCGGATATCCCTCCCTCAGGTGAAGGTCCTGACGGAGTGTCACCACTCGCCAGACTGGCGATCAGTTCTGTCCCCCCTCCCTGGCCAACGTGCAGCATCGACTGCCACCGTGATCGCAAAAATACCCACGCTTTCGACACCACCCTCTCGCGTCGTCCGCCTCGACGTTTCATGCAATGTTGCCCTCCTACGCGGCGTCGGGGTCCAAGGTGACCCCACGACACAACGCCTCGTCTGCCAATGCCAGCAATGGCAGTGCCGGTTACTCCAACGGCTTTGCCCCATCATCGAACACATTAGAGTTTTCACCGCACCGGTATGAGGCCTTTTTGTCTTATATGGGTCAAGCTTCCTTGACGGTACACTGACTTTCTTTTCTCCTCTTTCCTCCCATCCTCCAGATTTCAACCACGCAATGGCCCCCCTTCCCTCCGCCGACGACGGAAACTGCTGACGCGACTTGTCCTTGTCGCAGTCGTTGTGCTGTTTGGCCTGTTCGTCTGGCCCGCAGTGCCCATTGCTTCGCTCGTATCCTTCAGCTTTCTTTCCCGCCTCGGCCAACCGCGACTCGAAACTGTACGCTACTATGACCTGTCTAACGTCCAGGGCACTGCGCGCGGTTGGGAGCGCGAGGAGCGCATCCTGCTCTGTGTGCCGCTGCGCGACGCCGAACCGCATCTGCCAATGTTCTTCTCGCACCTGCGCAACTTCACCTACCCACACCACCTGATCGACCTGGCCTTCCTCGTCTCCGACTCCAAGGACCGCACGCTCGAGATGCTAGTCAAGAATCTTGAGAACATCCAAGCTGACGAAGACTCCAAAGAGCACTTTGGCGAGATTTCCATTATCGAGAAGGACTTTGGCCAGAAGGTCAACCAGGACGTCGAGAGCCGCCACGGCTTCGCCGCCCAGGCGAACCGCCGCAAGCTCATGGCCCAGGCTCGCAACTGGCTGCTGAGCTCCTCGCTTCGCCCATATCACTCGTGGGTGTATTGGCGTGACGTCGATGTGGAAACCGCGCCGTTTACCATTCTGGAAGATTTGATGCGCCATAACAAGGATGTCATCGTGCCGAGTATGTTTTCTACTACCCTTTTTTCCCTTGTCCCTTCACTCTTTTGGCTAATCCATCATCCAGATGTCTGGCGTCCTCTCCCCGACTGGCTTGGCGGCGAACAGCCCTATGATCTGAACTCGTGGCAGGAGTCCGAGACCGCTCTGGCCCTTGCCGATACCCTTGACGAAGACGCCGTCATTGTTGAGGGCTATGCAGAATACGCTACGTGGCGGCCACATCTTGCCTACCTGCGTGACCCGTACGGTGATCCAGATATGGAAATGGAAATCGACGGCGTCGGTGGCGTCAGTATCCTGGCCAAGGCTCTCGTGTTCCGCCACGGCGTCCATTTCCCCGCATTCAGCTTCGAGAAGCACGCCGAGACGGAAGGTTTTGGCAAGGTGCGTTGCCTTGAAGTTGTACAAATCAAGCAAGACACGTGAACTAACCCCCAATAGATGGCGAGACGCATGGGCTTCTCCGTTGTTGGCCTACCGCACTACACAATCTGGCACTTGTACGAACCTAGTCTGGACGATCTACGGCACATGGAGGTATGTTTTTTCCGCTGTTTCTGCATGCAGCCACAGCTACTATGCTCTATCGCGGAGAGACTAACGCTGGGTCCACAGGAAATGGAGAATGAGCGTATTGCCCGTGAACAGGAAGAGAAGGAGAAGGCCGAGAAGGCCGAGAAGATGAAGAACGCTTTTGGTGACACCGGTAACGAATGGGAGAAAGACAAGGCCGCTCTTCAGGAGATCGACTCGAACAACGGCAATAACGACAACAACAATAACAATAATAATAACAACAACAACAACAACGACAACAACAACAATGATAACAAAAACAATGGCGACAATCACGACGATCACAACAACAACGACAACAATAACGATAAGAACGGGGACAACCATGAACGTTCAGGTGATCATGGCAACTCTAACGCCGGTGCCAATGATCAGCCGCCCGCCGCACAAGCTCCGCCGCCCGCTCAGCAACCTGTTCAGCAACAGCCCGTTCAACAACAGCCCGTTCAACAACAACCCGTTCAACAACAGCCTCCTGCCGGCTACCCTCAAGGCTACCCTCCCGGTCAACAGCAGCAAGCTCCCCCGCCAGCTGCCTACCCCGGCGGCGCTCCGCAAGCCCCGCCACAAAACTATCCAGCCGGCTACCCAGCCGGCCAACCGCAACAGGGTGGCAATTACCCCGGTGGTTATCCACCTGCTGCTCCGCCACAGCAGCAGCCAAACAACTATCCTCCGAACAACTGGCCGCCGAACAACAATTATCCGCCCAACAACTACCCCAATGCGGCTCCGCCTGCCGCGCAGCAACAAAACTACCCTCAAGGCTACCCCCCCAGTCAACAACAGCAGGCTCCTCCACCAGCCGCCTACCCCCCACAAGCCCCGCCACCCAACTACCCGGCCGGCTACCCGGCGGCTCCTCCAGCTGCTGCTCCAGCTGGCTACCCTGGCGGCGGTGCACCACAGCAGGGCGGTTACCCTGGCGGTGCTCCTGGCGGTGGTTATCCGTATGCCTGAAGAGGCAGGAAACGCTGAACAAGGACTTGGGGCTATTCAATAACAATCTCTGTTGTGTCTCCTTGTCTTTTCTTTTCCTCTTGTTTTCATGTCGTTTTCCTTTTCTTCTCTGGCAACTTGCCATATTTCTTTCATCCGACCTACCTCATCAGGTTGCAAGGCCGTTGACACCCACGCGGCGGTGCTCGTATCATCGGAGATCCCCCTCTCGGACGCAGACGGATGCAGATGGACGCAAGCGACGGACGAGATGGCCACGCACTGCTGCCAATACTGTCGGAACCCGGACGATTTTGCATTGTGGCTACCAGCCGCAGCAGCTACCGCCATGGCGGAGGAAGTACGGGCGATCAAGCCGCCGCGGCGTGTCGACTCAATGCACGGAGGTGGCGATTGCAGACTGATAATCTTCTGTACAACTAGACCAGGGGACGATCTAGAGAAGGGGAGCCTCTTGTGGTTGTAAAGAGAGAGGCTACGGACTGGGCGTTCGGTGTTGCATTTTTCCTTTTTTTGCACTTGTCTTGTTCTCTCTGCCAGTTTTTCTGTTGGACGTACTCACCACGTACAGTCCGTGTCACCGTGGCATCTAAAATTAACTTACGAACATTCAATACTATGAAGGGTTGTGATGATGCTCTCAGGACAGATCGTGCAGTTGTGGCTGTTGTGGAAACACGCTGGCGCTGAAAAGCCTGCTAGGTTTAGTCAGGGGTTTTCCCCTTCAGCGTCCTCCTTTTGCCTTGCTATTGCTATCTTATCTCACAGCACGCCTATTGGCTGCGCTTACTCCTTACTTGTTCCCAACAACTGCGAACAAGCTGTCATCTCGAAACCGTTTTCCCTCTCCGCGAACGGACCCCATCGCCAGCCACAGCACAAACCCACGGCACTGTTTCGTTGATTTTCTTTTGCTTCCTTTTCTTGTCGAGGCCATCTTGACAGGCCATCTTTCTTTTGACAGCCGTCGCATTGTTGTGGCTGCAAGCTGGCCAGACCTTTGGAGGTTCTTTCGCGGAAACTCTTTTAACATCTTCATCGTCTTTCTCTTATCTTCCTCTTGCGAGCACCTCCCCATTGCTCCTCTTCAAATCCCCCGACGCACGGAATCTGTGCCGCGACCTACAAGCTTTGCTGCCAAGGCCGGTGCTGGCTGGGACATCCGTCGATCTGATCTCCGGCTCCCTTTGACGTTCGAACCACCTGGTCATTGCGACATTAGCCGCAAAGCACACGAACGATTTTTTCCCTCCTCTTTCCAGAACAGCTCTCTACGATCACCTCCCGCTGGCTCTCGTCGACACCTAGCCTTCCTTTCGATCCCTCCTCTCTCTCCGCGCCCTTCCTGACCTGGCGACGACTTCGCCCAGGATGAGTCGCGATGTACGAGCTCCCCCAACATTTTCGTCTGCTGCTCGCGCCATGGACGCCTCCATCGATGAGCTACCGCTGACGGCTGGCCTTGCGTCTGCCGGCCAGTCGACCTCCATCCCCGTGCGACCCTCGAGCCAGCACCACGGCGGTGTCCTCCCGGCACTGCCTGCGTCGACATCGGCTGCTGCCTCGTCGCGCATGCAGTACCGCAGCCGCCCCGTCGCCGTGGCCGTTGACCCCATCTCTCTCGTCATCTCTGAGTGCATCAATATCACGTCCGCCATCCAGAAGTATGCTCGATCACAGCACCTGTCTGTCTCGGCTATCCTCGGCGGCGGTGCACCCAACTCAGCCGTGGCCACCTCCTTCCGCCTAGGCACGCCGCCTGCCGACAGCACGAACAGCCGGCGTGTGGGTAGCCGGCGCCCCGGCGCCGCAAGAGGCCATAACAGCCGAGGCTCGCTGGGCGGCGGCGCGGACGGCGACTTCGGCCCGGCGAACCGCTGGGGCCTGCGCGGCAAGAAGGGCAAGAGCATGGCCGACAATCCGTTGATCTCCGGCTTCGGCCGTTTGCGACAGGAACTGGCCGGTGTAGAGAGTACGTCACGTCGAAACGCGTCGTAAACATGCAGCGCGCAACCTGCCCTACTCCCTCTTTTTGTCCCTGTACCAGTACTGACTCCGATAACAGGCATCAACACATTTGACTCGCTCACGCTGCTCTATCCGTTCCTGCAGATCATCCAGGCCAAGGGCACAGCGGCTCCGATCACGATCCTCACTTTGCGCGCAGTGCGCAAATTCCTTGCGTACGGCTTCGTCAGCCCCGAATCACCACGCTTTCCGCTCGCCATGCAGGCCCTGTCGCAGGCAATTACGCACTGTCAGTTCGACATTAGCGATCACGCTCAGGAGGAGGTGGTGCTGCTGATGATCCTCAATCTCATGGAAGTGATGCTCTCGGGTCCCGGCGGCGACATCCTCAGCGATGAGAGCGTGTGCGATATGATGGGTAGAGGCCTGACAATATGCTCGCGCCCACGCTACTCGGAGGTGCTGCGGCAGACCGCCGAGGCCACCATGGTGCGCATGTGCCAAATAATTTTTGAAGACTTGAAGCACCTGGAGGAAGAGGCCGGCGAAGAGGATGCCCTAGACCGCCAGACAACCGCCGACATGGACAGTGTCAAGATGGTCCCTGGCGCCGATGCGCAACCGTCCCCGCTGCCGCACTCGGCCAACGCCCCCTCTGCCGTGGGTACTCCAGGGCCCGCCACGCCCGCTACACCCGCTACAGCATCTTCTGAAACCCTCACGCAGCAGCTGGCGGCCACCCCGGCCAAGGGAGACACAGAAGCCACCGAGGAAGAAACCAAGTCGGAAAACGGACGGGACAGCTCGAGCAGCGATGGAGACGACGGCACAGCAACGACTGGTACCTCTGGCAACGGCGCCGAGGAGGCACGACCTTCCACGCCGACTGTGACAGCGGCACCAGACCGCCAGTCGGCAGACGGCCTGGACCAGGCGAGCTCCCCCTCTACGACGGAGGATTCCGAGTCGGTTGATCTGCGGCCCTACTCGCTTCCCTCGGTGCGCGAGCTCTTCCGTGTTCTCGTCGAGTTCCTGAACCCAAACCAGCGCAAGCAGCAGCCCGATACTATGATTGTCATGGCTTTGCGCATCATCCATGTCGCGCTCGAGGTGGCCGGTCCGTCCATTGCCCGCCACCCTGCCTTGGCGTCCGTCGCGCAGGACCGTCTCTGCAGCTATCTCTTCCAGCTCGTGCGCTCCGAGAATATGGCCATCTTGCAGGAATCCCTGATCGTCGCGTCGACGCTGCTTTCGACCTGCCGCGGTGTTCTCAAGCTCCAGCAAGAGTTGTACCTTGCCTACCTCATTAGCTGCCTGCATCCTGCCGTGGACATCCCACGCGAGGCCGGCATCGACCCGTCTCTGTATGAGGGCATTCCCCAGACCCCGAAGCTAGTCAAGCCGCCGCCATCACAAAGCAGCAGTGGCCGCTCCACACCCGTGCCGGTCAAGGACCGCCAGAAACTCGGTATGGAAGGCGGCATGCGCAAACCCGAAGCGCGCCAGGCCATGGTAGAGAACATTGGCGTGCTGGCACGGATGCCCACCTTTATGGTGGAGCTGTTTGTCAACTATGACTGCGACACGGACCGCACCGACCTGTGTGAAGACATGATCGGTCTCCTTTCGCGGAACGCGCTGCCCGACTCGGCGACGTGGAGCACAACCAGCGTGCCGCCGCTCTGCTTGGATGCGCTGCTCCGGTTCGTGCAGTTCATGGCGATGCGGCTCGAGCAGGCACCAATTTACGAAGGCTATCCGGACCCCCTGAGACTGAGGGAGTCGCGTGCGCGCAAAAAGGTCATCATCCGCGGCACGAACAAGTTCAACGAGAGTCCAAAGGGCGGCCTGGCTTTGCTCCAGGACAAAGGCGTCATTGATGATGCGTCAAACCCGCAGTCTGTCGCGCGGTTCCTCAAGGGGACGTCGCGCGTTTCCAAAAAGATCCTAGGCGAATTCATCTCCAAGAAGGGCAGCGAGGAAATCCTCACAAACTTCATGGACCTTTTCGACTTTTCGCACAAGCGGGTGGACGAGGCGTTACGGACGGTTCTAGAGGCCTTCCGTCTTCCCGGCGAGTCGCCGCTGATTGAGCGGATTGTCAGCTCCTTTGCGGAGAAATACTGTGCCGGCGAGATGCCTGAGGATGTGGCGGATAAGGACGCAGTATACATCCTGACGTACGCCATCATCATGCTAAACACCGACCAGCACAACCCCAACGTCAAGACGCTGAAGCGCATGACAGTGACGGACTTTGCGCGCAACCTCCGCGGGCAGAACGGCGGCAAGGACTTTGCACCAGAGTATCTCCAGGAGATTTTCGACTCGATCAAGTCCAACGAGATCATTCTGCCGGAGGAGCACGACAACAAGCATGCCTTTGACTATGCCTGGCGCGAGCTTCTGAGCAAGACGGAACAGGCCGGACCCCTCATCATTGCCGACACAAACATCTACGACGCGGACATGTTTGACACGACGTGGCGCCCGATTGTGGCAACGCTGTCATACGTCTTCATGTCGGCCACGGACGACACCGTCTTTAGCCGCGTCATCCAGGGCTTTGACGAGTGCGCTCTCATTGCCGCCAAGTACGAAAACACTGCGGCCCTCGACCAGATCGTGTACTGCCTCAGCCACATGTCGACACTGTCGCAGGTGATGCAGCACAATACGAGCCTGAACACGGAGGTGCAGGTGGACAAGGCCAGCGTCATGGTCAGCGAGCTAGCGGTGAAGCTTGGCCGCAACTTCCGAGCGCAGCTGGCCGCCATCATGCTCTTCCGCGTGGTCAAGGATCACGAGCATGTACTGCGCAGCAGCTGGAAGCATGTCATCCGCATTTGGCTGAATCTGTTTGAGAACTCGCTGATCCCGGCCTTCTTCTCCAGCGACGGCAGCCTGGTCGACCTGCCCGACATTCCGCTGCGTAGCCCGGGCCAAGTGATTGACCGGGGTGCGAAGCAGAATGAGAGCGGCTTTTTCTCAGCCTTCACGTCCTACATCTCGAGCTACGCGGCCGATGACCCCCCGGAGCCGTCTGACGAGGAGCTGGAGAGCACGCTGAGCGCGATCGACTGTATCAATATGTGTCATGTCGGCGATGTCTTTGCCAACGTTGCGTATGTACTACTCTCAAACAGCTGGACACCCCCCCACACACCTGACCTGATTTGGACTGTTGGACTGACACACAACAGGAATCTGCACGGCAATAGCCTAGAGGCGCTCGTGGATGCGCTACTTGAGCAGATCCCGGAAGATAACGCCGCCGGGGTTGTCATCAAGGTCAAGTCGGACAACGTGCCGCCGTCGGCACAGGCAAATGCCAACAAGGCCGCCAACACGCCGCCATACGATCCTGGCCCGGTATACATTCTTGAGTTCTCGACGTTTCTGGCGCTGCAGGATGACGAGAGCGTCAAGCTCGTGGGCAAGCGCGTTGTCGACGCATTGCAGGGCATTATCCGCGACGTGTCACGGTTCCATGCCATCTTTATTGGCCGTGTCACGTACTACCTCTTCAGTCTGCTCCGCGCCAGCTACGAATACGACTACGTCCGCGTGCCGATGCTGCTGCATGCGGTGTCGAGCTTTCCCAAAGACACGCTCAAGTCGACGGCGAGCCTGATCCTACAGGGCCTCAAGCTCAGCATCGCAAAGCCGGGCCCGCTGCGCAGCGAGATCATGACGTCGCCCGATTTCTGGGCCATCATGGGCACGTTGGCCGGGCACGACGAGTCGGCAGCCACCGTCTTTGAGATCCTGGAGAGTGGTGTGAGCGGATCTCCAGCGGCCATCCTGGCGGACAACTACGAAGCCGCCATTATTTTGTGCAACGAGTTTGCCACGGCCGCTAGTGTCGGCGCCGTAGCCGAACAGCAGGTCGACCGCAAGGGTCGGCGCGGTAACCGGCCGCCGCCAGCCAAGCAAGAAAATGCGGCCGTGCAGAGAGGCATCAAGGCGATCAACATTGTCTATAATATGACGTCGCGTATCCCGTACTTGATGAAACAGTCTCACCTCGAGAGCAACGAAGGTAAAGATTCTTGTGTTGTCGTTTTTGGGGAGGGCTGCTAAACACGGAGGGCTAACTGTCGACATAGCATGGTCTGCATACTGGCTGCCCATTTTCCAGGCGTTGACGAACCAGTGCACGAACCCGTGCCGCGAGGTGCGGCACTTGGCCTTCTCGTCGCTGCAGCGGTCGCTCCTGTCGCCGGAACTCACGTCGAGTGACCACCGCGAGTGGACGGCCATCTTCAGCGAGGTGCTGTTCCCGCTAATCATCAAGCTGCTGCGGCCGGAGGTGTACTCATCGGACCGCGACGGCATGAGCGAGACGCGGGTGCAGGCGGCGTCGCTGCTGTGCAAGGTGTTTTTGCAATATCTGGTACTGCTGTCGGCGTGGGACGGAATGCTAGACCTGTGGCTGAAGATTATCGATATCATGGACCGCCTCATGAACAGCGGCCAGGGCGACAGCCTGGAGGAGGCGGTGCCGGAGAACCTGAAGAACGTGCTCTTGTTCATGGCCAGCAGCGGCTACCTGGTAGCACCGAGCGTCGACAAGTCGAAAGAAGGGCTGTGGGTGGAGACGTGGAAGCGCATCGACCGCTTCCTGCCGGAACTGAAGAACGAGCTGGCCCTGGAGGGTACTGCAGGCGTGCAAGAAGACGCAGCCAAGACAGAGGAAAACGTCAGCGAGAAGGAGAAGGGGACTGAGAAGGCGAACGCGAACAGCAGCGAGCAGATCGCTGATGAGGTTGCGGGCAAAAGTGAAGGCGAAGGCGGTGCCGAGCCATGATCTTGGCCAAGGAGGAGAACTGTGACTACCTAGGACCCAGGACAAAACGGCCAGTCTCGTAGCAGGGCATAGACGAGTTTTTTGAACTAGAGTTAATTGTAAATATATATCTGAGCTGTCAATATCGCGCCTGATAATAGAGGCACGATTGGAACGAGGTTGGTAAGACTTGTGACTTGCCGTTAAAAACAGCATGGCTGTCTGCCATTCTTTCGGCAAACTTTGGCTCGCCCATAGGCCTACAACGGCCACCTCAATCTATGAGTACGGAGCAGGTAGGGTAATATTGCACATCACTCCTTTCAGGTACGGACTACTGGTACGGAGTCCTGACTACGGAGTACGGAACGGAGCACCTTGCGTCTAAACAGGCTGTACCATTTCAGGACTGAAGATGGTTGGCATTTGATCCTGCCTGACATGTAAGGCTGTGAGGACTGGAGCCCCTTGATATCGCCCGTAACTGCCTTGCGAATTCCGTGTCGCGTCCGGTGTGCCAGCACTTCGCTCAGAATGTCTCTTGGTAGGCGCATTTCTACTCCGTAGTAGAAAGCCCAGTTCTGGTAGTGGCTGGGAGCTTGGTTCCTTGAGACTCCCGCCATTCTTCAGTACCTAGGTACCTAGGTATGTCGCTGTCGCCAAAGAAACCATTCTAGCAGCCGTTGATGCCCAATGCCATTGATGCCCAACAAGAGCCCCACATCGTCCGGTCAGCCTCATGGTAACATCACGAACACTTCTCCGAGCCAAGGCGACGAACGATGTATACTACGCTGACGAGTAGAGCGGCTCTCCATCAGCAGCTCTTCATCAACCGACTCCATCAACCGACTCCATCAACAGACTCCATCGAGCAGCTCTTCGTCGGCGACTATTCATCGGCGACTCTTCATCGACTACCCGATGAACGACCACCGACAATGATCGACATCTAATGCTCTGGCATATCAGGCGCGCTGCGGAACAACTGTCACAATGCATCTCCTTCACTATGACGACGGCAAGCTCAGGCTAGCAAAGAACGTCAGCGAAAACACCGACTATGCTATCTTGTCGCACACATGGGGTGATGACTCTCAAGAAGTCAACTTCAAAGACATGGCCCGGGACGACCTCGGCAGAGCAAAGTCCAAGGCTGGGTTTGAGAAAGTTCAGTTCTGCGTAGAGCGCGCAAATGAGGCCGGATTGAGCTACAGCTGGATTGATACCTGCTGCATCAACAAAACAGACGCCGTCGAGCTCAACAGGTCAATCAACTCCATGTTCAGATGGTACAAAAACGCGAAACGGTGTTTTGTGTACCTGTCCGATGTTTCCGTTTCAAGCCGCGAGGCAGGCATTCAAGGACGCACATGGGAGCACGCGTTCCGTCAGAGCAGATGGTTCAAGAGAGGCTGGACTCTCCAAGAGCTTTTGGCGCCGGCCGTCGTCCTGTTTTTCTCAAAAGAGGGACAGTACTTGGGCGACAAGCACTCCCTTCGGCAGCTGGTCCACGAGATTACGACAATACCCCTGGATGCTCTCTCCCTCTACGAGCCGTCCAAGTTCAGCGATACCCAGCGCTTTAGCTGGGCAAACTCGCGTGACACGAAGGAAGAAGAAGACAAGGTCTATTCTCTTCTCGGACTCTTTGACGTTTCGATGCCGCTGATCTACGGGGAAGGGAAGAACAACGCCATGCGGCGGCTCAAAAAAGAGATCAGCGAGAAGCTGCCTCCCATGGACGTGCTCGATAAGCAATGCTTGAGAGACCTGCGCCTGTTGGACCCGCGCGACGACAAGAAGAGAATTCAGGACACAAAGGGTGGCCTCCTTCGAGACGCCTATTGTTGGATCCTGGAAAACAACAACTTCCAGCAGTGGTGCAGCGATCCCCAGGGCCGCGTTCTTTGGATTCGGGGTGATCCTGGCAAGGGCAAAACCATGCTTCTCTGCGGTATCATCGACGAACTCCAGCCGAGCACGTGCCTTTCTTATTTCTTTTGCCAGGCCACGCATGAGCAGCTCAACCATGCCACGGCCGTGCTGCGCGGCCTTATCTATATGCTCATCCTTCAGCGACCGGAGCTCATCTCTTATGTCCGTGAACTGTACGACGATACGCGGAAACAGCTGTTTGAAGACATCAACATCTGGCAAGCTTTGTGCAGGATCCTCACAGATATGCTGGCCGACGAACAGGCACAGCATGCAGTCCTGGTTATCGATGCCCTCGACGAATGCATTTCCGGGTTGCCGGAGCTGCTTCAGTTTATCTGCACAACCCCCGGCGTCAAATGGGTGCTCTCGAGCCGAAACCGACCATATATCGAGGGCAAGCTAACTGCCGTGGGCCAAAACGCGCAACTACACCTCGAGCTAAACCAGCGCGCCATCTCCGACGCTGTGGCAGTCTACATCCGTCACCGGGTAGAGCAGCTAGCACACGAGAAGAAGTACGACAGCGACACAAAGGTCGCTATCTTGAAACACTTGACTGCCAACGCAGACGGCACTTTTCTCTGGGTTGCCTTGGTGTGTCAAGTGCTTGCCGACCCAAAGACTCAGAGACGGAAGGCACTTAAGATGGCAAAGTCCTTTCCCAAGGGTCTTTCGTCACTTTACAGCCGCATGATCGCGGCCATTGAAGATTTCGAGGACCCCGAAGACGGAGATATCTGCAAAGACATTCTTGCCATAGCCTCGACCGTATACCGGCCCATCGCATTGACGGAGCTATGCGTCCTCTGTGCGTCGCTGGAAGGCTGGAGCCTGGACGACACACAAGAAATCATCCAACTCTGCGGTTCTTTTCTGACAGTTCGCGACGGAATATTGTACTTTGTACACCAGTCGGCCAAAGACTATCTCGTCGACGAAGCGGCGCACTTCGTCTTTCCATCCGGCATGGCCAACCGGCACGCTACGATCGCTTCTCGTTCGCTCAAGGCCCTATCAAGCTGCCTAAGGCAAGACATGTACGGCCTTAACGACCCAGGCTGCATGATAGAAGAGGTGGTGACACCCGATCCTGACCCGCTGGCCCCGATTCGTTATGCTTGCATCTTTTGGGGCGACCATTTTGAGAAGGCGGGCCGATCCGATGTTGATCTACAGGATGGCGGGGAGCTGCACATATTTCTGCAAGGAAAGTTTTTGTACTGGCTTGAGGCGCTCAGTCTCCTTGGAAGCCTCTCGGATGGAGTCATCGCGATCAGAAAACTGGAACACATGGTGCGTATTATTTCTCTCGTCACTTAATGCCATGTTCTGACGTGCTTTACCGTTCCTAGGTACTTGAGGAAGAACAGGCATTGTGTGGCCTTCTTTACGATGCGCGACGATTTATTCTATCTCACAGACATGTGATCGATATTGCACCGCTTCAAACATACGCGTCGGCGCTCTTGTTCAGCCCAGAGCGAAGCAAAGTGCGAAGTCTGTTCATAACAGAAAATCTTATTGGAGCTCATATCGTGACCATCCTTAGCGAAGACTGGAGCGCATGCCTCCAGACGCTCCAGGGCCACCTAGATTCAGTCTTGTCTGTTGTCTTTTCTCCGGACGGGAAACAACTCGCGTCGGGCTCATGGGACAAGACTCTCAAGCTCTGGGACACGGCGTCGGGTCAGTGCACACAGACGTTGGAGGGCCACAGCAGTCGGGTCAGGTCAGTTGTTTTTTCGCCGGACGGGAAACAACTCGCCTCGGGCTCAGACGACAGGACTCTCAAGCTCTGGGACACGGCGTCAGGTCAGTGCACACAGACGTTGGAGGGCCACAGCGATTGGGTCGAGTCAGTTGTTTTCTCGCCGGACGGGAAACAACTCGCCTCGGGCTCAGGCGACACGACTATCAAGCTCTGGGATACGGCGTCAGGTCAGTGTACACAGACGTTCGAGGGCCACAGAAATGTTGTCAGAACAGTTGCTTTTTCGCCGGACGGGAAACAACTTGCCTCGGGCTCAGACGACGCGACTGTGAAGCTCTGGGACACGGCGCCGGGTCAGTGTACACAGTCGTTGGAGGGCCACAGAAATGCCGTCAGAACAGTTGTTTTTTCGCCGGACGGGAAACAACTCGCCTCGGGCTCAAGCGACGCGACTACCAAGCTCTGGGACACGGCGTCGGGTCAGTGTACACAGACGTTGGAGGGCCACAAAAATGCCGTCAGAACAGTTGTTTTTTCGCCGGACGGGAAACAACTCGCCTCGGGCTCAAGTGATATCAAGCTCTGGGACACGGTGTCGGGTCAGTGCACACAGACGTTGGAAGGCCACAGCGATTGGGTCCAGTCATTTGTTTTCTCTCCGGACGGAAAACAACTTGCCTCGGGCTCAGACGACGCGACTGTGAAGCTCTGGGACACGGCGCCGGGTCAGTGTACACAGTCGTTGGAGGGCCACAGAAATGCCGTCAGAACAGTTGTT
>JADHKL010000048.1:155135-184514 GCA_019925545.1 Ophiostoma angusticollis
TTCTCGCCGGATGGAAAACAACTCGCCTCGGGCTCAGACGACAAGACTCTCAAGCTCTGGGACACGGCGTCCGGTCAGTGCACGCAGACGTTGGACCACAGCAGTCAGGCCAAAGTTGATGTCTTTCTATCTGGTGGTAGACAGTACGGTGTTAGCGAGGATACGAGGTGGATCACTAAAAATGACCGCAGCTTGCTTTGGCTACCAACCGAATGGCGACCTGAGGAATTTTGTGTATCAGGTCAGAGTGTTGGCATTGGTTGTCTTTCAGGGAAAGTTTATATCCTCACTTTCACGGAGTAATTTATCTAGACGTCCCGACTACCTAGCTTGGGGCGTGGCACGGGTGCTCCTTCCTTCCTTTCTTCTTATTTCGTCCTCTCAATTCTTTGTTTCTTGGTTGCTGTTTTCCTTTAGCTCTGTCACGGACTTCTGTTCCCAATACGAACAGTGACGAGTTTCGGGACTGTTAGCATTTTGTCCTGCCCGACATGTAAGGCCCGCAAGGACGACGCTAAATAACCGCTAGCACTTCTAGGAAAAGTTTCAACTGCGGCATGCGAGGCAGCCAATCAAAATGCTGGGTTGGCAGTAGTAATACATCGAATCACCGGCCGGACACCGACTCATTTTTGCCAGCGACAAAAACACGCATCCTCAGCGTTACGTCCCTTGCCCTCTTGCCTTTGCGCTGCGCTGTCCCGGAACAGCACTTCCACCATGTCTGACGCCGCGCCCATAGCCACGTACGTCGTGTCATTGCACCGAAATTGAGACGTTTTGTTCATTTTCACCGACACACGTCACTCGGTTATGGTCACGCTATTTCCTTTCCTCCTTTGCGAATCATGTTGTGCTTCAACTAACCGGATTCCCCCACCTCCTCCCTCAGTGTCTACGTCCACAACCTCGAGGAACGCGTCAAGCCGGAGCCTCTGCGCGACGCACTCGACGTCGTCTTCTCCGAGTTTGGCACGGTCATTGACATTGTGGCCAAGACCAACTTGCGCGCCAAGGGCCAGGCGTTTATCGTTTATGACGATCCCGAAGCCGCGCGCCGCGCCGTCGATGAGGCGCAAGGCTTCGTGCTGTTCGATAAGCCCATGGTGCTGGCGCTGGCGCGCACGCGCAGCGACGCCACAGTGGCGCGGTCAGGCACGCCAAACGAGCTAGAAGCACACAAGCAGCACAGGATGCAGGAGAGAGGTAAGTTCATGAGGCGAGACGAGAGACGGGAAAAGAGAAACACGAGACGCGTGGATGCTGACCTCGTAGAAAAAAAACGGGTACTGGAGGCGGCCGAGGAGGAGAAGAAGCAGCGGCAGCGGGCGGCCGCCGGCGCGGCTGCGGCGGCATCGGGGGGGGCAGCGGGCGGTGCGGCGCTCATTCCCGACGAGCTACTGCCGCCCAACAAGACGCTTTTTGTGCAGAACCTGCCGCGCGATGTGGACGCCGACCAGCTAACCAAGATCTTTGGCGCATACGAGGGCTTCCGCGAAGTGCGCGTCGTCTCGTTCCGCGGCCTGGCATTTGTCGAGTACGAGTCAGAGACGGGCGCCATTGCGGCCAAGGAGGGAACGGCGGGCACGAAGCTGGGGTCCGACGACGACGAGGGCGGCCGGCGGACGATCAAGGTGACGTACCAACGGCAGTAGACATTACTCTTTCACCTCACTCTCCCCCCCTGTACTGTTGCTGCAGCGTTTTCTTGTCATTGCGCCGTACGATCCATCCCACTCGGCCGCGAGGCTCGGCGGTGGTCACAGCGGTTTCCATTGCACACTGGGAACGGACCCTGCCATGCAGCGTCGAAGAGCTTAGGAGTGGTAATAAAAAGAGATGAATCCGAAACATAAACAAGACGAATAGCTTCCAAAGACGGTGAAGACAGCAAGAGACGATAGATTACAAAAGCACAAAGGGTTGAGCCATCCGCCATTCTACGCCGAAGCCAACCCTAGAAGATGACATCGTCGTCTTCGGCTTCGGCCAGCAGATCGGCTGGCTCGCTGTTATCTTGGCTGACGTCTGCATTTTTCTGGGCCAGGGCCTCTTTCCGTGCCGCGAGTTCGGCGTCTTCTTCGGCCGTGTCGCGCTGCTTCTTGCCGGCAACCTTCTTGAGCCGATAGAACTCCTCTCTGTCGAGTTCGTCCAGCTCGGAGTTGATGTCTGTGCCACTCTGGTCAGGTCCCTGACGGAATGCACAAGGTCGTCTGCTTCACAATTAAACTCACAGTTGATGGTGTTCTCTGTCCGAGGGATAATAACGTGCTCGCTGTAAATGTTAGACGCAGCCATGCAACCGACTGCGACAGAAACCGAGATCGGGGACAGACGCACATTGCATTGACTGCAAGTAATCGTTAGCAACGAATGAAGCAGGGCAACAAAACAAGCAACACCCCCTTCCTTCTCTGTCCTCTCTTGGAAAAACTCACCTCTTCGGTTGACCACCTTGATGACCTCGTCCAGGATCACAAACGCAGTCTGCACTACGTTAGAAAAAGCACTATCCAATGTGCCATGCCCTTCACCATTCTCCAGCGTACCTGCAGACTAGCAAGCTCCACCAGCGCCTCCACAGCCCGAGCGTAGGTGTCCCGCGACCGCTGCACCTGCTGGCCGCCCTTGCCCAGGCCGGTCATGGCAAAGTCATTGTTGCCTTCGGTCAGGTAGCTCTCAAACGTCGGCAGAAGCACGCCCGAGACGTTCTCTTGCTTAGCACGGATGCGGAAGCGCGCCGACCGCGCCGACTCCTGCACCTGGTAGCCAATGTCGCCGCCGACAGCGTACGTCACCTCGGCCAGCGAAAAGGCCGCAATCTGCATAACGCGGCCCATCTTCCGCTTGGCCTCGTCGATCCGGCGGGTAATTTCTAACATCGGGGGCCTGCTTTAGTATACGCCTATGCCTGGATTCGCTGTCGAAGATGCCACGATGGACGGGACGATCGTACCTCGAAAACGTCTGCGAGAAGAGCACGCGGTTAGACCCAACTATTCCCAATGTTCTAGAAGCGACTGCACACTCACTTTGTCAAAGCTTCGCTCTTCCGCTTCAGCAAGCTGTGGCCTGTCTCAGCCCCCTTGAGCTTGGCCTTCATGATGCCGAGCGACTGGCGGGTGGGGAACACCGCCTCGCGGTCCTGTGGGAGTTGTCAGTCCCCTTCAACCTCTCTCATTCCATGCAGATATAGCAGCCGAGGCTTGCAGCAGGAGGCACTGAAACTCGACGCTCGATCGAGGACGTACTGCGGCTCCAGACATGGTGAGGGTTTTTCGGGGTCGACGGCGTCTCGTCGCCGGTCGCTTCTAAATTGGTGGCAGAACCGAGACAGCGTTAGAGATCTTTTAATGCAGTCCGAACTCCGGTCCTTGACACAGGACGAAACAGATGTGCCGTTGTGGAAAGGTAATGTTGAGAGAGCGCTTTTTGTTCCGTCGTCAGTGGTTATCTCTCGCTTCGCACTCTCACAAGCAACAGCTCGACCCCACCTTTGCATGCTATTGGCTAGACTGATTGCTGAGTCATACTTGCTCGCCAGCCGCGACCAAGACCAGGGAAAAAATAAGAAGCTCGAAAACGAAGGAAAAGCGCAACACAACCACAATCACCGGGTCCATCGACGAGCAATCGGCAAAACGCGAGAGTCATTCGCGCAAGAGAAAGGCGTTGGACCTTGGAGACAACAGCGACGAGCAGCGCGCGACCGTTCCGCGTCCCCTTGGCCATCCACCGAGTAACTCCGTTGGTCCTCCGCTGACAAAAGTTATGGCTGCTACGGCGTGAGAACAAGGCCGAGCATTTCTTTTTCCCTCCTTCTTTTCCTTGTCGTTTCCTTCGTCTCGCCGCACCTCCCGCCTCCTAGACTCTGCCGTCCCTCCTGAGTCTGTCTCTCGTTGCCGCCCGCGATGGCTACTGTCGCTCCCGCCTCCGTGTCGGCTCCAACGCCAGACATGAATCTTCTTGTGAGTCGACTCTGTACACACACTTTGGCCCTCGCCCTTTTCCCGTTCTAACACCTCATCTCCAGTCCGATGCCGATGCGCCCTACGAACAAGACGTCTACCGCAATCAAGGCACCACGCGGCCGTGGCTGTCCTACATCCGGTTCAAGATGCAGCATGGCACTCTCCAGGAACAAGCCTATGTAATGGAGCGGGCGTGCGTGCAGCTCCCGCGTTCCTATAAGCTGTGGAAGAAGGTCAGTACCCTGAGTTTGGAATTTGTTTACTCCCTGCCTGCCAAGCTAACACCTCTCTGCAGTATCTGGTCTTTCGCACAAAGCACGTCTCGTCGCTCAACGCCGCCGTCTATGCCGCCGAATACCGCAAGGTCAACGCACTCTTTGAGCGCGCGCTGATCCTGCTCAACAAGATGCCGCGCATATGGGAGCTCTACCTCCAGTTTTTGATGCTGCAGCCCCTCGTCACCACCACCCGGCGCACCTTTGACCACGCTCTACGCGCGCTACCCATTATGCAGCACAACCGGATCTGGGCACTCTACCGGCCCTTTGCCAACTCGGCGGGCGGCGAAACGGCCGTCCGAATCTGGCGGCGCTACATGCAGGTGCATCCCGAGGATGCCGAGGACTTTGTCGAGCTACTCACGCAGAGCGAGCTTTACACCGAGGCGGTGCGGACGTACATTAGCATGCTCAACAATGCACGGTTCCGCAGCAAAAAGGCCAAGGGCCACTACGAGCTCTGGAGCGAGATGGTGGATTTGCTAGTGGAGCACGCCAACGAGATCCAGACGGGCCAGGAGACGGGCATCGATGTCGAGCGCATTATCCGCAGCGGCATTGTGCGGTACTCTGACCAGCGCGGAAAGCTGTGGTCGGGCTTGGCGGCCTACTGGACGCGCCGGGGCAGCTTTGAGCGGGCACGCGACGTCTTCGAGGAGGCCATCACGACGGTCATGACGGTGCGCGACTTCACGCTGGTGTTCGACGCGTACGTCGAGTTTGAGGAGTCGGTCATTGGCGCGCTCATGGACCTAGCTTCGACGCGTGCAGGCAAGGGCGTGGCGGACGAGGCGGCCGACTTTGACCTGGACATTCGAATGCTGCGCTTTGAGCACCTGATGGACCGGCGGCCCTTCCTGCTCAACGACGTTCTGTTGCGGCAGAACCCAAACAACGTGGCAGAGTGGGAGAAGCGCGTGGCGCTGTGGGGTGAGAACAAGCAGGAGGTGGTCAACACGTACACGCAGGCGATTGCGACGATCGAGCCGAAAAAGGCGGTCGGGGCCTTCCACCAGCTGTGGGCGAACTACGCCAAGTTTTACGAGCAGGGTGGTGACCTGCGGAATGCGCGCGTCATTATGGAAAAGGCGGTCAAGGTACCGTTCCGGTCGGTGGCGGAGCTGGCCGACATGTGGATCGAGTGGGCGGAGATGGAGCTGCGCGGCGAGAACTTTGATGACGCGGTGCGCGTCATGGCCAAGGCAGTGCAGGCGCCGAAGCGGTCGACGGTGGACTACTTTGACGAGACGCTGTCGCCGCAGCAGCGGGTGCACAAGAGCTGGAAGCTGTGGAGCTTCTACGTGGACCTGGTGGAGAGCGTCAGCACGCTGGAGGAGACGAAGAAGGTGTACGAGCGCATCTTTGAGCTGCGGATTGCGACGCCGCAGACGGTGGTCAACTATGCGAATATGCTGGAGGAGCACCAGTACTTTGAGGAGTCGTTCAAGATTTTCGAGCGCGGGCTGGATCTGTTCAGCTACCCCGTGGCCTTTGAGCTGTGGAACCTGTACCTGACCAAGGCGGTGGACCGCAAGATCGGCATTGAGCGGTTGCGCGACCTGTTTGAGCAGGCCATTGAAGGCTGCCCGCCGCGGTTCGCCAAGGTGATTTTCCTCATGTACGGCAACCTAGAGGAGGAGCGGGGGCTGGCGCGGCATGCGATGCGCATCTACGAGCGGGCGACGCGGGCGGTCGCGGACGAGGACCGGGCGGACATGTTCAACTTTTACATCACCAAGTCGGCGTCCAACTTTGGCATGGCGTCGACGCGGCCGATCTACGAGCGGGCGGTCTCGACGCTGCCGGACGCAGAGGCGCGCGACATGTGCCTCAAGTTTGCCGACATGGAGAAGCGGCTGGGCGAGATTGACCGGGCGCGGGCCATTTACGGGCACGCGTCGCAGTTCTGTGACCCGCGGACGAACCCCGACTTTTGGGGCAAGTGGCACGCCTTTGAGGTGCAGCACGGCAACGAGGACACGTTCAAGGAGATGCTGCGTATCAAGCGCAGCGTGCAGGCGCAGTACAACACGGACGTCAACTTTGTGGCGTCGCAGGCGCTGGCCCGGAGCCAGCAGCAGAAGCTGCAGCAGCTGCAGCAGGGCAACGGCGAGGGCGACGAGGATAAGAGTGAGGGTGTGGGCGACGGAGAAACGACAGCCGACGCCATGGCAGCGCTAGAGCGGCAAGCACGGGCACCAGTCGGCTTTGTGGCGGCCAGCGACGCACCAGCGGCATCTGCACCGACGCCAGCCGCACCGGTGGCCAACCCGGACGCCATCAACCTTGACGACATGGACGACGACGATGTGGACTAGGTGTGTGTGGGGGGGCGTCCATCTGTATCAACTTTGATCTTTACTTGTCAAGCAGCTTGCTCGTTTCTTCTTCGTCTGTTTCTATTTGTTTGCCTGAAGGTTTCTTTGTCATATGTTCGGATAGGTGAAAGGGTATATTTTGGAAAATGTCTCGTTCCTGTTCTTCGCTGCTGTTCTTCGCTGCTAGCAGATGGCGTTTCCAGAAGGCGGGATTTATTGCGTCGTATTTGATGCGGCATATAAAGAGGAGAAATCAGGTTGTCAAAAAGCCGCAGTCCTCTTCTCAGGAGACTAGGTAGACATAGGTATCAACAGACCATCCCAGTCACAGGGTGAACGAACGCCGTACCAAGAAGTAAAGAGAAAAAAGAGAAAAAGAAAGTCAACGCCTTGTGTTCTCATGGTGTTCCATTCCGTTTCTTCCTTTTTTGTAGTTCTTTTCTCGGAAATCCAGCTCCCAGCGTCCTCGGTCACCAGCCACCCTCCTCCCAGTCCCAGCTACTTCTTGCTGCTGTTGTAGCCCAGCTCGGCGTGCTTGGCGTGGAACTTGGCGGCGTAATTGCTGTCGACTTGGCCGTCGCGGGAGCCGGGCGTCGAGTAGATGGAGCCCTTGCGCTTCTGGAAGCGGCTGGGCGGAACCTTTGAGGCGTCTGGGGGAACCTATGTTAGGGAAGAGGAAGGCCAGGAAGAGAGATTGGCAAAGAGCTCACCCCACTCGTCGGTGCTAGCACGGCGGTCCTGGGGAGGGTTGGCCGATGCGGCGCCAAAGGTGACTGTGTTGAAGGTGGGCGGCGAGTCGGCGGCGGGCGGGGGCGAGCTGTTGGTGTCGATGTCGGTTTCGCCGGGGCTGACGGCGGTGGTCTTTGACGTGTCTGTAAGGGGTGTGTGTTAGTGGGACAGAGTGTTCTGTCCGTCAGGGAGGAGAGGCATGAGGAAGGAGCGCACCGGCCATGTTGAAGCAGAGGAAAAGATGATATGGTTGGCTTTGATTTTATTGTAGATTATGTACTCCTCGGACAGGAGAGGAAGAGGAGAAAGAGGAGAAGAGAGGAGAGAAATAGAGATGGTGTGAGGGCGAGATCTGTTGGCCAAGGGCTTATATACATACTACTCCCTCTGTGTTCCTTGCTGCCCAACCCAACGTTTGTTTCTTCTCTCCCCCTCCCCTCTTTCAATGACGCCCCCCCTCTCCAAGACGATCGACCGCTACAAACCACGCTGCTCCGTTTCCAGGGAATGGATAGCTTATCCAAACCGTTTGGGGAGGGATCTGCCAAGCTGATTCCCTTTGCTCCTTGGCTTGTCCTTTCCTTGGCTCCGTCTATCACTGCTCATGATAAGAAAGCCCAGACGAAGTAACGGTTAGGGACGGGGGTCTGTGGAGGCAAAGTGGTGGCGGCTGACGCCCGGTGGAGTGGAGAGATGGTGATACTACGGAGCAGAATGAGGAGAAGGCAGGGAGGTCGGGGATGGCGTCCCATTCGTCACAGCACCACACCCTCTCTACGCTTTAGCTCGAGGTCTGGCCAGAGGTTGTCGCTTCGTCTCCCGCCACGCACTGCTTTCTTCCGTCTCCGGCATCCGATAAATAGCTCATCTACTCAGCCACGGCTGCTTTATTTCTCTCGCACCGGCAGGCGGCCTTGTTCGCATGTGAAGTTTATCTGACAGCTGTGTCAAAGCTCAGAGATTGGGGGCGCCTCCTCTTCCCCACCAAGCCACCTCATTATATCATTACGTCATACGCCCATCGCGTCTGCCTGCATCGCAGCAGCAGCACCTACCTGTCTAACATTAGGCTGGACAAGAAATGACGCGTTCTTGACTCGACGGCGGTTTTGGGCAGTTCCAAAGCCAGCCAACCGGGTCTTTTTTCTGTCCACTGAAGCTTCTCGATGCAACGTCCGAGAGTCTGCACTATCACACCCAGAGGCTGAGCATTCTTGGCGTACATGTACTCTCTGTAGGCGCCGAGAAAGTACTCGTCTGTACGGAGTAAGCAGCAGAGTGCATTTCCATGGCCGCTACGAGCACAGCCCTGGCACTAGAGGGCAAAGAAGGTTATCTCTTGACGATCGACAGCGCCGGCTGGTTGGTTCTTGCGGGCTAAGCTAGGAACAAAGGGAAAAAGAGAAATGGCCACGATATAGAGAAGAGATGCGATTCATAGAACGCTGTGCTGTTGTGTTACGGCGGCGTCAAAGGTGTGAGAGAACCCAGCGTCGGGTTGATTGCCCAGCCTGCCAAGCTGCCAAACGACTTCAGGCTGCAGCTGCAGGGCGGATGCAGGACCATGCAGCAGGACTGCCACAGTATCCGCAGATTGCTATCCCCAATCCTATTGCCCAACGAGTCTTTTTCTCGCCTGCCAAGACGACCGTTGATCGGACGCTGTCGTCGCCAAGACAGATGGGTATGAGCACGGCAAAGAATGAGCGACAAAAGAACCGTGGGAGTCCTCCCGGCTCTCGGCCTATGCAGCTGCTTTCTCTGTCGCTCCAATGTCTGCCCGTGAGTGTGCGAGGCTACGCAAGGCTGAAAAACATAAACTAGCTAGATGGTGTCACGTGACTATAAGTCCGTGACAACCGTGAGTGCCGTGCTTCGAGTACACCTTTCGACGCTTCCAACATGCCGGACCCTGTCGAGTACACATTCCAGAGAATGATCACTTGCCTTCTCTACCGGAATGATCGGGAAACCCATCAAAATAATCCTATTTTCGTCTCTCCGAAACGTGTCACTGTTGCCGAAGTCAACGGTGACATCCTCAACAGCGCGTACGCGGTATGGACCGTACCAGCCGGGGCCATCAGTGGTGCTGTTGGTCCTCCAGACCATGACGAGGTCCTTCAAGACCGGCTTGACAGTTTCTGGCCCACTGCGCTGCCGGAGGGCCTCGGCGATCTGCGGCTGGCGGTGGCGTGAGCTTTTTCGAGGTCTGCAATGGTCACTTTGATGGCGTGGGCACAAGACCGCCGGGCCCAACGGCCTGGTGCCAACACTGCTCGTGCTCGGAGCCATCTCACGGCTTTCAAATCAACCACATCACGAGAATTAGCCGCCTGTCAACGATGGCAAATCACTGCACTCAGCCGCTCTAACCCGCTTCCCAGCACAGAGTAGTGAACATCGCAACGGGACCACCCCGATGGAGGTCTGGTTGAGAGTGCCGCAGGCTGCATTCTAGACGTGCAACGCCTCTTTAAACACGACCTATATTGATTACTCCAGGCACCAGGCTCTGTCACGTCGACAGATTGAGTGGCACGACACAGGTTGTGCGTAGCATGAGGCACAGCAGAATTCAGTCGCAAGTTGCCAGCCTGACGGGTGCCTAACGGTTATATAAAGACCCTCTTTCCTCAACCTATCTTCCCCTATCTCCCTTCAAGCGTCCTCATCCCTTCGTCTCTCCCGTGTATCGAGCCATTCTGAGATCACGAGTCAACACAAAGATACTTAAACAGCACCAGCTTGGCGACACAGGACCGGCCAGACGTCGAGGTGCGAAGATTGCCCAAGAGAATCAAGAAACAGCTGAACAAGAACATGATGCAACAGGACACACGGGAAGAAGACAGCTTTCTGCGGAAACTCTGCATCACGGACGACGACCAGGCCACGTACGAGACGTTCAAAGGGCGCGTGGAGCAGCGCGCCCCGGGCACTTGTCTGTGGTTTCTCGAGCAAGAGAAGTTCCAGCAGTGGCTACACTCTGATTCTGGGCTACTGCTTGTCACGGCAGACCCTGGTTGCGGCAAGTCGGTGCTGGCCAAGTCACTAATCGACATTGAGCTTGCGCAGCAGTCTACCACCGTCTGCTACTTCTTCTTCCGCGACCAGATCCAGAACAAGGTCCACCAGGCACTATGTGCGATACTGCACCAGCTCTTTCGAAAGCACCGGGATCTCATGGAATTTGCCTTGGACTCGCATGTTGCGATTGGGGAGACCCTCTTCACGTTGACTTCGACGCTTATGGATATCCTGGTTTTCGCCTTGTGTGATCCCCGTGCCGGCCCTGTCACGATTGTTTTGGACGCAATTGACGAATGTGCGACGAACGAGTTCAAAACCCTGATGGCAAGTATGAAAGAGTCGCTTTCAAGTGGCACCCCTCCACGGCTGCGGCTGCTCATGACGTCCCGTCCACACGCGCAGATCATTTCAGAGTTTGGACCGCTGCTAGAGCGCCTCTCGCTCGTTTACATCCCAGGCGGGCAAGGCTCTGAGATCATTGGTCGCGAAGTCAACCTTGTGATCGAGCACCGAATCACGCAGTTGGCGAAAAGCGAGTCTTTGAAAGACAGGGTTAGGGACCGTTTGAAAGACGCATTGATGGCTGTTGAAAACCGCACTTACCTTTGGGTATACCTGGTGTTCGACTATCTCCAAACGAGCGGCTTAAGCTTGAAGAACACGGAGGAAGCTGTGGACGCGGTCCTTGCCACGCTACCGACGACAGTCAACGAAGCGTACGAACGGATCCTCGGCAGGTCAAATGATCACGCCGTCGTCCGGAAAATCTTGTGCATCGTCTTGGCGGCGGCTCGGCCGCTGACTCTGGCCGAGATGAACGTTGCCTTGAGCATGGACGATAGCATCGACGAGACAGTCTCCTCCCGCCAAGTTTGTGACATCGATCTGGAGGACAGCTATCACTTTGAACAGCGTCTCCGAGACATGTGCGGACTGTTTGTCTCTGTCTACCAAGGCAAAATCTATTTCCTGCACCAGATGGCTCGGGAGTTTTTCCTCGCCACCGATCTACACTCAACATCATCTACATCTAGCCCGCCCTGGGAAAAGTCTATCAGCATGCGCGACGCGCACACGATGCTTGCCAGGCTCTGCATGCTGTATCTCGTCATGGATAATGCTCATCTCGCAGATGGGGATGATCGGCAAGCGCTGTTCCAGTACGCAGCCAACGAATGGCTCGAGCATTTTCGGAAGATTGATACCATCGACGAGCACGAACTCTCCTCCCTCGCTCTCAAGCTTCATTCGACAGTGCCACTTTTTTTGAAATGGAGAGATTTGGTTTTCTTGTACAAACCCTTCTCGTCTGATGGAAACCCCAACCCACTTTCGACGGCGTCCTTTGCTGGACACGTTTCTGTTGTTGCGGGATTGGTTGGCGCCGCCGATGTGAACGCTGCTGACGAGGAAGGCTACACGCCATTGATCTATGCTGCTGAGCGAGGGCATGAGGGTGTCGCCAAACAACTTCTCGACCAAGGCGCTGATGCGAACGCGGCAGACAAACATGGCTCGACGCCGTTAGGCTGTGCTGCTACTAGAGGGCACGAGGGTGTCGTCAGACAACTGCTCGACTACGGAGCTGATGTGGATGCGGCTGGCACAGACGGCGTGACGCCGTTAATCTATGCTGCTACTGGAGGGCACGAGGGCGTCGTCAAACAGCTGCTCGACCACGGCGCGAATGTGGGCGCGACTAGCAAAGATGGTGGCACGCCGTTGGTCGGTGCTGCTGCTGAAGGACACGAGGGTGTCGTCAAACAACTGCTCGACCATGGAGCGAATGTGAACGCGGTTGACATAGATTGCCTGAGTCCATTGAGCTCTGCTGCTATTGGAGGGCACGAGGGTGTCATCAAACAGCTGCTCGACCACGGAGCTGAAGTGGATGCGGCTCGCACAAATGGCGTGACGCCATTGTTCTATGCTGCTTCTGGAAGGCACGAGGGTGCCGTCAAGCAACTGCTCGACCATGGTGCGAATGTGAATGTGGCTAGCACATCTGGAAGTGTGCCGTTGTTTCGTGCTGCTTTGGGAGGGTTCGAGGGTGTTGTCAAAGTACTGCTCGACCACGGCGCTGATGCGAACGCGGCAGACACACGTGGCCGGACGCCGTTGATATTTGCCGCTATGGGAGGGATTGCCGCTGTGGGAGGGCACGAGGGTATCGTCAGACAACTGCTCGACCACGGAGCTGATGTGAACGCGGCTGGCACAGATGGCAAAACTTCGCTGATGGTCGCTGCTGCTAGAGGGCACGAGGGTGTCGTCAAGCAGCTGCTCGACCATGGTGCGAATGTGAACGCGGCTGGCCCAGATGGCAGGACTTCGCTGATGGCTGCTGCTGCTAGAGGGCACGAGGGTGTCGTCAAAGTACTGCTCGACCACGGCGCTGATGCAAATGCGGCTGATACAAATGGCAACACGTCATTGATCTGATCTAAGCTGCTTTTGTAGGGTAGGGGGTGTCCTCAAACACTGCTCGATCAGAGCGTCAACATGAGTCGTGATGGGCGTATTACTTTGGTTGCTAAGAAGGGACTCAGTTGCGCTTTTGGAACACGAGGACGCTCGGGATGGGTTTTGATAGATTTTACTAGCGAGATAATCCATGGTTGTCTGAAGTCTCAATGAGCAACTTTGATCTGTTGTAAACTGTTAAGAAAAAGAAGACTTGGAAAGGAGAATAAGTATTGAAATGAGAAAAACCCCTACAGCTTTTCGTTTCCTCTTGGTCCAGGCCGTTGTCCTACATCGCGCTGCACGGATTGATACATCAACTTTAGGCATATGCACCTAGCGAGGGTGCTCTAGGTGGAGACCGGAATTTATGGAAGAACAGTCAACGTCACAACACAAGCAGCTTCACAACCCGCCGAGCTGCCGTTAAAAATGACACATGCTATGGTCCGCGCTTCGGTCTAGCCTGCGTCCTCTGCTCCTGCATGGTCGAGGGGCTGCCGCAACGCCCGCTTGTCCTCGTTTCTTCTGTCGAACCATTACCCCCACGCCGATGAAAAGAAGGTTTGGTGGTGACGACGAGTGTGACGACCATCACGACCACAGATCAAGCCCCCCAAAGAGAGCTTTGAAAGCAAGGTCGCAGCACACCATGGCAACAACCACACTGCAGCTAACGGAGCGCGAGCAGAGGCTCAAAACGTTCCTGCTGGACGTGGCCGCTTTTGTCGACCAGCAGCGCGAGGCCAATGAGAAGGACAGCAGCCGGACAGATGGCCGCAACGGCAAGGATATCAAGGACGCCAAAGACGACGCGAACGTCCTAGCCATCACCTCAGAACCGCTGGTGCTCCGATGGGCCGGCGGCTGGGTGCGGGACAAACTGCTGGGCCAGGAGAGCCACGACATTGACACGGCCATCAACGCCATGACCGGCTTTGTGTTTGCCCGCCAGATGCAGGCTTTTTGCGCCGACCCGGCCAACACGGCGCGCCACGGCATGACCGCGAGCGACCTCGGTAGTCTGCACCGGGTCGAGGCCAACCCAGACAAGTCCAAGCACCTGGAGACGGCTACCGTGCGGATCCTTGGCATGGAGGTCGACTTTGTGAACCTGCGCAAGGAGACGTATGCGGCCGATAGCCGCAACCCGCAGGTGGAGTTTGGCACGGCCAAAGAGGATGCACTGCGCCGCGACGCCACCATCAACGCGCTGTTCTACAACCTGCACACCGGTCTCGTCGAGGACTTTACCGGCGGCCTTGCCGACATAGACGTCCGCCGCATCCAGACTCCGCTGGAGCCGCTGCAGACCTTTACCGACGACCCGCTGCGCGTCCTGCGCCTCGTGCGCTTTGCCAGCCGGCTGCAGTTCACCATCGACCCCGATGTCAAGGCCGTCATGGCCGACCCGCGGGTGCTCGACGCTCTACGGCGCAAGATCAGCCGCGAGCGCGTTGGTACGGAGGTTGAAAAGATGCTCAAGGGTAGGTCTTGCGTTTCCTCTCTTTCCTCTCTTTCTCTTCTTCTCTCTCTTTCCTCTCTTTTCTCCATCTCTTCTCCTCTCTCTCCTTCCTCTCTTTTCTCCATCTCCTCCCCTCCCCTCTCCCCTCTCCCGCTCTAACACACTCAGGTAAACACCCCCGCGACGCGCTCGCCCTCATCGACAAGATCGGTCTGTACCACGCCATCTTCACCGACCCAGCACAGCCCGATCCGCCCAGACCAGAACTCTCATGGTGGCGGGCCGTCTACGAGGGTCTTCAGTTGCTGGCCGAGACCAAGACGCCAGGCTCAATCTACGACGAGCTCGTGCGCACTGACGAGGCACAGTACTTTGCCTGGATGCTGGCAGCTGTGGCGCCATGGGGCCAGATCGAGGCGGCCAGCAGCAACGATTCCAAGCCCAACGCCAAACTGCCGACACCGCCCGTCGTGCTCGCCGTGCGCGAAGGCATCCGCGCGCCAAACAAGCTGTGCGACGTGGTCGGCGGCGCGTTCCGCCACCGTAGCGAGATTCTGTCCCTCAAGCAGGCCGTGGCGGGCGACCCACCAGCGCCGTACGTGGGCGAGCGCGACCGCTTCGGCATGGCGATCCGGGCATGGGAGGCCAAGGGCGGCAGCTGGCGGCTGCAGGTGTTGTATGCGCTACTGGTCGAGGTCATGGAGGCCAGCAGCAGCAGCACAAGTACCGCGAGCACCACGAACAGCACCAGAGACGTGCTGCGTGGCTGGCAGGCCTTCCTCGACCACCTGCGGGAGCTCGACGTGCAGGACGCGCCGCATATCAAGCGGCTGCTGGATGGCAAGCAGGTGGCGACGGCACTGGGCATCAAACCCGGCAAATGGATGACGGCGGCCATGGACATGTGCATGGCCTGGCAGCTGCGCCACCCCGACGCGACAGACCCAGCCGGCGCCATTGAGGAGGTGCGGCGGCGGAAAGACGAGATTGGGATTGGCGATCAGCTGAAGTGAGAGAAACTCTCAAGGCGGCGGGAGAAACGTGCAGTGTCATATATTGCAGAGGCTGTAAATAAAACCAGCCCGCTAAAAGACATCCAGCCCGCTAAAGCCACTGAAGGGAGACACTCCGTACCCGTAAGATACAAATTGGGCTCAACAGTACTCCGTACTCTGTACTCCGTACAGCGCCCGACAGGCTGGAGACACTAACAACAGCCCCCGCAGCGCCAAAACAACATGTGCCCCGCCAACTGCCATAACGGGACGCAAGTGGCGCAATAGGGGTGGTGGAGAACTGGACTTTAGCAGAGATGGCTCAAGACCGGCAAGATCACCTCACTCTGTAAGCTACGACCCGCGATATCAGAGCACGCGGAGCCACCGGGAAAAGCATCACCCGCTCCTATTTGACGACGCTGTCATCGTCTTTGTTTTCGTTGTGCCCCCGACACGCGCCTTTCTCGCCGCCTCGCTTTTCTCGACGCTTTCTCGTCCGATCGTCTCAACGCTTCTCGTCCGATCTTCTCGTCCGAACGCTCGACGCCTTCGCGTTTTCTCCACCTCGCCGTCTTCCTAAAAGACGCACCGCTCAAACGATGCCTCGTTGATTGCGGTTGCAGCCGTGGTTAGCTTCATCGACAAGTACTCCCTCCCATTCTCTCTGTTTCCGCACCGCCCGGTGCCCCGGGCCATGGCGGCCCTCGTACCCTCGGCCGCCGTGCCGTTTGACAATACCAGCGCCTGGCACAACTTCACCGTCTGGACGGCGCAGCATCTGCCCTTCCTCAACATGACGCGCATTGCGCCGTCCCTGGACGACCTTGTCTGGGCCGGTCCGCGCATGGTCATGAAGCTCGGTCGGCTCGGCTCCTTTATCTCCTTCCCCGACGCCATGGACGGCTTCGGCAGCTTTGGCGTCGGCCAGCGCATCATCCCCGGCGCCACGGATGCGGCCGGGAATATCTTGTATGGCGTCAGCTCTGTGCCGCCGTCGGCTGCCTTTGCTACGGCTGCTGCCGCCGCGGTCGCCGCCGGGACAGGCACAGGCCCCGGAGCTGCTGCTGCCGCGGCCGCCGAGCAGGACTTTGCTGCCACCCTGGCCGCGTCGGCCTCGCGCTTCTCCCTCGAGAGCGCCCGCGGGCTCGGCAGCCTCTTCAGCTATGCGACGAGCAAGTGGGCGTTGGCCTGCATTGCCACGGCCGTCATCCTCAACCGCACCTACATCTTTGCTGCCACGCGGCGCCGCGTGCGTCTTCACTGGCCCGTCCGCCTGGTCCTGCGCAGCGTGCCCATTGTTCTGTTCCTCCTGCAGGCGCGCCGGCTGCTGCAGTCCATCCAGTGCCAGACCTCGCCCGACTTTGCTGAGCTGCGCTGGGGCAACGCGTCGAAGCAGTCGGACCTCATGTTCTCGGACGCCAGCGTCTTTCTGCACGGCCTGAGCGCGAGCCTGCTCCTCAACGCGTCCGACCAGGCGTCGTGCCTGTCCGTCCGCATGATCCCGGCCGACCGCTATGCACCGACCTCCCAGCTGCGCGGCTCGCTCTCGCTTCTCTGGCCGCTCTTCACCACCTTTTGCCTCAGCAGCTTCATCGAGACGCTGTCCTGCGCTGTCCAGGGCCGTCCTGTGGCCGCAGAGACCGGCATGACCGTCTTTGAGCACTCGCTGGCGTTTGCCGAGGCCGATGCCGCTATCAGCAACCAGCTCGGCTGGGGCACGTTTGGCACCGCCGCCACTGCATCGCCACGCGCGGCGTCTGCTGCGAACAGGGTACCATCATCGTCGTCGTCCACGCTCGCTGCCATCCTGGCGGCCACGACAAGGGCTGCTGCCGCTGCCGCTGCTGGAGGCGGTGGTGCTTCGGCCAGCAGCAGGCCGGCCGTGGCCCTGAGCCGGGCGGCCATTCTCAGCCGGGTCAACACGCCGCCCGAGGTGCTTCTGCTCGCCTTTCTGTCGGCGATGAGCCACATTACCAGCCACGTCCTCGGCATCCTCAACCTGCAGTCCAAGTTCCGTCTGGTCAGCACGGGCTTCTGGGCGCTGTGCTTCATGGGCAGCATTGTCTGGAGCGCCGTGACCTTCTCCCTCGATGACCCGTCCAGCCAGAGCCTGCTGCGCTTCCCGACCGTCTCGATTGTCGGCTTCATCCCGCACATGCTTGTCCTGGCCGGCATTTTTGTCTGCTGCTTCATCTACGGGCTTGCCCTCGTGCTCTCTGCCGTGTCGCAAGAGCCCGATGTGTTTGTAGGCAGCTCGAACCAGCGTCTGTCCTTTCGGGAGCGCTTGGCACAGGCCCATGCCAACATGCAGGCCAATCTTCCCATGGGAAACATCCGCGTCAGCATGGAGATGGACTTTTACACGGCGCTTTTGCGTGCCGGCTTTGACGCCATCACTATGGCGAGCGAAGCCGTCTATCTCAATGAAGACCGGCGCGTCAGCCTGCGCTCGCACACCTGGCTGGAAGACGAGCGGTTCACGGAGCTGCAGGAACTGCGGTCGCGCTGGCTGGGCTCGGACCTTCCTGGCGCGCGCTTCGATACCGTCTCGCTGCCCGGCAGCAAGCCTGGATCGTACGTGACCGGCTATGCACGCGAGCGCGCCGCTCTCAAGGGCCCATCATCAGGGAAGCCGGGCGATCGCAGCATCCGGCCCCTGCGCACAGGCATCGGCGCCTCCGAGCGAAGCGGGCGGTGGTTGATGGCCGTCGAGTACCTCATCCACGTGGGCAAGCTTGTCTTTTCCTTTACGGTCGTGTACGTCTACCGACTGCTGGCCTTTGTTGGCATTCGGAACCAGCCGCGCTGGCTTCGGCGGCTGGTCCAGCGCCGCAAGGCGAGGCAAGCCGCCGGCGAGGATGGCGTCTCGAGCAGCAGCGGCAGCGGGCACCATGCTGCTGCTGCTGCTGCCGCCAACGAGGTGCCCGAGCACGCTAGTGAATGGCTTGTTGCCGGTGCGGGAAGTAGTGTTCCGATCCAGCGCCGCGACCAGGTCGATGTGGAGCAGGAGGTGCGTCGCCGGCTTGTC
The DNA here is from genome assembly GCA_019925545.1 of Ophiostoma angusticollis. Lineage (NCBI taxonomy): Eukaryota > Fungi > Ascomycota > Sordariomycetes > Ophiostomatales > Ophiostomataceae > Ophiostoma > Ophiostoma angusticollis. The sequence goes on from JADHKL010000048.1 coordinate 173,419, forward strand.
GCGGCGCGGGACCGGCCCAGCTCGGCGCGCCGGGAAGAACGCGAGCTTGACAGCAAGCTCTACCAGTGGTGGCTCAAGGGCGGCTGGTGGGGCGACGTGGATGCGAGCGGCGACTACGAACCCAGCATTGCCCCAGACGAGGACGCGTCCAGCGTGATTTCCTTTTTCGACTCGGATCCGAGCGCGTCGGAATGGGAGGACGACGCGGATGGGAGGGGTGGCTACGACGGCAATGACTACGGCGACAGTGACGACGGCGGTGACGACGGCGGCAGCGGCCAACGGACGCCAACGCAGCAGTGGCCCTGGATCTCGCGCGAGAGCACACCGACGCATGACGTGTCGATGCAGGCAACGGAACTGGCACGCCTGCTCGACCCGCAGAGCCCGGACGAGCGCGCCGAGGCCCAGGCGCTGGCGGCGCACCTCAACAGCGACGGCGTCCTGACGCGGTCGGCCTTTGCACGGTTCCGGCAGCGCCAACGCGCCGAGGTCCTGGTCTCGTCCCGGTCGTTCCTGGGCAGCAGCAGCCACCTGCGCCGGCGGGCGGCCAGCAGCCTGCGCCCGAACGCGCGCCTCGCACCCGAGGAGGAGGCCCAGCTGCTGGAGCAGATCCTGCTGTCGCGGCGCTCGGCCATGCGTCCTGCCGAGCCGCAGGAGGAGGAGGACTACAGCACAGCGGTCGCGTCGTCTGCACCGTCTGCACCGTCGTGGGCCACGGGTGCAGCCGGGCTGGGCCCCGACGGACCGCAGTGTGTGGTCTGCCAGAGCGCGCCGCGCACCATCATTGTGTGGCCGTGCCGGTGCCTGAGCCTGTGCGACGACTGCCGCGTGTCGCTGGCAATGAACAACTTTGACAAGTGCGTGTGCTGCCGGCAGGAGGTCGTCAGCTTCAGCCGCATTTTCGTGCCATGATTTCGTTGCTTCTCTTTCTCTGCGTCTCGCTTTCCTGTCCATCCTTCATATTAGCGCCCATCCTTTCTGCCTGTACATTTCGCGCTCTCTGTAAATTCTTTCCCTTCAAAGTTTACCACACTATGCTGTGAGAAGAGAAAAACTGGGGGGTATCATTGTTCTATATGAATTCGATTGCGCAGAGTTGCACGCTGAGAAGCGAGAACCGTGAGGAGATGCCACTTGGCTCTCCCCTTTTCTTCTATATCGCCGCCCACTCGAGAGTGAAGGTGCGTACACGGTCGGCATCCCGGCCACCCTCGCTGCCCTCCTGGTCCGTCCCAGCTGCCACTGGCGGCCGCGCACTACCGATAAGAAGTCCCTTCTTGACGCCCGTGGCCAGCCGGCCGGTGCCGACCAGGTCCAGCAGCACAATCGGCTCGTCCCAGGCAAAGCTCGTGGCGACAAAGTGGGCATGGTAGCGGAAGGGGTCGCCAGGGTAGACGCTGAGGGCGCCGCCAAAGCGCAACCCTGGCGTCGTGTAGTAGCCGCGGTCGGCCAGGTAGGCGCGCAGGGCCGCTGCAGCGGCGTCTGTGGCGGTCCTCGTCTCCATCATGTCAGCTTTGCCAGTGCTGCCGTCGCCACCATCGCCACCACGGCGCACCAACCCATTGGATGTGGTCGGTGTGATGCGCACGAGCATTTGCTTCGTAGTGGGCGGTTTTTGGCTGCTGCGCGTGGTTTCCGGTGTTGTCGCCATCAATGGGCCGCCGTTGTCTTCCTCATCGTGCTGCTTTCCCAGCCACTTGAGCCGCGCCGCCTTCATCCTCTCTTCTTCGATGCGCCCGCCAAAAATCAGGCCGTCCTCATGCTGCATGGTGTCCTCAGTTCGCGGAGGACGTTCTAGTACGGGTTGCACATCAGCATCGTCGTTTGCCCAGTCCGTTGCGACAGTCGTTTCACAAGCTGTGGCAGCGACTGCTGCTGCTTCTTGTATGACTGGTGGTGGTGGTGGCTCGGTTGCCGTCGCCGCCGCGGCGACCTTCGTCTCCGCCTTCTTATGGTTGGCCGCCATCCGGTTGGCCCGCGCCACGGCGCCACGGCGCTCGCGCTCGGCGGCCACCTCGTCTGTCGCAGCTTGCGCAAAGCGTCGCTGGCGCAGGACGCTCTGCATGTAAGTGCGGCGCGCATGTGGGCAGGCCAGGCCGTCCAGGTGGGCCAGCCGGTCGTCGGCGACGTAGGCAGCGCGGCGGTCGTGAACGAGCCAGCGCACCTCGTCGGCGGTCAGCTCGAGCGGGAGGCCGCTGAAGACTGTCTGGTTGGGGGCTTGTGGCGTGATGCCGACGAGGACGGCGCACATTGCGTGGTGCCGCCGCAGACGAGCGACGTCAGCGACGTCAAAGACGAGGTAACGGCCGCCGATCTGGGTGATGCGGATCTTGTCGTCGATGTCTTCTGGACGCAAGGGAGGGGGTGGTCCGAGGCCCAGACCGGTGGTGAGGGCCGGCGATGACGATGCAGCCATGGCTGGAAGAAATCTTTTCACAGGGTCAGCAGCGGTAGGGAATTGGTGGAGGGAGACGGAAGAAGAAGAAGGAAGGACGAGCGACAGAGTCATAGTTTGAATGAGTTTCGGTTTCAGCATCGAGTAATCTCAGGGGATTGACAGATTTAAAACATTGTGTAATCATGTTGGCTTGTCCGTTGGAAGATGGAAGAGAAGGGGATATCAGCTTACCGTTCGTCGTAGCACCGAGGTGCTCGAAGAGTTGGAGGGAAGAGGAGAAAGAGAAAGAGCTCGTCCAAGAATTTTGCAGTTCCAGTGGTGGGTCCGGTCGGCAGAATGCAAAAATTAAGGCGGTGAAGAAGCTTCCTCAAGACCACTCAAAAATCCATGCCGTCTTTAACAGTGCTCGCGGGCGACTTTTCTTTGTGGTCGGCATCGTCAACGGGCGGTAGGCTGTAAGGCGCCACCACGAGGCCTCTGGAACTACTGACGCTGAAGCACAGATTCTCGCGCAGTGACTGGCCTTGGGAACTGGCGCCGGCACCACCGAGCTCCGAGTAGACCTGCAACTTGTGCACGCGGAACCAGCCTTGCATCTTGTCCGCTGCCGACTGTTCGCCGGCCGACGAGATCTTGGTTTGGGACATGGCCGATGGCGGGCCGGGCGGCAGCGGAACTAGCTCGACGATGTTGTCGCAGAGCGTCTCGAGCTGGCCGACGTAGGGGTTGGCGCGCTCGTACAGAGATGTCGACAGCGACAGTGCGACGGTCAGGCGACGGCCGTACTGGCGCAGCAAGCTGCGCAAGCCGAGAAAGAGGCTGAGGACGTAGGCAAAGCTCCAGCCGTCCATGGCATAGAGCGTAGGGGCGAGAAAGCTAGGCAGGACGACGCGATGCAGCGTCGCGGGCGGCGTGGCCTCGAGGCTGGCGCGCACGGCGCTGAGAAAGTGCCGCAGGGGCGAGTGTTCATGTTCCGGCTGGGCAGAGGGCCGCAGCGGGTTCGGCAGGGAAAACGGGTGCAGCGTGCCCTTGATGTCGGCGGCGGCGAGGCGCTTGGCTAGGTCAAAGGTGTGGCAAAAGGTAGATGTGGACGCGGCCACGGCGGCAGCGGCAGAATTCGTATGAGAAAAAGGGGAAGGTGCCGATGGGTCGTTCCTGCGCGGAGAAGACGTGACCGCAGGACGGGCAGCTAGCGCCTCATAGCGCCAGGCAATCTTCATGCGGTCGTTGGTAGCGGTCGACCGGTCTTTGGCGGCTTGCTTGCCGGACGCTGGGGAGGAAGAGGAGGACGACGATGAGGACGGCAACGCCAGACCGGGCAGCTCGGCGCGCCAGCTCGGCCCAAAGCCCAGGACGTGTACGTGGTGGCCCTGCACCAGACCCTCGGCAGCATAGGCGCGCAGCAGCACGCTGGCAAAGTCGGTCGTGCCCTGCTCCTGGACAAGCAGCGAGTGGCCCAGGACTAGGCCTCCATAGCCGGCCAGCAGTTGGTCGAGCGAAGCAGTGCCTGTAGACGTAATGGGTCGGCCGTCTAGGGGCGACGGCCGGGCACCTTGTTCGAGGGGTGGTGGCTGGGCTCTGGACTGCTGCTGGAGTCTCCGCTTGCTCCTCTCCTGCTGGATGGCCGCATGTAGGCGCCGTTTTTCTGGTTCGAGCTGTGCCCGCTTCTCGGGCGTCAGGCTGAGGCGAGCGGCAACATGCCAAGTCGGAGGGGGAAGACGGGGCTGGCCAGCAGTAGAAGTGGCGGAGGCAGTGGCGGAGGCGGAGGCGGAGGTAGAGCCGGAGCCAGCAGAGGCAGTTGGAATCGGCTGCGGTCTGGGCGAGGATTCGCCGGACGACGACGCCGAGAGAACAACGTTGCGCTTCCGAAACGACATGGTCGCTGCAACGTGGTCGAGAGGAAACAAGCTGAGTTGACTTTTTTGCGTTTCGCGAACCAATCAGGTGTTAACGGCCCCTCCCCTGTAGCTCACGTGTTATCACGTGTGGCTGGTTGCAGCTGTGGTCCGGCTAACAAGCACAAAGCCAGAGCTAATTTTTCTGCAAAAGCTTCAAAGCTCCGCCCGCTGCTACATCCAGTCTCCTCACCCGGCCTTTTCTCTCTCACCCGGCCTTTAACCCTCTGCTCCATACCCTCTCGATCTCTACCGTATCTACTACATACCTCCGTCTACTATATCGACCCCACAATGTCGGGTGCCGCTGGCGACAGCCAGCTGTTCGAGGACGGCTTCACCATCACCGAGGTCGACCAGTCCAAGTACGACCGCGTGGCACGGCTGTACGCAACGTCGACAGACGCACAGACGGTGCTGACGCTCGACGTCAACACGGAGTTGTTCCCCTGCCTGGTGGGCGAGACGTTGACGGTGGTCCTGGCAACGACGCTCTCGCTGGACGGCTCGCGCGACGAGGAAAAGGGCTGGCGCGACCTGACAAAGCCTGGCGTGGCCGGCGCGGGCGACTCGACGCTGGCGGACCTGTACGACTACGTGTGCCACGGAAAGATCTACAAGTTTGAGGACGGCGACGACGGGCAGACCCTGTAAGTGGCAGGGCCGAGAGCCGAGGGAGAGAAGAGACCGTCATCGTCGACATGCTAACGTTTCGTGCAGGAAGGCATACATCTCCTTTGGCGGCCTTCTCATGTCATTATCGGGGCCCTTCAAGAAGCTGACGCCCCTACGGGTGGACTACACGTATCTGCTGGTGAAGAAATAGGGAGGGCGTCGCGGGATTGGCATGTGTTTGCATCGTTTCTTATGTCTCCGTTATCTTGTCACCCGTCTTGGAACAAACAGGGAACATAGGGTATTATGGCCAGGGGCGTTTGGCGTTGGAGTCACCTGTCCGGTAGGCAATTCGACTTGATATTTGCTCAGACTCTCGGCGTCGCGTGCTCGTGTGGCCCTGGAAAGGGTAGCTGCCGCCGCAGCCGCCGAACGATGGTGTCGTACTCGTCCGGCTGCTGGCTGCGCGTCAGCAGGCCGTGGCGCACGAAAAAGTCCAGCAGCACCACAGCGCAGTTGGGCTTGTACTCGCCGCGCGCCAGCTGCGCCCGCACGTCGGCCACGGAGCACAGCATAAAGGCCTCGACCTCGCCGTCCTTGGGCTGCGGCACCACGCCGGGCGGCAGTGGCAGGTCGTACACCCACTCGCACTCGGGGTAGATGTAGCCGGTCTCACCGCCCGCGCGCTCGTCCGTAATGTACACGTAGGTGATGGAGCCCACCGCCCGCGCATGCTGCCGCACCACTGCCTCTGGCAGCGACGCCTCCTCGTCGGCTTCGCGCACGATGCACTCGAACGGGTCCTCGCCCGTCATCAGCCCGCCGGCCACCGTGTTGTCCAGCATCCCTGGGTACGTCGATTTGTCGGCAGCGCGCCGCGGGACCCAAATGCGCAGGTTCTTTTCCATGTCCTCGCCATTTCCGGCGTTGCCGTCGTCTCTGTCGCCGGCGTCGTCGCCGATCGAGCAATACGCCGTCAGGTGCACGCCGTACCGCACCACGCCCAGCAGGCCCGCCGCCGCACGCTCCAGGCTGAAAAGAAGCGGCCCCGTCACTCCCGGCGTCCGGCTGCGACCGTACACCGGCCACGCCTCGTCACGCCAGCCGCGCAGCACCTGAAACGTGCCGCGCTCACGCCAGTAGCGAGCAAGCGCCAGCATCGTCTGCGTGCGCGCCGGCTCGCTCGGCTGGCGGCCCAGCAGGCGCCACAGCGGCAGCCGACCAGCGGAGGCAACGGCAGCGGCGACGTCGACGTCCGCATCGAGGCCTATGGCGGCGAGGTCCGGCCGCGGAATGGCGACGAGGGCGTCCAAGACGCTGCGCAGCAGGTAACCGATCGGGTACGCGTCGCTGCCGTCGTCTTCATCTGCCCACTCGACGAGGAAGACATCCTTCATGCAGGTGGCATACTGCTCGGGCTGTGTGTCCTGGTATGGGAATCTGCGTGGCCATTAGGGGGAGTCATTGAGGAGCTTTCGAGCGCTCAGAGCTTGCAGGTGTTCGCTAGAGAGGCTGACGTACGCATCACATTGGTTTATGAGGTCGGAATTGCTATATGTCGCCATTTGGTTGGAAAGGCAATAGATTAAAGAAGGGATGTGATGTTTTTTACAAGTTGATCATCGTTTCCCCGGTCTTTGTCTCCAGATTTCCGGCGGAAGCCGCTAAGTAAGGCGGGCAGTTTCCCAAGCACTACAGCAGCACGAGTGCTCTCCAAAGCTCTTCAAGCTCCAAGCTGTGTAAGCATATGCAACAGCCATCTACCTCTGCCCTCTGCGTTTTGGACAGGCAGGAAGTTGTCATTGGTTCTGCTTCTTTTCGTCCTCGTTTGGTCTCTTCAACCTGCCCCGCGCTCCATCTCAGTCACGCCGCATCCAGAAGGAGCGAAGAAGCGAAGACTCAGCTCAAGCCGGACGACCTTGTTCTACTTCTCTCTTCTCTCCCCCCTCCTTCTCCCCCTCTCCGCTCTCAGACTCCCCCTCTCGCCCCACTATGGCCCAGCCGCTCTTCGGCATAGTCCCCGCCGGCCTGCCCGTCCTCACCACCCCCTCCGAGGCCCCATCGCCGACCTCATTCCTGTACTCTATACCATCGGTCGTCACCACGGATGGCCAAGGCGACGGCGGCGGCGGCAGCCCAGGTCTCCCTCGCCACTTCAGCCACCTCGTCGTCTTCCTCCTCCCAGGCATCGAGCTACCTCCCGGCACCGCCGCTGCCATCTACCTGGTGACGCCACCCTCCGCCCCGGGTCAGACGCTGCCCTCGTTCCGCTTCCTGGGCGGCATCGGCCCGGGCAAGGAGTCGGCCATCTTCAAGCTGGGCCAGGGCCAGCAGGGCCAGCAGCAGCGACAACAACAACAACACTCGCGAATCCAACAGACGAGCGCCACCGCCACACCCACCGTCATCGGCATCAGCATCGAGGAGGCCGCCAGCGTCGCTGCACGCATCGAGCAGGTCAAGGCCACCGCCGCCGCCGGCAGCATCCAGTCGTCGACTTCCACTTCCGCCCTGGCCGTCGCCGGTGCTTCGCCGCCCACCACGCTCGTCCTGGCCCAGCGCATCATCCAGAACGCCTTCAACTTCCTGGCCAGCTTCAGCGGCAGCAACGGCAGCAGCGGCAGTCCCGAGGTGGTGCCGCTGCGCGCATTCGAGGACTGGTGGCGCAAGTTTGAGAGCCGCGTGCGGAGCGACCCGACCTTTCTAGAGCGGGCAACAGATTGAGAACGAGGAGAAGAAGGTAGTGCTGTACAGAAGAGGTGGACTATTTATGTTGGGACGTCAAGACAAGACTTTGGGGATCTTTTTTATTCCTTCCCTGCTTTCTTCTTTCCTTCTTCTTTACCTTCTTCACCAATGCATTTGGAAGCCGACTGGGATATCAAAGTAAAAACGCTATGTGCCCTTGAAACATACAGAAAGTGACAGAAAAGGGCGCCGGCTTCCTTTCCGGTGCCTTGACCACAGTGATCCGACGACAATGACGCGTCGACCAAAGACGCTCGTAACCCAGTTCATATGCACACCACGCCTGCCAGCGAAGACCGCTAGTCTTCCTGCAGTGGCTTCATCAGTGGACTCTTCAGCCGCGCTGGACTAGTCGCCCGGCTTCGCCGTCCAGCATTCAGCATCTGCAGATTCGGTCCCAACCCCAGCCCCAACCGCTCCCGACTCTCCGTCCGCGCCACCAGCCCACTGCGGTCAGTCGCCGACGGCCGCAAATCCTCAAACTTGTCCACGCTCAGTGTCGGCGTCGCAAGGCCCGAGGTCCGCGCTGCTGGTGCGGACGACGACGACGACGATGACGACGACAACGACGACAACCCCATTCCTGCCCCCGACATTGTCGACTGTCCACCGATCCGCAAGCCCGCCGGCTGGCTGCCTGGCCCGCTGCCCGATCCATCGCTGCCGTCCGAGACAAAGTCGTCGTCCAGTGTCGAGTCCACGTCGCCATGCAGCTCAAACTGGTCCAGCTGGCCCTCTTCAAGCACGCGCTCATAGTCGTGCGAATGCCGCCGGAACAGCCGCTTGGCCAGGCTCGCCAGCCGGAGATGGCTGCCGCCTGCGCTGCTGCCGCTGCTGCCGCCGCTGCTGCTGCCGCCACCCATGACGCCAAACCGGCCTGCCTTGCGCGGACTGCCCGGCCACCGCGAGCGCCGAACGAGCGCGCCAAACTTGGTAAAGAGCCGCATGCGCCGCTCCTTCTTGCGCAGCAAAAAGGCAAAGATCAGCACAATCACCAGGAACAAGAATGCGCTCGGCACCGCCGACTTATCGCGGGCCTTCTCAAAGATCTCGTTCGGAATGTCGCCCCAGTCCTCGTCCTTGCCGCCGCCGTTGCTGCTGTCCGTCGCGAACGGTTTCCAACTGGATCCCGCAAAGGCAAAGTCGGCCGGGATGCTGCCGTCCTTGACATTGCTGCCGAACCCCACAGCCACGCCTCTGCCCCCGCCAGCGTCGACGCTGCTCCCGCTTGCACCAGACGGCGGAATCTGGCCCGACGCATACAGCAGCATCCGCCCGAGCGTCCAGCTCACTTCGACACTGTCAATCTTATCGACCGGCCGGAAAGGAACAATGTAGCCCATGCTCTTCGCCTCGGCGCCGTGCGAGACGTTGAGTGCCGGCAGCTTCTCCAGGCCGACGCGCGGGATGCCAATGCCCTCGTGCAGAACGCTAATCACCCACGATGCCTTGAAACATGCCTGCCGCGCGTCTTGGATCGTCCGCTCCATGTTCTCCGCCTTGTTCTTTCCTTTGTCCTTGTTCTTTTTCCTTGGCAGCAGCGACCGCTTGCTCGCATCGCTGCTCTCCACAATGTCCCCGTAGATTTTGGACCAGTCCTGGTCGCAAAAGTCGCGCACTTGTTTTTGGTAGGTGCTGAAATCGTAGGCTCGGTCACCCTCCTTCTCGCCAAAGAAGCCGTGCGTCGAGTGGTAGTACTCGGACACGCCGACAAAGTGGTTGATGCTAAAGTCGATGCTGGGGACCGGATCGTGTATCAGGCATGGGTGCGAGCCCTCGCCGCACGCCGTGTCCTCTGCCAGGAGCGGTTTTGTCGCAACCAGGCAGCTGGCAAAGTCGCCCGTGCCGACCAGCGTCGGGCCGACGCTGTCGCGGCTGTCGATGCGCCCAGTCGGATCCGCGTCTCCTCCTGCTCGTGGGCTCCTCGGCCGTTCCACGCCGCCGTTGTCCCCCAAGATTGTGCCGTCCACCGACGTCCGGAGTCCCTTGGGCAAGCACGGGTCGGGAATGTCGCCGCCATCCACCAACATGTCGCGATACCGCTCGGTGAGCGCCTTGACGTACGACTCGCGCGCCTTGTTAACACCAAAGCCAAGCCAGGTGGCCGTGAAAACGCGATGCTCGTCCGGCTTGCCGTCGAGCGTGCGCAGGCGGACCAGCTTCAACTCGTCGGCGTGCTCGGCCGCCTCGGTGGTGTTGGGCGCGAACGCGATCTGCGCGGACGCGCCGCCCATGTCCAGGAAACCATAGGTATGGTGATTCTGTCCGTGGTTGTGTTTGTCCGGTTGGTCAAAGCCGCCGAGGAGATAGTTGGCCGCGAGCCAGCCAAAGAGGCCCTCCGTCTCGCCAGAGATCACCTGCACATTCTGGTCACAGTCGGCAAGGGAGAAGTTGGTGTGCTGGCGGAAATACGAGCACGTCTCGCGCAGCAGCGCCGTCTGCTGCAGCTGGGGTAGAAATCGCATGCCGGCAGTAGCCATGAGGAAGATGGGCGTGTCGGCGACCATGTCGCTTGGAACGATGTCGAGGGCGTAATCGACGAGTGCCTTGAGATGGTCGGCGCCGACCCGCGCCGGCGTTTCGCCAAATGTGGAGATGCCTGGGCGGATTTTTTTTGTCCATTTTGTCTTTATCTTGGGCAGGCTGTGTAGATCTTCGGAGGTTGCCTCCTTAACGGCCAGTGAAGGGTCTCTCCAGCGATAGACGTGCAGTCGACTGCCCGAAGACCCGGCGTCAATGATGACACCCCACCGCCCTAGCTATGTGTTAGTCAGGAAGGCAAGGCAATATACCGTATGGTAAACTGAACCTACATTTTGACCCCATCGAAAGAATCACTTGGGACGAAAGAATAAGGAGTTTGGATGGTCGGGACGTTCGGGGCCGGGGACAATATTGATGGCAGGGTTGAAGACAGTTTCTCGCCACCAGAAATAGTGTCACCGCATGGAGGGAGAACCACGAATGCCGTTCGGGGATGACAAAGAGACGGCGGCCAGTAATAGTAACGCCTCCAACACGAGGCGTCGAGGACGTCAAAGCCGGTCAACGTCGAGGAAAGGCAGGGATCGAGGAAAGACACAAACTCTCCGATAAAGGGGGGCGAACGAGTGTCGATTGTTGAAACAAAAGGCGGAAGCGAGCGACAAAGAAGCGAAAGTAGTTGCAAAAGGGAGACGGAGTGGTTTCGTCGAGGCGTTTGCGAAAAGGTCCCAAAGAGGCGACAGGAATGAAAAGATCTGGGCTGAGAAAGCGCCGCGATGGCGATAACTTAAACTAGCGTAGCAGGTCCCGTACCTTTCGGGCGAGAAGTGGCGGATACGAGGTGTGGGTCCTGCTGGCTAGGCAGCAGGCCCATGCGTCAAAGTTGCAGAGTTTTCATCGAAAGGAAATGCCCCTTTCCCTGGGCATTTCCAGAGAAGACAACAACTACAACA
>JADHKL010000049.1:0-173984 GCA_019925545.1 Ophiostoma angusticollis
TTTGTTTTTTGTTTTTTGTTTTTTGTTTTTTGTTTTTTGTTTTTTGTTTTTTGTTTTTTGTTTTTTGTTTTTTGTTTTTTGTTTTTTGTTTTTTGTTTTTTGTTTTTTGTTGTTCTGATTGTTCTTGTTCCTTTGCGTTTGCTTATTTGCTTCTGCTTCTTGTTTGCTGCTCACGGTCAAGATATACGCTCTCCTGATCTTAAATGGCTGCCTAACATGTAAGCGTTAGCGCGGTTGCGGGGCAATCACCAGTTTCAGTGCGAAAGCATGCCGCTGTAGTGCGTGATTGTATCCTGATCATTCTTGAGCACCAGGCTGCAGGTAATATAGGCATACATTATCATCACGCCACATTCAGGCAGTACAAAAACGACCCCAATATCCTCAGCCTCAAAAACCCAAACGCCAATCAAAACACCCCGACGCCGCGCCGAAAGCACCGTCCGATGGCCGAGCTGACCACAACCGACGGGTCCAGTCCCGGCTTGCCCGTGTTCAAGGAGAGAAGGAGACTCGAGTAGAGGCAACACGTCCAGTCGAGAGCATCAGCACGCTCAAGGCGTGGATCGAGACAGTGCATTTGACCGCTGGGAGACGAAGACGTGGCGCGTGGCACGAAGGAACCGACCTCTCGTTTGCCTCGCAGACATCAGATCTTCGCAGACCGACAACACACTCAGCAACTCCTTCATCCCTATACCACCCTCGCTGGCCACTGGACCGGCACCACGCCCGTCACGCTGACGGTGCCGCCTGTCAACAGCGACCGACCAGCACTGTCCTTGTCCAGGATCGGCCGAGTTTGTACCTCTGGCTCTGTCTCTGCTTCGTCTCGGTTCAGCTTCATCTTCTGGCTCTGCTTCCGCCTCCGCCTCCGGCTCGGCCTAGCGTTTTGTCGGCTCCAGTGGCGGCTTCCAGTGGCGGTTTCAGCGTCTGCTCTAGCCCTGGCTGTCGTCTGCCTCGTCTCCCTGCCTTGGCCTACCCAGTCGCTCAGCCCGTGTGCATCCCGTGGAAGCCCAAGCCGATAGCAAAGCCCACCTCGGCACGTCCCAGCTCCTGCATCGTGCGCGCGTCCAGGCAGAGCAGGTAGCTCTGTGCTGCTGTTCCGTCCAGCACGACCGACAGGAGGACGCCGTCGTCTTCGTCGCTGTCGGAGCCCTTTTTGACGCCGTCGTCCTCCGCAGCCCCCTTTGACTGCGGCCTTGCTACAAACACCGCCTCGCCGGGCGTGTGCCCGTGCGGCGCCTGCCACACCAACGCCGCCCGCGTGCGCGTGTCGGTCTTGCACAGCCCGTCGGCCAGCGTCGAGCGGCCGTGCGTGCACACGCCGTAGACGTAGCGGTGGCGCCGCGTGGCATAGGCCGGGTTGATGGTCGGCAGCTCACCGGCGTGCGGGCCGGCCACCGTCCAGACATGGGTGGCGGAGGTGGCGGAGGTGCCGGAGGTGGCCTCATCTCCATCCCAGCACAAGCGGAACCGCGACAGCGACGGAATCACGCTGGCGGCACGGACCGGGTCCTGGAAAAAGGCAGCGGCGGCGCCGTCGCGGTTGAGCAGGACGTCGTAGTAAAAGTTGTGGATAATGTCCGACGTCGGGTAGTCGACGACGTCGCAGACGATGGCGTGGCTGCCGCCGGCAGTCTCCTCTTCATAGGCGTTGACCGTGTGGAAGAAGAAGCCGGCCGGGCTCGTAAACTGGGCGACAACACCCGTCTTTCCCGTCCCGTCGCCCCGGCTCACCACGATCCAGTACGTCTTGTTGGCCGCGCGCACCGGCTCCAGACCGTCGACCACGTTGCGCTCCCAGATCATGCGCAGGCCGTTGAGGGCGACGTGCGTGCTGGGGATGCAGAGCACAACATAGTGCTCGGTCAGAAAGAAGGAGTGGATGTAGGAAGGGCGGACGCCCGCCGGCGACGCAGAAGAGAAGCGAGAGGGGGATGGCGCACACGGAATGGTGGCCAGAATGTCGGTTCGGCCCGTGGCCTGGCGCACGCAGAAGACGCGGTAGGTGGGCGTGGGCCCGAGCTCGAGGTTGAAGTTGTAAAAGTCGCCGGTGCGGGCGTCTCGCTGCGCGTGGGCCGACGACATCGGGCCACGCAAGTCGGGGTGCAGCGCGGCCTGTGCGGCGAGGCCGATGGGCTCGAGCGTGGCGGGGTCGACGCGGCGCATCGTGCTCGTGTCGGTGGTGATCCAGAGCGTGGCCGGGACGCGGTGGCCGGACGAGGGGGGAGAAGGTGGTGGGGAAGGAGGAGGAGAGAGTCCTGGAATGTCTTTGAAAACCACCACGTTGATATTGTCCGTGTCGCCCGGCCGCGGCAGCCGCCGCAACGCGGCCGCCTTGAAGGTGGTCATCAGCTTGCCCAGAATGCCGATGCACGGGTCGGCACGCTGGCCGAAGCTGAACAGCTGCGCGGCGCCGTGCTGCCGCATGGCGCGCATGCGGGCCTCGGACTGGCGCCGCGACGAGTAGAAGACCCGGGGCTTGCACGCGCCTTCACCGTCGCCCTCATCGGCTACAATCTCAAACCGGTGCGTGTGCGCCAGGCCGTCGAACCAGTGGCTGACCAGGTGTGTGCCCTGGGGCGTGCCGTCGACCCGGAGCTGGCCGGGACCCGTGCGGTACAGCTGGCCGGCGGCCCAGACGGGGATGGTGCCGACGACGGGGATCTCGATGGGGCCACGTTCCTCGCGGAGGTCGTCAAACTGGGGGTTAGGAAGAGATGAGAGGAGAGGAGAGGGAGAGGGAGAGAGGGAAACGTACGCCTGCCTCGTTGGGCCAGTCTTCAAAGGCGCCCGTGGCCAAGCGCTGGACGGCATCGCTGTGGTCGGCATGCTCGTCGTCGACAGTGCGGTAGAGGGGGGCAACGGACGGGTTCTCGGCGACCGGAAGAGAGCCCATGGTGGGAACTGGGAAGGGTACGCCGCAGACACAAGAGACCAAGTAAGACAGTCCCGGCTGGTCGGTACAAGGTTCAGGTGGATGTTGCACGAGTGTCACGCCGGTTGGAGACAGGAGAAAAGGGAAAGGGGCGAAGGGAAAAGGGGCAAGGAAACAGGAAAGAGAGACAGAAAAGAAGCGGAAAAAAGAAAGGAACAGCAACAAGAGGACGGAACGGTCGTTTAAATAGAGTTTCGGCTTCTCGAGACGTGCTACCGCAAGAGAAGAAAACGACGAGAAGTGGAAAGACGTACGACGGTGCCTGGAGCGTGGCGTCCGTCGGGCAGTTGCTTCATGAAGTCTATCTTATTATGTGCCACAGGAAAGAGGACCTACTCACTCGACTGACGAGGTACGGCGTACATCATTCTTGGACATGTGCTGTCTGCCCGACGGGGCGTGAGAACGGTTAAGCGAGTGCGAGGTGCAGGGACGTTGATGAATGCTGGCGTTCTTCTCTTCTTCTCCTTTTCTTTTTTCTTCTTCTTTTCTTTTCGCCTTCTTCTTCTTTCTTTTCGTCTTCTTCTTTCTTTTGAGCTTTTCCCTCCTAGTTTATTTGTTTGTTCTCTATTTTCTTTCTTTTCTTTTTCTCAATTCCTCCTCTTTTTGGCCTCTTCGTCCCTTCTTCCCTTCCCTCTTTCCCTTCCCTGCTCCGTCTCGCCTGTCTTTGCCCTATCGAGTAATTCCTCTCAACCAGTCCTGGCCGTTCTCCTCTTCTCCACCCACACCTCGCGTGCGCTTCCGACAGCTGAACCTTGTCGCACCATTGCTCTTGCCCGATTGGTCCGTTCGCTTGGTATTCTCCGACTTCCCCTGGGCCTGAACCCTTGACAAATACTCCGTACACCTTGTCCTACTCCGTCCCATATGCCCTCTCCACGGCCTACTCAAACACGTCCACCACAAACCGCTCGTTGTGCCGCTCCCGCATCCACGCCTCGGCCTCCTCCTCGCTCATCCCCGCTGCCTGCTCCAGCACCACCTGCCGGACTGCCCGCCCTACATCCCTCGCCACCTGCCCGCTGCCGCACGTGTACACCTTGGCCCCTGCCCGCCACTGGGCCAGCACCACCTCCTGGTCCTGCACAAGCCGTTCTGGCACGTACCGGCACCCCCCCGCCAGCGTGTGCTCCGGCTGCTGCGACAGTGCGTACCGCACATCCACCACCCCCGCCCGCACCCACTCGTCCACCTCCTCCGCGTACAGCCGGTCCGCGTCCGCACGCCGGCACCCAACAAACAGCACCGCCGCCGCCAGCGTCCGGCCTCCCCGCACCTGCACCGCCCGCTCCTGCAGGAAGCCGCGGAACGGCGCAAACCCAGACCCCGCACAGATCAGCAGCAGCGGCGTCGCCACCGGGTCTGCAGGCAGCCGGAAGAATGGGTTCGTCGCCCGCACCGACACCAGCGCCTGGTCGCCCACCCGCAACGACTTGAGGTACGTGCCCGCCACGCCACGGAAGCGACGACTTTGCTCCGTTTCGCCATCCTTCTCCCCTTCCCCCAGCTCGTCGATCACGCTGTAGCAGAGCGCACACTCGGTCGGCCGCCCCGCCGCTGCCGCCGCCAACGGCGACGACGCGATCGAGTAGTGCCGCGCGCGCAGCGGTGGTAACATGGCCAGGAAGCTGGCCAGCGGTAGTGCTAGCTGCACGTGCTGCTCCAGCAAGTCCAGCAGGCTGGTGCGCCGCGTGCGGATCGCCGCGTCAAAGGCTGCTGCGTCGTCCAGCAGCGCCTGTAGCGCTCGTAGCCCCGCGTCGTCGTCCTCCGAGGTTGCTGCTGCTGCTGCCACGGCCCGCAGCACTTCCACATCGCGCCGCGTCGCTGGCTGCGCCAGCTCCACGTAGCCCCGTAGCAGCTCCGCCAGCGCCACCGGTGCGTCCGTCGGCAGTAGCAGGCCGCCGCTGCTCGGCTTCTTGATTGTCACCACGGCATCTGCCGGAAGCCGGAACCGCTGTAGCACGCGGCGCACATCCTCCTCTGGGTTGAGCGGCAACACGGCCAGGTAGTCGCCCGTGCGGTAGGGCGGTCCGCTGCCCTCTCTCTTCAGCGCAAATACAATGTGCCGCTTCTCCGGCTGCCCGGCCGCCGTCAGCCGCCGCGCCTCCGTCACCGTCGCCCATGCAAACGTTTGATGCTGCAGGCGCGTTGCCCGCTGCTGCTCGGTCGAGATCTCCATGTCAATGGTCGGGAGGGCTGCCGCAGCCGGTTTCGGGGCCGCCCTGTTTCCGCCTTCGTCCCCAGCTGCCACCCTGGCGTCCAGCGCCGGCCACAACACCTGGCCTGTCCATTTGGCAAAGTCGCCAAACATGTCGCGCTGCGACGCGTCCGACACGCCGCGCGCTGCCAGCCGCTCGCCTCCGTGCTCGGCCAGCAAAGCGTCCACCAGCGTCGGCACCCGCTGGTACGTCCCGGCCCAGTCAGCGTGGCCGCAGCCAAACACGGCATAGCGCAGGCCCTTCAGCAGCCCCTTCGGCAGCGCATCGCCGCCGCCGCCCGCCACACCCTTGCCTTCCTCCTCCCCCTTCTTCTTCTGCAGCAGCCAGGCCACAAAGCGCGCCGCGTTGTCTGGCGGCTCGCCCTCGTACGACGCCGTGATGGCCACAACAAAGCAGTGCTGGCTCTGGCTCGTCGGAAGCGCCTCCACGGCGCTGTCCAGATCGTTGACCATCGCCGCGAACCCATGCTGCCCGGCCTCGATGGCCAGCGACTGCGCCAGCGACTGGCAGGTGCCCGTGTTAGACCCATATAGGATCACCAGGCGCGGGCGGTTGTCGTCGTCGTCATCGCCGGTCAGCGATCCGTTGACTGCCGTCAGCGGTGGCAGGACGGAAGGCCCGTCGTTGCCATTTCTGCCATTGCTGCCGCTCGCGAGGCGCTGCAGCAGCTGTGTTGCGTTGATCCCGGGCCGCAGCTTGATGTGCACAAACGTGTTCTTGGGTTTGATGGTCAGCTGCTGTTGGATCTCCAGCTTGTAGGCCGGGTCCACCAGCGAAATGGTAAAGTTCTGCAGCACGACTGCCGTCGCCAGCACGGCTTCCTGCCACGCAAACGCCCGCCCGATGCACGCGCGCAGCCCTGTCCCAAACGGCTTCCACGCGTTCTTGGGCAGCCGGGCAAAGCTCTCCTCCAGCATCCGCTCCGGTCGAAATTGATCGGCGTCGTCGCCCCAGACCTTGGGGTCGCGCTGGATCTTGCCCAGCAGGCAGGTCACAGGAGTGCCGCGTGGAATCTCGAACTGGCCGCCTGCCAGCGTCACATGATCCTCCTTGTTCTCGGGCCGCACGCCGCGCACAAAAGCTGGCGCCGTCGGGGTCAGCCGCAATGTCTCCCGCAGCACCGCCTCAATGTACGGGAGCTGCTTGAGGTGCTCGGGGCGGAAGCGGCCGCTGGGGCTGACGACGCGGTCGACCTCGGCCTGCGCAGCGAACAGGGTGGACGGGTTGAGCAGCATCTGCACAAAGGCAAACGACAGCAGGCCAGACGTTGTTTCGTGGCCTGCAATGGTCAGCCGAAAAAGCCGGGAAAGGCAGGGAAGAAGGGCGAGAGATGACTACCTGCCACCAGAAAGGTATTCATGTTGGCCACTATCAGGCCGTCGCTCATCGTTTCGCCCGTCGCCGGGTCGGTACCGTAGATCATGGAATTCAACAGGTCCTTCTTCTCCGTCGGATGGCTGCGCCGATGCTGCACCAGCTCGCTGCCGACCTTTTGCATGTAGAGCTCGTCCTGCTTGAGGCTCTCCACATACGACGGCTGCAGCAACCGCTTGATGCACTCGCCGACCTGGACTGCCTGGCTGCGCGCGCGCAGCATGCTGTTCATGGCCTGGACGTACGGGTGGACGTCGTCCGAGTAGAACGAGTTGAAGCGGTAGTCCATGGCGCACAGCGCAATGGTGTCAAGCGTCAGCCGTGTGAACTCCTCCGTCAGCTGCACCGTGTGCTCGGGGCCGACGCGAGCCCATTTGAGTGCCATCTGCGTAGCAATGTCGTACATTTCTGCCAAAAAGTGAGCCATGGAAGGGAAAGAGGGAAGGCAAAAGACCCACCATCAAACATGCCTTGGATGGCCAGCGGCCCAAAGGCAGGCATCAGGATGCGGTGCGCAACAATCCAGTCCTGCTGCTTCTCAGACTCGGCACTGAACAGACCGCGCGGCCCCGGAGGTGTTCCCTGTGTCAGTGCCGGCGGCGGAATCTTGAAGAAGCGGGTCTCGTCACACAGCTCGTCGAAGAGGGCGAAGCTGCCGACAAAGATCCGCGTCGCACCGCCCAGCGACAGCTTGATGATGGGGCCGTACACGTCCGTCAGGTTCTCAATCACCCTGATCGGCACCTCGCCCTGCACGTCGAGCAGGTTGCCAATCAGCGGCCATCCGACCGGGCCAGGAACGGGTTCCGTCATTGTGTGTTGGGGACAGGACGGAGTATATCAGACAAGACAGGGTTAGGACCACGTCCAGGTTCGACAACAGAAGGAGCGACCCGGCCTTTATATCTCGTTGTGGACTTGTGCCGTAGGACGAGAACAGTTCAGTTCGTTACAGCGGCAAACGATCCGACGAAGTCGACACCGCCGATTCCGCCACGATTTCCTCTGCGCAGGCTACAGCTGCATCTGAAGGTGCTGCCATAGGTCCATTACACCGTGGTGAATGCCTCGCTTTCGGGTTCGCGTTCGTTTATCCCGCGCAGGGAAAAGCATCGACATGATTGGTTACCCTAAAGCGATTGCTTTCCCTGTCTGCTCACGAACAAAAGGCAATATATTGCGAATCAAACCAGGAGGTATTTCAGAAGCAACTGGATGTATCATGTAAGTACTCCGTGAGTCCGTATTCTCGCAGGCCCAGCGATGCCCTCCCGGCGATGTCTCCTTAGCCTTGCCGTGATCAAATGTATGAGAAATCAGCCCATAAGTGGTCGCCTGAGAAAGACTGCGACTGTAAGGAACGAAACACATATTGTAATACGCTTTGCAGCGAGAGTGTTCCTGCTGTGTTGTCTTCAAAGAAATGTGGACCCCACAAGGCTGCGGCACAACCCCGCAAAAGCCCAAGATCACCAACTCGCGGAAAATCCTTTGCTCCTCCACAGTCCACACACCGACACCGCCGCACAGCCACCATGGACGACGACGACTTGAAGAGAGTGGGTTTCTACAAACAGAACATCTCCCGTAGCATATCCTGCTGACGCCCAACGACCACAGATCCGCGAAGAGCGCCTTCGCCAGCTCAAGCAGCAGCAGGGCAGCGCCGGCGGCGCGAACGACGAAGAGCGCCAGCAGCAGCAGCAGCAGCAACAGTGAGCATGTTGAGAGGGTGGTGCATCGTCTGCCATGAGTTTCTGCTAACTGTCACAGGCAAGGTCGGTTCCCTCGTCCGCAGTCTTCCACTCTTTCCTTCACTCTTCCCTTCTCTCTTCGCTTCACTCTTCCCTCACTCTTCCCCTCAGTAAACTGACCCCCTTTTAGAAGCCCGCAAGAACCTCCTCAACCAGATCCTCGAGCCCGACGCCGCCGACCGTCTGGCGCGCATCCGCCTGGTTAAGCAGGAGCGCGCTGACGCCGTCGAAGACCGCTTGCTGGTGCTGGCCCGCTCCGGCCAGCTGCGCGGCAAGGTCTCCGAGGACCAGCTCAAGGACCTGCTGCAGCGCCTGTCCGCCGCCGAGGACGCCAAACGCGGCACCAGCAGCTCGGCTGGCCGCATTGTCGTCGACCGCAGGGCCAAGGGCGGCTGGGATGACGACGATGATGACCTGGATCTTTGAGTCGATGTCTTTCTCATTTCTCGCATGATACCTGAATACAAACTCTCACCCCCTTCCCCCTGTTGTCCTGTCATTCCAACCCCTCTCATTCCTCACATGTTCCGCACCAAATCCACCAGGCCGCGCACCTTTTCACGCAGCGTCTGCCCGTACCCAAACTTGATCAGCCCGGCCACAAACTTCCACCCCCCCTGCTGGCTCCGCACCGGGTACTGCACCACCGGCGGCAGGCTCGTGCGCACGCCCAGCCATGCAAACCGGTCCGCGCACACGCTCTTCGCATTGCACAGCGCCTGCAGGCCCTCGCGGCCCGCAAACCGCCCATACCCCGACCCGCCCACGCCGCCAAACGGCAGCTGCACCGCGTAGTACACGGCAAAGTCGTTGATCGACACCATGCCCGCCCGCACACCCCGCACCACTGCATCCAGCTGTGCCCGCGCCGCCCCGCCGTGCGCATCGTTGCCGTACACCGACGCCCCCAGCCCAAACGGCGCTGCGTTGGCCACTGCCAGCACCGCCTCCGCCGTGTCCGCCTCGGCTCGCATCATGCACAGGATCGGCCCAAAGCACTCCTCCTGGGCAATAGCCATGTCCGGTGTCACGTCGGCCAGCAGTGTCGGTGCAAAGTAGTGCCCGTGCGGGAACTGCGGGTGTGCATACCGCCGTCCGCCCGCCAGCAACCGCGCTCCGCGGCCCACCGCGTCGTCGATCAAGCGCTCCAGGCGGTCAAAGTTGGCGTCTGAAATCATAGCGCCAATGTCGTACGTGTCCTTGTCTCTGTCCTCCCCCCCTGCCGCCGCTGCCGCCGGCGCCGCGTCGACGAAGCCGACCCGCAGGTTCTTGACCTTGTCCACAACCAAGGCGAGCAGCGGCTCGTAGACGCCGGGCGTCGCAATCACGCGTTCGACGCCGATGCAGTTCTGCCCGCTGGACTGGAAGGTGCCGCGCAGCAGCGTCGCCGCCACTGCGGGCAGCCGCCGGCGGCCGACGGAGTCGAGCACGATAAAGGGGTCCTTGCCGCCGAGCTCGGCACAGACCGGCGTCAGCGCCTGCGCGGCCGCCGTGGTCACGTGCCGTGCCACGGCCTGCGAGCCGATAAAGGTGATGTGGGCAATGTCCGGGTGCTGCGTCAGGTGGGAGGCCGTGTCGGGCCAGCAGACGACCGTCTGGACGAGCGCCGGGTCGTGGCCGTGGGCGACGAGCGCGCCGCGTGCCAGGGCGGTGTAGTACTGCGCACTCCAGGCCGTCTGCTCCGAGACCTTGACGACAATGGCGTCGCCGGCGAAGAGCGCCGACACGATGGGCGCCAGCAGGTTGTGAAACGGGTAGTTCCAGCTGACGAGCGCGGCCACCACGCCGAGCGGCTCGTAGACCACCGTGTTGCGCTTGTACGGCATCAGCAGCCGGTTGGTCGGCCGCCGCGACGGCCGCAGCGCCGCCTCGCCGTGCTTCAGCGTCCACTGGATGCGCTCCGCCACCACGAGCACCTCGCCCAGCGCCGCGTCCAGCGGCAGCTTGCCCGAGTCGAGGCAGGCCACGCGGCAGATGTCTTCCTGGTGGTCCAGCACGTGCCGCAGCAGCGTCCGCAGCACGCGCCGCCGGTCGCCAAACGTCGTCGTGCGCGCCCACCCCGCCTGCGCCGCCTTGGCCGCCGCCACGGCGCGGTCGATGGCCGCTGGCGTCGACGGGTTGACCATGCCCAGGAACTGGCCCGTTGCCGGCGCGTAGCATTGAATGCCCGGCGTGCCGTCAACCCTGATGCTCGGCCGCTCTAGATACCGCGTGTCCTCTGGCAGCTTGGGCACCGGTACGGCGTACCGCTTCGGCCGGTCTGTCGCGGCCGAGTGGACGCGCAGCAGCGCCATCGCCGCGACGGCAGCGAAAAGCGTCCACCGCCAAGCGTACAGCAGAGACGCGCCCCTGCAAACGACGTCAGCAATCCGTGCAAGCACGAGGGTAGGTGGTGGGAAATTGTGGGCTCGAGGACGCAGACGCACTCTTCGACGGCGGCATCTGCCCGCAAGAGCCAGGCCGAAGCCGTTTGCAGGACCATTCTAGAGAGTCCCAAGGTGGGACGGTTGATGGGATTAGATCGTGGCTTGAATGTGCGAGGTTGGCTTCTTGTCTGTCTGTTCTGGTCTCTCTGTTCGGAAAGCTTCAGAGAGTGAGCTAGAGCTTGGAGCTTCTCTAAGATAGGGGTCGTAGATAGGACGAAAGGCCCACCCGCAATGTGGCCAATTGAACTGCGGCCTTTCACATTGATCACAGAAGGCTGTGCAGCATTTTCTGCTAGTTGTGAGGGAGATATCTCTAAGATCGGTTGGTTTTATTCGAATTGGTGGGAGCTGTCACGATCTCTAGGTACATGCGTATTGACATGAATCATTTGATTTTTTTCTTTTTCTTTCTTCTTTTTTGTCTTTTTGCCCTCTGGTTCCAGCTCTCATGTATCATTATGGCTCTTCCTGGTTTTGACGCCAGGGCATGAGAGAACATCCTCGGCGAAGAAAAAAGGTATCTCAAGAAACGGGGAAATACAAAGGCAAACGTATCTGCGAGAAATCGGAACAAAAACTCCCGTTTCAAATCACCGGAACCGAGAGCGGCAGCGGCCCATAACCTCGCCCTGGCAGACAAGTTCGGCGCTGAACTCGGATCCGTCGAGCGTCAGGTAAATGTCAAAGTATACGCGGTAGAAAGTGCCTTGCGGCGTGTCCATGCGCTCAAAGTCCTTCTCCAGGTTCTTGCGCGACAGGTCAGACGTCAGCGTGACGACTTCCTTGATTCCTGCAGGCTGTTAGCAACGTTGACGGTCGGTCAGGGCAACCCCAATTCTGGGACAAACGTACTTGGATCTTTGGTGTATTCCGGGCACACGTCCTCGTCGCAGGCGTACAGAATGTCCTCGTACATGAGCGTGGCGCCCGGTGCGACTTGGCGGAAGAAGGACACCTTGACGGGCTCGCCAATCTTGACCTTTTGGCCCTTTTGCACAAAAATCTGGCGCGTGAACTTGCATCGGTCCTTGCCGTCGAGCGACGGCACCCGGTACGCCTCGGGGTGGTAGCCCTCTTTGAAAGGCTGCAGCGTGGCCATGAGGTAGTGGCGGCGGGCCACACGGTGCGTAACAATACGCTCAGTGATGCCGGCAGTAACAGCACCCTTGACAATGGCGGCTACAGAGTCCATGGGCCGCACAACCTTGGACTGGAACTGGGGCGGAACGTGCAGCTTGATCTGTTGGAACAGGAACTCGGAAGCGCCAAAGCCTCCCACGACGAGAATGTTCTGCAGCGTGCGGTTCTGGGCCTGGATGGCGATGATCTGGTTGCGCACGAGCTCGAGAATGCGGTTAACAACAGGCTCGAAGCACTGCAGGATTTCTTCGTTGGTAAAGGTCATGTAGCCCTCCTCGATGCCTGCCTCGGGGAATTCGGCCTCAATGCCGACATCGACAGCCCATTTCTGGCCGTTGTTGCGGAAGTCGGCCTTGATGCGGTTCTCAAAGTCCATGATGCACTTTGCATACACCCGGCCAGCCATCTTGGAGCCATCCGGCAGCTTCATCTTGCGGATCTTGGTGCGCAGGATGTTGCTAAAGTTCCGGTTCAGAGCGGTCGAGCCGCACGAGTCGCCAGAACCAGCCGTGCACTCGGCCACCGTGAAGGGGTTCTCCTCCTCGACCTCGTAGGCAATCAAATCAACGGTGCCGCCGCCACAGTCGACAATCAGCAGCGCGTCGTGGACCTTGAGCTTGAGCAGGCCCGTCTTGGAGCAGAAGAGAGCGGCCGCTTCGGGCTCCGAAACCAGGGTCAGCCGGTTGTCGTTCTCGTCGCGCAGGAAGCCCGCTTGGATGGCGGCAGCGCGGGTGGCAGCCTTGCCAGCGTCGTTCCAGATGGCCGGCACGGTGAGATAGTACCGGATGTTGCGCTCCTCGCGGTTGAACACCTCGCCCAGCGTCTTCTGGAGCGCGGCGCGCATTGCCTGGCGTAGTTTGAAGAGATAGTCGGCGGCCACGTCAATCTCGGATTTGCCTGGTGGCAGAGGCGGCAGGTTGATGGGGTCAATGTAGGTGTTGCCAGACAGCATCAGCTGTAGCTTAAACCACTCCACCTTCTGGACGCCTGCCTTGGGATAGCCCGTCGGGGCCAGGGCATCGGCAATGTCGGGTCCCCAGCCGACCACCTTTTGGTACTGGTCGTAGTAGAGAACCGTCGGGATCTAGACAGCACTGTCAGCCTTTGCTCCTGAAACAAATGGCAGTGCCAAGATAGTTCCAACGCACCTTTTGCTTCGTGTACGATCCGGCGCCAGGCCATTCTGTGATAATGTCCTCCTTTGCCTCGTTGTTGGTCGCAAAGGCAAAGGCCACGCCAGAAAAGGTAGTGCCCTACGATTCGTCAGTAACCAAACAGGGCAGAAGGCTAAATGGCCAAGGAGAAAGGGATGGGAACACGTACAAAGTCAATGCCGACAATCAGCTGAGCCTTACTCCGGCTGTTGCCCTCGACTTCAGCAGCTGGGCGGCCGTAGCCTGCCGGGACGGGTTGCGGAGGTTGCGGCGGCTGACCATAGCCCTGGGCGCCACCAGGGTAGCCTGGCGGACCGTTCATGGGGGGAGGACCGCCAGGGATCTGCATCTGCGGCGGGTAGCCGGCCACAGGCGCACCGGTGTTTATGGGTGGAGGGCCGCCAGCCATCTGCGTTGGCGGGGCGCGCGGGGGGCCGGTACCGGGTGAGCCAGACTGAGGATAGCCGGCCGTGTAGCTGGGCGGGCGCGGCGCGCCGGGAGGCATGTTGTGGTTCATAGCGGCGGACTGCTGGATGCCGAGGGGAGATGGGCCGAACGGCTGGGGGTGCTGTTGCGGGCCAGCAGGCGGAGGGGTCGAGGAGGACGCCGATGGATGCCGCGGAGCCGGACTGGTGGAGGGGGGGTTGCCTGGATAACCAGCCGGCGGCGAGGCAGAAGACGGAGGGCCGCCGAGGCGCTGTTGAGGGTGGGGTTGCTGCTGCTGCTGCTGCTGCTGTTGCTGATGTGCAAGGGGTGGCTGCGGTTGGGGCGTCTGGGACGGCGGCGGAGGAAGAGACTGGCGATACTGGACGTGGTGATGCGGCTGAGGAGACGAGGAGGGCGGGGGAGTGGGATGAGGAGAGGGGAACTGCTGGGGAATCTGAGGCGGGACAGCAGAGACGTAGGCGGACTGCTGCTGCTGCTGGTATTGCGTCGGCGGAGGGTTTTGTATGCTGGCGGTTGATTTGCGCTTGCCAAAACCAAAGGCTTTCAGTCGAGAACTCATAAGGAAGGCCAGGGAAGGGGGGATGGTGGGAAGAAATATGAAAAATGGGAGCACAAGGGCTGAGAAGTGGAGGAGGGGGGGCGTACAGCGAGAAGACCGAAGGACAAAAAGGAAGAGGGCTTGGAGGGGGGAGTGAGAAAAATACGGAGGGGAAAAGGGGAAACGGGACGAAGGGCGAGGCCAAGAGCACTAAAAAGCACTGGCTGGCTGGCACTGCAAGAGCAGGACGAACGCAGCCAAAGGGAAGCGGCGGCGGGAAGGCCAAACGGCGGACCCCAGAGGAAGAAAGGAAATTTGTGGCGAGAAGAGTGGGGAGAGACAGCGTGGTTGAGGCAGTGAGAAATTAGAGGACTTTTGGGTGCGGCTGGGCAGCAATGGCGGCATAGCATTTGGCTAGTTCTGGTGGTCCTGAGGCTACGATGATCAGAGCACGATGCCTTCCCCCTCTGTCCTGGCTTGCTGGGCTGATAGGGCAGTTTGCGGTGCAAAAACGGATAGCGGGGTTGTCGCTGTAAACTACCACCTACCCGCTGTCAGTGGTGGCAATTGCTCCGTCGGCAAGGCTGAAGACGGGGGACAGCCGTTAATACGGAAACGACCTGCGTCGATCCAACACAACGCTTCCTTTGTCTTTAGCGGCAGCACGACGCCTCCTGGAGAGCCTCGAGAAATCCCGATCCGGAAAACGTGTCATGGACAACGCAGTACGGAGTAAACGGTGCAAAGAACGAAGCGAGACGCTGGAGACGCTCTGAGGAAACAGCAGGACGACCTTCCTTCAGCCCCCGCAACTCCGTTTCCAGGCACTAAGCCTGTCGAGGACGAGCAGCCCTCAGCCGCTTTCGCTTTTAAGCCCAATCCGCAAGACGCCCGTCACAAACAGGCCTCGAATAGCGCTAGCGGAGCCCACCGTCTCCTGCAACAGCGCACAAGCATAGGACTTTGATCGTAGGACTTTCGCCAGCAGTCTTCGCTCGTCCTGTGAGAAGTTGTTAGAGCGCCAGAAAATGCAGCATACAGTCGCTTTGAGGATCGTACCTTGGCGAAACGGTTCGCTTGGATTCAGACATTTCACCGCCACGTCGCACTCCATTCCCAATCGAACAACGTCTTTTGCTATTATCTGCATTATCTGCTGCCATTTGGACTCTCCACTTCGCACCGGCTTTGAACTCGCACCGCCACGCCGTTCTGCCTTGTTTCCCAGCGGCATGGTTTAGCGCTCTGCCGTTCCAGCGCTCAGCCCCAGTCTAATTTCGTTCCAGCCGGGACCGCCTACCGTCGCCGGGACGTCGGGGCCTGTCTCGATCTCCCATTGTTTCTTGCGGCTGAGCCGAGTCTGATCAGCGTGCTCTGGTTTGGCCTTCTTGTTTGTGCTTTCCTGATTCGCAGATCTGCTCAGCCTCGTCGGCACCATTGGCGCAAATGTTGACAATGAATCTACGGATCACGAGGTACATGTACTCCGTAGTGTTGACAAGGTTAATCGACGACGGAGACACGTTCAGAGACTCCAAATAACCAATGGCTGATCCTCGCTCTTCAATGCGATAAACTGCGTCGACTGTCGCCGGCTTCCGTGCCCTCCGCAGACATTTCTCTTCCAACGTGGAACTGCCCGGCACCCGGACGTCTCCTTCGGACCATTGGCCTGCCGTCATTTTTTACTTATCCGCGTTGCCCGAAGGAAAAATGCCTGCAAACCTTTGTACCCCAGCAGATGGACTGCCGATGGGCCTCGTTAATATCGTAGATTGCACGATGGGTCGCTCTAGAGAAATTCGATCTCTTGCTGACGTGGAAGTCGCAACGCGCACCTGCCATATTTAATGTCCTCGTTCTTTCCTTTCCCACAGTGCTCCTACGCGTAGATCCACGAAAGGAAGGAATCGTCGGTTGTTGTTGCCGCACCTTCCATCTCGAGTGTGGCCAACCCATCCCACTTTCCCCCAGCAGATCTCAGGGGCTCCGCACCGCTTGGATCGTCTCTTCGGCGCTGGTTCTCCAAGTGCGGTCTAGACCTACAACATCTACTCCGTACTCTTTATTCTTTATCACATAGTCTCCTCCTACGAATCGCCGATTTCTTGTCATCGTTGACGGCTTGTCAACGTCACGCGGTCGATCTCTCCCGATTTCGGACTTGCGGCTTGCTTTCCTTATCGTATCAGCACGGCCGTGGACCTGGAATCGGCTGGCTGCCGTCTCGATCCCGCACCCGCCCGTCGTCTCTCTCGTGGACGCGAGCTTGTACTGTGTTTCGACGGCTCTTTGTCGGCGTGGCTTGTTCCCGCGCTCCCCAGCGCGGTACTTGGGGCCGTCCTCGTCGTCTCGGTTCCACAGTGCTGTGGTGCTTCGGTCTCACGGCGGGATCGAAGTCAATGTGAGTTTCGCATCTCAGCCCCTGCCCTGTGTCTTGGGTAGCACCGAGTGCAACGACGAGACATACCTGTTCCTGCAATGTCTCCCATCGAGCGTCGGTCGACGAAGGGACACACAACAGAAGACAGCTCTGAACACGAGGCTGACCATCTGCAGCGACGCTCCTGCCTGCCATCCCGCCAGTGGTGGCATTCGCGTCCATGAACGCGTTTTAGTTGTCTGCCGACTCCTTGCTGCTTCGCAGACGGGCCCGGCCATCGGGGCCCGCAAACACGTCACTCCCAAAGCTGTCGCGTGCAACAGAGCCCGGCGGCGCATCGTGGCGCGTCGCTGAGCATGCCAATGCACCCTGCCACGAACCACACAACCATGCTGCACTTCGGACTCGCACCCAGCAATCCGACATTCCCGACACAGCAGCAGCCAAGCCGTCTCCGGCGGAATCGACACCGCACGCTAAGCACACATTGCTAAACGGCCCGCAGAACAAATCGCGCAACGACAGATCCAAGTCGGCCCGCCAGCAGCACAAACCCGCATGTTTTCCCCTTTCCGTGCTCCATCTGTTGTCATTTCTTTCAGTCATTTCCGTCTTAGTAAGTCTCGCTCTTTCTTGCGCTTTCCGCGGCCGTCATTCATTACTTTGTCGTCGCGGGGCTGTTGGTTTGACCCCGCAATATAAGACGCTTAGGGTCTTGCAGTGAGACCATCCATCGTGTGCGTGTGCTGCACACTCCTCCGCAACCCCGGCGTTCGTTTCTTATTTTATGTGTCCAATGCGTGGCATTCCTCTACCCAGCCAGCATACCTCCTCTCTCCCTCACCTCTCCCTCTCCTCTGCCTCTCCTCTCCCTTCTTCCCTCTCCCCTCTTCTTCCGTTCTTGCCTTGTTTTTTTGCTTCGCTGTTTTGAAAGAACGTCTGTTGGGGTCTTGTCGACGTCATTCCTTGCCGCATCTGACCAGAGTTTAACAACCCACCCCTCTCGTTCCAGGTTCTCCAGTTTCTTCTCCGGGACACCCAAAACTACTACTCCTTCTCTTTCCCCAAACCTGCCTTCTCACCACCCGCCGAAAGCACAGCTCCTGTTTGCGCCAACTCTCCCTTCCCAGAGTCTCCTCCCGTGTCCATTCCACTCACAATGGCGCTCGCGGACGAGACAAAGAGCATTGTGGCGCAATTCGAGTACCTGGACGAGGATGTGAACACTGGCGTCAAGGAGTTTCTTCGTCAGCTAAGTATGTGCTTTCTTCACCTTCCGGTGCCCAGTCTGTACCATGTCTGCATCAGCGCAGTCTGCTAACATCTCACCTCCAGATGAAGGATTGGAGTCCGATAACACTAGCTTGAGCCAGATCCCCACATACGTCACCGCAGTCCCCAATGGCACGGAGAAGGTGAGTTTGAGCTGCAGCAAGTCGGGGTGAAGATGGCTTCTTGACACTGGAGAGACAATGAGGTCGGGGCCGGACGAGACGGTTTGAATACTAAAACTCGAACACAGGGTCTGTACCTCGCAGTTGACCTGGGTGGCACAAACCTCCGAGTCTGTTCTGTCCGCCTCAATGGAGACAACACATTCAATCTCACCTATACCAAGTCACCCGTCCCAAAGTCCCTGATGGTCGCAAAGACATCCAAGGAGCTGTTTGCGTTTATTGCGCAGAAGATCGAAAGCTTTCTCAAAGAACACCATTACGATCATTACGAGCACCACGTTCGCCGCCGCGAAACCATCAGCACCCCCGAGGGCTACCGTGACGAACATATCTTCCGCCTGGGGTTCACGTTCAGCTTCCCCGTTCAGCAAGTCGGCATCAACAAGGGCTTTCTGATCCGCTGGACAAAGGGCTTTGATATTCCCGATGCTATCGGCAAAGACGTCTGCGCCTTGTTGCAAGAGGAGATTGACGCACTGCATCTGCCTGTCAAGGTTGCGGCCCTCGTCAACGACACGGTCGGGACGCTAATGGCTCGCTCCTATACAAGCCCTGGTAAAACCGGAACTCTTCTGGGTGCCATCTTTGGCACCGGCACCAATGGAGCGTATATCGAGAAGCTCAGCAACATCAAGAAGAAGCTCGAGGGCGAGTACGACACGACGACTGGCCAAATGGTTGTCAATACCGAATGGGGCTCTTTCGACAACCAGCTGAATGTGCTTCCAAACACAACATACGATATCCAGCTCGACGCAGAAAGCGTCAACCCAGGCATCCAAATGTTCGAGAAGCGCGTTTCCGGCATGTTCCTAGGCGAAATTCTTCGCATCGTTCTCGTGGCGATCCTCCAAAAGAAGACCGTCCCGCTATTCCACGACGAGAACTCGAACTTCAACGACTGGAAGTCAACCACGAGCATCGGGGCCGATTCAGGCGTGTTCAAAAAATGGGGGCTCGACAGTGCGATCATGTCGGTGGCTGCGCTCGACAACACACCTGACCTGGGTACCCTTCGACAAGAGCTGGAGTCCCAGCTCGACGTGTATTCGCCATCGCTCGAAGATGCCCAGGCTTTCAAGGCCATTTCTGCGGCCGTTGGTCGCCGTGCAGCACGCCTGTCAGCCGTGGCCGTCGGTGCCATTGTACTGCAGTCCGGCGCGCTGGCCGATCCAGCCCAAGGAGACGACCCAATCGACATTGGTGTCGATGGCAGTCTGGTAGAGCACTACCCGGACTTCCGGACCATGATCTACGAAGCACTCAAGGCCATTGATGGCATTGGCGAGGCCGGCGCCGCGCGCATTCGCATAGGCATTGCCAAGGACGGCTCGGGTGTCGGCGCAGCGCTGATCGCGCTGGTGGCGGCCTCTATGGAGACGAGCACGACGACGGCCGAGGCATTGCACGAAGTGCGCAAAGAGGCGCTCATGCACAGCCAGGCACGGAAGCTCTCTGCGTTGGATGAGTCAACGGAATATGACGAGGACGAGGAACCCGTCGCGTCATGACTGGTCACAGTCCAGTATTTGGAAAGCCCTCCAGGATACTTGCACTTTTGAGTTATTTTATTGCACAAGCTGTTACTTTTGCCCATAGCTCAGGCTCTACATTTTGTACAGTTAGATGTTTTGGTTATGGCAGCATGAGATTTATATTGGAGCAGTCTGGCAAGTGCGGTGACAGAAACGCAGGTGTATATACACGCCCCAACGCCTCGGCCCATGTTTCTATTGTTGAAACATGGCGGCCGGATACGCGCGATCCCGCTTCTTCCGGCCCGTTGAGCTGCTCCGGGACGAGGCCGACGACGGCGCGCCCGCCAGTGGCCCAGGAAGAGGCAGGCGCTGGCTACTGCTGCTGTTGTTTCCACTTCCACTGCCAGCACCATCAGCTTCGGCATCTGCCAGGTTCATGCGCGATGTATTCCGCGACGCGATGCGTGACGACGCCAGAGAGGCCGCCGCCGACGCAGCCGCCGACGCCGCTGGCGAGACCACCATGTCGTCGGGCAGATCGTTCCACTCTGTTTCCGGGCGCACCTTTTGGAAGGACTGGGACTGCGTGGTGGTCGGTCGCGTGAGGGCGGCCGGAGGTGGCCTGGTGCTGCCTGTTGTCGTTTGAGTTGGCGTCGTTTGAGTCGTTTGCGTCGTTTGAGTTGTTTGGGTCGTGTGTGTCGTTTGTGCCTTTCTTGCTGGCGCCAGCGCCTCCAGGACGGATGGCACGGCCACGTCCCGGCGCACCACCCACGCCGTGTCGGGCCTCAGCGCAAAGTAGTAGTTGGCGAGCGGCTCGCTGCCCTGGCGCGCAAAGCCACGCCCAGTGTACCATAGTAGTGCGTCGTCGTTCTCGGTCCAGACGTGCGCAAAGAGAGAGGTGATGGGGGGGAGGCGGTACGACGAGGAGGAGGAGGGGGAGGCGGAGGCGGAAAACGAGAGGATGGCGGAGCCATGTTGGTTGAGGGCACGCACCGTCGCAACGATACTCTCCAGCGCGTCGGCCATGAGGCCGCGGCTGCGGTAGGGCGACAGCAGACCGAGGGACTGGACGTAGACGGCGAGGCGGTCCGGATTTGGGTTTGATGTTTGATTGAAAGCTGGACTGGGATGGCGGCCGTCCGTGGAAAACGGTGACGGCTCTAGCCGGCACACCACGCCGCCGACGGTCCTGCCGTCGGGGCCCAGGATGACGCGGTTGAACAGCGACGCGAGCCGCGTGTCGTCGGCGACCACCTTGTAGAAGCTGTCTGGGTAGCGCACTGGCAGCAGGACGGTGTTGACGCTGACGAGGTCGGGGATGTGGTTTGGCCGCGGGAAGACAATACGACAAGCCGGGGGGGAGGACGACGACGACGACGAAGGGGAGTAAGGAAATTCAAGATCGCCGCTGTCGGTGGCGCGAGCGCCAGCTGCCAAGAGAACAGCGCGGCCGCTCTGCGACGTAATGGGCGGCTGCTCGAGCAACGGCGCGGGGCTGCCGCCGACGCGCAAAGTCATGCCTGGCGGCGGGGTCGGGAGCATGCCATCTGTTCGCGGCAGCAGAGGCGGCGGCGGCGGTGGTGGTGGTGGAACGAAGCGGGTGCTGCTGGGAGGGGGAGGAAGTGAGGAGGACGATGTGTAGGCCGGTTTTGGTTGGAGCTGTGGGAGTTTTGGCGGCCCAGCGGCAGCTGAGGTCGACGACGACGACGACGAGAAGAAGGAGAGAATGGAGCGCTGGTTCGACATGTTTGGATCTGCTTCCGAAAACGAGGGAATAGTACAGAGTTGAGGCAGAGAAGGACGGACGTGAGGACAAATAGACGGAAACTGGAAGGACACTGACGCGACACAGAGGTCTCGGGTTACGGAATGAGTGTCAGGCGCGGTCAGCCAACCGCAAGCAGTTCATTGGCGGGTCTCACGAGGCTGAAAAGGACCCGAGGTCGCTAGTCATAGTCTCTTCGGAGCGTATCCTTCCTTTTCTTCAACGAGCATTTGCTAAACCTTTAGTTGCTGGGATCCTTGTTATTAATGACTGTCCCTCGCTTACTCGGCGACTGCACCATCTCATTGTTCGCAGCAGTCTTGGAGTCAACCGCTTGACAAACCTGACAGCCCGTGGTTGCCACTGCCATTGTCGTGAGATATTGGTATTACAGGCGTCTGCCCCAACCTTTCGGCGCTCTCCGCCTTTCTTGCAGGGCCTACCTACTCCGTACGGAGTATCTTACAAGGCGTGGCCCGCTAGGACGTCAGTGCTACTCCGTACACGTATTATCTGTTTTTTTAGCGGGGTCTCGATTGTGCAGAGACAGCGTGAATTTATCTTGCGAGCCCACGCCGTCCCTGGAGCAGATTTATTGCCCACCAGCCCTCACCAAAGCTTGCCCTTCTTTGAGGAAAAGACAAACGGAAGAAGGTGGGAGAGCATTGACCTTTCCATCGCATCTGTGAGTTTTGCAAACTCGGCCTTCATCTTTTGTGATCACCCGTTTGACCGGCCCCTAGCCGCCAGATTTGGTGTCCAGGCGCTGTTTAGGGCCGGGTTTGTCTCGCTTTTCCGCACTGTCGCCACTCTTTGCGTTTAGGCCTCTGCTCTGGCCACTCTGGACCAACCCCCTTCCCCTTGACATCTGACGACACCTGGAGGATCGCCTCACAACAGCGGCCAGGTGGCTCTTCAGATTTGCATCTGACATCGCGAGCACTCTCTTTAACCC
The DNA here is from genome assembly GCA_019925545.1 of Ophiostoma angusticollis. Taxonomy (NCBI): domain Eukaryota; kingdom Fungi; phylum Ascomycota; class Sordariomycetes; order Ophiostomatales; family Ophiostomataceae; genus Ophiostoma; species Ophiostoma angusticollis. The sequence continues at coordinate 22,032 of JADHKL010000049.1, forward strand.
CGACAATTTCACTCTTCGTGGCTCACGGCCAGTGCCAAAGCAACGACAGCACCCGCTCGAAAAAGAGGCTGCAACAACAGCTACTTCATCTCCTTTCCATCGTTTGCCTCAACCTATCCGTTTCCAGGTAGTAAGCCATGGTAGCATAGCAAAGGGAGCTTCCTTTTCCTCCCAGTTCCTTTACGACGACGCTTTTAAGCATCGCCAACACACGACACAACTGTGCAACGACCTTGACGGTTTTCGAGCAAACTGCCAGCGTCCATTACGACCTAACCAGCTGCCCAATTTGCTGCCGGCGGCCTTCTACTCGACGCCCCTCTTGTCTGACATCCTCTTCTCCACGTTCATGCATGCCAACTCGACCGGCCGTGTTCCTTCTTTTACTTGTGCTGGAGCCATTGCCTTGAAGCGGCCAGGTCGGCTGTCGGAGGACAAGACAAACGCAGACGCCGTCGCAGCGACGCCTCTTGAAACGCCCCGAGAAGAACAGCCCCCCTTCTCGCCGACGATATCCGGGGATAGGAAGCAGTCATGTCTCAAAACGACACCGGCCGGGCAGGTGTCGTGCTTGCTGCTAGCAGCGGCAACGGCATGGACAAGCTGGTGCGTTTGCTAGGTCGAGGACGCATTCAGCAATTTAGAAGCTTTTTTACTTTCTCGTCTAACATTTCCAGGCCGCCGCTATTCTCGACGACCTGCTCTTCAATGTCATCCACGACCTCGTTATGAAGACACATCGGGATGAGAAGCAGGCCCGCTCGGCAACGGCCGCCATCCGGGTCGAGACCCTCGCGGCCGAGGCGGCCCAAGACCTAGCCGGTGCTACCGGCGAGTCGACGCCTGAAGGCCACTATGAAACCGACGCAGCGTGCTACGAAAACGGGCAGGTCACACTCAAGAGCAATCCGCTCAAGACCACGCACGATATCCTTTGCCCGCGCTGCCACCTGCCGCGGCTGTTGTACCCAACCGACGGCCGTGGCGCCCGGAAAGCCGATCCAAACGTGACGTACTGCAAAAAGCACCCGTACATTGAGAAGCCAGGCTGCGACATCTACGGCCAGATGTGGGTGGCTCCTGGCCCCGGGCGTGGCAAGAAAAAGAAGGACTTTGACAAGAAGGTGTCTGCGGCGATCCATGCTGCCACGACGGGCGTCGAGGCCTCGAACAGCAATGGGGCCCTGGCGGAGCAGCGGCCGCCAAACGTCCTCTCGTTCCCGTCGGCCACCTGCAGCAAGTGCAAGCGATGCATCCTCGTGTCGCGGCTCAACAACCACATGGGCTCCTGCATTGGCAACAGCGGCCGCAATGCCAGCCGGGCAGCGGCAGCAAAGATCAGCAACGGCAACGGCGGCAGTCACACAGCGAACGACCACACGCCGCCGTCCAGCCAGAAGGGGACGCCGATGGCGAGTCTGCAAGGCAGTCCGCGGAAGCGCGACGCCGACGACTTTGACGACGACTACGACGAGTCCGACGTGACGGGGGCGAGCGGCAGCCAGGCCACGACGAAGCCGAGGAAGAAGCTCAAGACGTCGTCGTCGACGACGGCCGGGTCGCATGCGGGCTCCGGCGGCGACTCGAGCCAGGGGCTGTCGGTGTCATTGTCGAAGAAGCTGACGCTCAAGATGAAGAGTGCTGCGTCGCTGGCCGCCGGTGTCGGTGCCAGCCTGGTCAAGAAGCAGAGGAAGAAGCCGGCATCGGCGCTGAGCTTTGAGCGCAAGATTGACGACAGCTACGACGACGGCGACGACGATGACAATGATGTGGAGGACAATGACGACAGTCGCGACTATGTCGACCATGGCGACGACGACGGCGACGGCGACGACGATTCCGACGACGAACGACATCGCCACAGCCGTCGGGACTCGTACGATGACGAGGAGGAGGAGGACGACGACGACGACGGCGATGTCCGCAGCAGAATCAGCTTCAAGGCATCCAGCGTGCACGCGGGGGTGGGCCAAGGGCAGACGAAGAAGAGGAGGAAGAAACCGCAGCTGCTGCTGCTGCGTCAACAGCGTGCGTCGTCGGCCGCGTCGACGCCGCCGAAGAAGACGGCCAAAGTGCCGGCCCCACTAGCACTACCCGGGAAGAAGGTGAGGCTGGCAAACAAGGCGACGCCGTTGTCGCCGCCGGCGTCGAAGAACGGGCGGCTGCCAGACATGGATGCCGGATCCGAGTCGTCGGCAACCATGTCGTCGCCGAGAGGGTGAGCGTGTGAACTTTTTGGGCTTATTGGGGCCAGCCTACGTCCTCGGCTGCATGTCTCGCATTTCTTCAATAGTAGAACATACGCGTTGTTTTTGTTACGTTTTTGCTTTGTATCTAGTTGGAGGATTTCTATATTGTCCAACGGTGTTTTTGTGTATCGCATTTAGGTTTACCTTGGTACTTTAGGGAAGTTTCTTCTATTTATCTAGTCTTCGACCGTCCGTTTCTTCATACTCGTAGACTCCCACTCACGCCTCCGGCTCGACGACGCGGGCACGGACAAGCCGCAGCGGCTCCCGCGGCCGGTCGTCGGGGTCGGTAGCCACCTGGCCCATGCGGCGCAGCACGGTCATGCCGGCCTGGACGCGGCCAAAGATGGTGTGCTTGCCGTCGAGCCACGGCGTGGGCGCCAGCGTCAAGAAAAACTGGCTGCCGTTGGTGTCGGGCCCCGCGTTGGCCATGGACAGCACGCCGGCGCCCGTGTGCTTGAGGCTGCGCGCCGCCGGCGACGTGGTGATCTCGTCGGCAAACGTCGGCCCGTACATGCTCTCGCCGCCGCGGCCGGTGCCGGTCGGGTCGCCGCCCTGGACCATGAAGTCGGCAATGACGCGGTGGAAGACGGTGCCGTCGTAGTAGCCGCGGCGGGCCAGCGTGACAAAGTTGCGACACGTGCGCGGGGCGTGGTCGGAGTAGAGCTCGAGAGTGATGGTTCCCTGGGGGGAGTCAGTGGAGGGAGGGATGCTGGGAGCACAAAAGGACAGAATGACTCACCATGCTCGTGTCAAGAGCAACTGTTGTGGCCATGGCTACGGCGTATGCTGTGCAGCCGGCGGAGATGTCAACAGCTTGGAAAAGGGAGACGACAGGTGGTTCATTGTCGAGCTATTCGAACCTGCTGTGTGCGAGCCTGTGGCGCGGTTTAAGCGCCACAGATTAGTGATGACAGAACCCACTTAATAGCCTTACGACCACCTCTCATCACCATAACTCATTTCTTCCAGCCTCCTCGCCTTTTCGTTCCAATAGCAATGGACACGTCGGTGACAACCACGCCGAGCAGCACGGCCGCTGCAAATGCCACCATAGAAGCGGCGGCGGCGGCAGCGGCGGCAGCGGCGCATGGAGCAGCTGCAACAAAGGGTTTTCTCTCCACAACGACCACACTCGCGCACATCCTCTACACCCACCGCCACACGGTCATCGTGCAAGGACGGATCCTTGCGTTTGCACTGCTGTCCATCTACATTACGGCCCATGCCGCGCTGCGGCGGCCACACTCGGCAGCGCCGAGAAAAGAGGACGAGGACGAGGGCGACGGCGACGATGATGCCAGCAGAAAGAAGCGAAAGAACAAGAAGAAGAAGCGGCGGCGGCAACAGGCCGGCCGGCTATCCGAGACTCTGCGAATGTCCGACGCCATCCTGCTGCCCATTGCGGCGTCGCTGTCGCTCATTGGCATCTACTATCTCATTCGCTATCTGCAGGACGCGGCGCTGCTCAACCGCATCCTGCAGGGCTACATGTCGGCCATGGCTGTGATCAGCGTCGGCCTGCTGCTGGGCGACGTGCTGACCGTGGCGGTGTCGGCCGTCTTTCCCAATGCGTGGACGGGCCGCGACGGGCACCTGCATGTGGTCGACGGGGTCAACCGGCAGCAGTGGGCTGAGGGGCGAATCGACGGTGCCGACAACAACGACATCGACCGTCCCGCCCTTGTCAGAGACCCCTCCCGCACCACGCCGTTCCCCGATGCCATAGCCGCGTGGCTGCCGGCTCGGTGGACGCCTGCTGCCTGGGCCGTGCGCCAGCTGCTGCGCGCGTCGTGGACTGTCCGCGTGGCCGTGCACGGCCTGGGCGACGACGAGGTCGCCGAGGGGCTCACGCTGCTGCGGTCGCTGGGCTTTGGGCTGGCCGGCGTGGCGGCGCTCGTCTACTACACGCTGGGCGGCGCGGCGTCGGCGTCTCTCAGCAACACGCTGGCCCTGGGCTTCTGCTACACCAACCTGCAGCTGGTCTCGGGGACGTCGTTTCCCATCAGCTCGCTGCTGCTGTCGCTGCTCTTTGTCTATGACATTGTCATGGTTTTCTACACGTGAGTTCCTCTTCCTCCTCTTCTCCCTCCTCTTCTCTTTCCTTCTGTCTTCCTGACGCTCTCCTCACGATAGTCCATTCATGGTCACGGTCGCTACGCAGCTGGAAGTACCCGCTGTGATCAAGGCCGAGTCGGGTGGCCAGTTCAGCTTCCTAGGACTGGGAGACATTGTCGTGCCCGGTATCTACATCTGCCTGTGCCTGCGCTACGACCTGTACCGCTTCTACCAGCGCCAGGTCCGGGAGGTGGAGACGACACTACAGACCACCGTAGTGGCAGCCCCCGGGGGGGAAGCCACTGCCGGATCAGAAGCAGCCGATTCAAAGGCCTTGACAACAACAACGACGACGACGGCCATGCGCAAGGTCAAGGCTACGTACATTGATCCGCAAGGCCGCTGGGGCGACTGGCTGTGGACCGTGTCCGTCTGGGGCGGCGGCAGGGCGTCGGCCTTGACACCTGGCCTCGCCGCCGCCCAGTTCCCGCGACCGTACTTTTGGTCGGCCATGGTTGGCTACATGGCCGGACTGCTGATGGCCTTTGCGGCCATGCAGGCGACGCGCCGCGGCCAGCCGGCGCTGCTGTACCTGGTGCCCTCGGTGTTCCTGGCCACATGGGGCCGCGCGGCCGTGACCGGCGAGCTCCGTGACATGTGGCGGTACAGTGAGGACCCTAACAAGGACACCAGGGAGGTGGTGGTGGAGGTGGGGCCCGATGGCAAGGCGATTAACAAGACGGAGAAGGACAAGACGGGGGAGAAGGGAGAGGAAAAGGGAAAGGTGGCCGGTGCCTCAGTTGCCAAGGACGACAAACTCTTGGGCGCGGCTAAAGATGCTACGGCGGAAGCACAAGACGAGGCAGGTGAAGGCAACGGCAACAGCGACGACGACGACGGAGGCTACGACGTACTCTTGTTTGCCATTCGGACAGTGCCGCAGCCAAAGGTGTTCAAGGCGGATGTCTGAACTTGACTCTTTTTGACGGCGTTTTCGGGTAACCCAGCATTATGGTCGGATAAGCGGGCAGCTTGGGAAAGCTTGAAAAGTCTGGTTTGAATACACCGTAGACTCATGAGATGCTTGCGCCGCGTGGTGGTACGTGATTATGTAAGCCGTGTAGCAATAGGCGACAACTGTCTTTTGGAGAGCCCCATGGTCGAGCAAGGAAAACGATTCATGCTCGACCCTGTCAGCGCCAGCTCGTGCCTTTTGTATCCCGTTTTGCTCGCCCGCTGGCACGGAGCGCGTCCCACCGAACGAGGCCCATGGACGTGCTGCCCACGTCGAGCCAGCCTGTGCTGGTGCAATGGCTGGTCGACACGCGGCCGCTGTGGCCCGAGGCTACGCAGACACGACAGCTCTCGACGGAGGTGGGTGGGGAGAGGGAGGGAGAGAGAGAGAGAGAGAAACTGACAATCTAGGCCGCCGCAGCACTGGCCGCGCTGCTGACGGATGAGGAGCGCGCCGACGTGCTCAAGTATTTCCACGTGCGCGACGCCAAGATGGCGCTGGCCTCGCACTTGTTGAAGCATCTGGTGGTGGCGCGGTGCTGCGGCGTCGGCTGGCGGCAGACGGCGCTGGCACGGGATGCACACGGCAAGCCGGTGTGGCGGCCGAGGAAGGGGGCGGTGGCCGGGGGGAGGGGGGAGGTCGTCTTCAACGTCAGCCACCAGGCGGGCCTGGTGGCGCTGGTGGCCATCTATGGGGGGGGGGCAGGAGCAAGAGTGAGTCCGCTGGCTCTCCAGGTCGGCGTCGACGTCGTGTCGCCGAGCGAGCGCCGGGCACGCGACCGCCGGATGATTGCTAGCGATGACGACAATGGCAACCACGACGGCTGGGCACGCTTTGTGGACATGCACGCGGACGTGCTGGCGCTGGGCGAAGTAGACTATCTCAAGATGATCGGGGAACAGCAGATGCCTGCGGGATCTCCTTCTCCCGATGACGACGCCGGCCAAGGCCCAGACCCCACTGACATGACCGACACGCGGCTGCGCTACTTTTACGCGCTCTGGTGCCTGCGCGAGGCCTATGTCAAGATGACGGGCGAGGCGCTGCTGGCGCCGTGGCTGGCCGATCTCGAGTTTCGGCAATTTGTGCCGCCAGGTGGGGGTGGAGGTGGAGGAGGGGGTGCAGGCGGAGGAGGAGAGGGTGCAGGCGGAGGTGCAGGCAGAGGTGCAGGCAGAGGTGCAGGCAGAGGTGCTGGCGGAGGCGCAGACGCAGACGCAGACGCAGACGCAGAAGCAGGCATCCCCACCGCTGATCGCAACGCCAGAAATAGCCACGACACGCTCGCGCAGGATGCCTACCCCCCGGTGACAAGGCACGACGTCCGCTTTCGGGGCGAGCGTGTCGGCGCAGACGTCAACATCTGTCTGCGCAGCGTGGGCGCGGACTACATGGTCTGCACCGCCGTTCGAGCGGCGCCAGCAGGGGCAGAAGACAAAGATGGAAGAGATAACGACAGGGCAGCCGGAGAAACGGCACGGTCTCTGCCGACTGCCAGCGCATTCGAGGTGCTGCGGATGGAAGAGATCCTGGACTTTGCACAGCGATCCCCTGCCGTTGTCGGCAGTGCATGAGGAAGAATCATTTAACTCTAAATGTGTTGGTCTAGATGAGCCATGGTCCGGGGTCGTGTTCCTTGTTTTGTTTTGTGTTTTTTGGGGGGTTCTTTTCCCCCTTTTTAACCCTGACCGTTTGATGAGGAACGGCAGGAGCAAGGTATATACGTGTATTAAGCCCTACTCCATAGAGTCCATACCGTACCCGTACCCATGCCGACTGCCAGGTCGGCAGTTTCCATAGGATTTTAGCGCTGGCTGCGCCTCCAATCGAGCCTCAGAAGCATAAGCAGCGAGGTTGACCTGCAAGAAAAATGCGACTGTAGGGACTTGGTGAGACGAGCTTGTTAGACACTCCGTAGGGTGAACTCCTTGCCGGTTCCGACTGTACATGTACGGAGTATATGTAGATACTCCGTATGTAGATCTCGTACTCGACGCGTTGGCGCCCGAGTGTTCAGGCAGCAGCAAAAAAAACCCAAAAGAGAACCAAGGCTGACGCGTGCTTGTTCTCGAAGCGAGTGTAGTCGTCACTGGCGTCCGTCGGTCAAGCGTTGGTCCGAACGCTTGCAAAGACACGAGTTTTTCATCCTATCTCACAGGCAGTGAAAAGAGGAAAACACGAGACAAACCTGGGACCCTGGGACCCCTGGCACCCTTGGAATGAAGCTGCCTGGCGCTCCTTGAGGCTCAATCCGTAAGCACGCGCAAGGCTGTTCGAATCCTTTTCTGCTACGCGGCCGATGTCACCTCACTGCCGTTCTCTTTACTTTTTCTACTATCTTCGTTTCATCTCACATCCTCTCTGTTAGTCACTGGTGGTCCGTGGATGTGGTTCTCCACGCACTTCTCCTTTGTGTGTTGGCATTCAAGAGATTTCTGAGAATACGGAGTAGAGTATTTATTGTCCGCCTCCTGCCATCTCTTCATGAGCTCGTTCATGGTTCTTCTCCCTTCTCTTCCTCGCTCATCACTCTTCTCTTCTCTCATCTGTCTCGTTCTATATTCTCTTCTCTCTTCTCCCCTCCCCATCGTCCACCATGGCTGATCAGGTCTACTTCATCACCTACGGCTCTGATGCCAACTGCACGCTGGAACTGTGCCCCGTCGAGGCCAGCGTCCTCGGCTACCAGCCGTCGATTCCAGCCAACTCCGTCTTCATTGCCCTCTTCGCCGTGGCTCTGGTCGGCCACCTCTACCAGGGCCTCCGGTACCGCCACACCCTCGGCGGCTTTGCCATCCCCATGGTGCTGGGCTGTCTTGACGAGATCATTGGCTACGTGGGCCGCCTCATCATGCACGGCAACCCGTTTTCATTCTCGGGCTTCCTCATGCAAATCAGTATGCACTCTTCTCTCTTTCCTTTCTCTCCTCTCTCTCCTTTCTCTCCTCTCTCTCCTCTCTCTTCTTCCCCTCTCCCCCCCTCTCCCCCCCGCTAACCATCAGTCTGCATCACCACTGCTCCCGTCTTCATCTGTGCCGCCATCTACGTCACCCTGGCACGCACCATCGACTACCTCGACAGCTCGCTTGCCCGCTTCCGCCCGCGCCTGCTCATCTGGATCTTCATCCCCTGCGACATTGTCTCGCTCATCTTCCAGGCCGCCGGCGGTGCCCTGAGCTCCACGTCCGGCAGCGGGCTGGGCGTCAACATGTCGCTCTTCGGCCTGTCCTTTCAGGTCTTTACGCTCGTCATCTTCATCGGCCTGACCGCCGACTACTTTATCCGCTACGCCCGCCGCGTGGTTGGCCGCAGCGGCAGCAGCGACGACGACAAGCAGTACGGCTCGAACGGTGCCCGCTTCGGTCCTCGCCTCACGCCCCGTTTCCGCGTCTACTTGTCGTTTATGGCCCTCGCCATCGTCCTCATCCTCATCCGCTGCATCTACCGTATCGACGAGCTCAGCCAGGGCTACAGCGGCACGCTCTTCCGCGAGGAGAACACCTTTTACGGCCTCGAGAGCGCCATGATCATCGCCGCCGTCTTCTGCCTTCACCTCGGCCACCCGGGCTTTGGGCTGCAGACGCATGTTCAGGACCAGGCCGCAGGCGCGCAGTACACCGAGGCCGTGCTTAGCAACGGCCAGGGCAGAGGCCAGATGCAGGCATAGATGTGGTCAACTGTGCTCCGTAGACATTACCTCTTCCCCTCACTATATACCACATACTCCGTACACGTTGAATATTGGAAAATCTTATCAAATCTTTTATGACTATCAAAAAAGACTCGACCCGCATGTCTATTATTATGGTTGACCAAAGCAAATGGCAACCAGATAGCAAGTAAATATCAGAACTGGAGAATGACGTGGTATCAAAGTCAACGACAGAAAACGCCAGATGTTGAAGACGAAGGAAAATTATTAGTTGGCAGCAGCAGAGCGTCAAGATGGACCTACTCCGCCCGGCTGGGCCCATTCGACACCGGCCCAGCGCCATCAATGGAGGCGGCGGCGACAGGCCCGGGGCTGGGAGTACCTCGCAGAGGCGGAGTGTTGTTCGGTCCAGGCGCCACCAAGGCGGTGTTTTCGTTCTGCGCTTCTTTCTGCGCGCCTGCTTCCACGTCTGCTGCCGCGTCTGCTTCCGCCTGTCCAAGGCCTTGACGCCGTCGGAACCTGGCCGGGATATGTGACCGCCACTATACGCTCACATTGTCGAGGCGGCCGTCGGCGTAGTTGACCTTGGAGAAGCTGCCAGCACGGTTGCTGCGGCGGCTGCGGCCACGGCGCCAGCCTCGGCCGTTGGACACCGGCGCGGCGTTGCCGTTTGTCACCGGCTCCTGCTCGCGGTTCCGGTTCTTGCCGCCCTTGCGTGACGTGCCGGTGCAGAGCAGAATCACGGCAATCAACAGGGCCGCCAGGGCGCCCCAGCTGAAGCCAAAGGCATACTTGCCGAGACGGGCGTCGCGGTTGTTCTTGTGGAAGACGTTGCGGGCCCGGACAAAGGTGGCACTGTAGGTGTCAGGAGAGAAAAGAGAAGAGGAGAGAAAAGAGAAAACAGATAAAAAGCACTCACGTCATCATGGACACTGCAATGGTCAGGAAGAAAAAGGCCAGCAGGGTGATGATGCTGCCAATGCCGGATCCCAGACGGCCGCAGCAGGCCAGGAAGCTCGAGAAGAAGGCGCAGATCTCCAGGAAGAGCGCAATCAGGTAAAAGACCCAGGAAAAGCGCCACATGTAGTAGTAGTAAAACGACGTCGTGTTGCCGCCGTACTTGCCAATGAGCGTGTCGGGCACTCCCGAAGCGTGCGCCGCCCAGGCCTTGCCAAACGGCATGGCCGGATGGGCGCTGCCGCAGTCCTGGTTGTCCTTGCCGCAGGCATAGAAATAGGTCCACTGCGTGACGTCGTGCGCGCCCGTGTAACCAGACGTGTCGGCCTGGAGGAAGTAGGTGTGGTTAAGCGGCGCCTTGTCCTTGACGCCGGACAGGACGACGAAGAAGAGCAGCACAATGGATCCGGCCAGGAGAATGGAGGACGCGAGTCCGAGGCCGGCGTCTGGGAGTGTTAGCAGTGGGACGGAGAGGCGATGGAGGGGGTAGGGAGAGGAAGAGGGAGGGGACGAGGAGGTGATGGAGGGAGGTAAGGAGAGGAGGAAAAGGAAGAGGATAGAGATGGAGGCAGAAACTCACGAGATAGTGCCATGGTGATGTTCGATGCTCGGCGTGAGTTGACGATGTAAGAGTGTTCGTTGCAAGCCGGACTGGTGAGCACAGGAATGAGACAACAAATGGTGTTCAGGTGAGGCAAGCCAAGAATTCGAAAGAAGAAAGCGGGGACTCGGCAGTTGTTAAAAAAGGCGAGCGGCGATTCGACCACGACGTAATCCTTGCCTTTACTCTCAGCGCTAGCAGCGGGCAATGACGAGCAAAGTATAAAAAAATAGAAAGAAGACGATGCAGAGTTTTGGGGGAGCAACGACCGGAGTGCGGAAAGGCGGTGGAGATTTTTGAAGGCATCAACAAACAAAGAAGAGCGATGAGCAGCTGAAGATGGGGCCCTGCCGAGTGGACTATGACGACAGTGCCCCCAGAGCTATCCGAATCGGGATAGTGGGTCGCCACATCGGGAAGTGATCTACGCTAGTTGGTGGGATGACTGACTTAGGGAATACCGAAAGGCGAGGTCGACTGCCCTGCTCAGCTTGTTGTCATGCAGACGTTGAGCGATCGCAGCGATCCCATGCCCAGACTTTGGTTGGTTACTACGCGCGAGGACGTGCTGACTATTGGCACGGTGGTTGTGAGAACGCTCACTGTGCACCCCGTCATCATCGCCCTGCAGGTCTGATGTGTCTTGTTGTGTCACGGTGTTTTGCAGATGTCAACGACTGTGTGACGCACGTGACTGTGCGGCGTATGCTCCTTCCGGGACGGGCCGTCAGGATCAAGCTGCAGTCCTTCAGAGGTTTCCGAGGTCTGTCCTCCGACGAGGTCTGAGTTCAGGTTTGCTTCGCAGTCGGATAATATACGAGAATTCAAATATTAAACTGATTTACCCATCAAGTCTCCTCCAGAGGCCAAGGCTCGGGTAAATATCTTGCTGGAGGAGACCATATTGACGTTTTGTTTCCTGCCATTGGTGGTCTTATAAGAGAGAGAGAGAGAGAGAGAGAGAGGAGAGTAAAAAAATCAAACACAACCGGGTCTTCGAAAACATGCTCCTCCAGGTCCTGACGGCAGCGGCCGCTGGCCTCATCGCTCAGGCCCATGCCTTCAACTTCCCCTACGAGGCCGTCCAGCTGACCGACGCCGATGTCGGCAACTTCTCGGCCGTCGCCTTTGGTAACTACTCCGCCGCTGCGGCTGTCCGTCCCGGCGCGACACCCGCCGGCGCGACACCCGCCTGCCGTGCGTTTCCCGGCTCGGCCGACTGGCCCTCTTCCATCGAGTGGGCCCAGCTGAATGCCACCATGGACGGCGGCCTGCTGCACCCTTTGCCGCTTGGCGCCGTATGCTACCCCGGTGTCTTGGGCCTCGGCGGCGTCTACAACGCCACGGCCTGCCAACAGCTGCTGCTCGGCGGCAGCGGCTCCTTTGGCGCCTTTGGCCCGCGCGTCTACATGGACGACCCGCTGGCTGTGCTGACGGCCTGGCCGCAGGGTGACACGTGTCCGGCACGCTCGACGCCACAGGCCGGCTGCACGCGTGGCGGCTTTCCCGAGTACGTCGTCAACGTCACCACCGTCAAGCAGGTACAGGCCGCCGTCAACTTTGCCCGCAACAAGAACGTGCGCCTAGTGATCAAGTGAGCGGGGGAGAGGGGAGAAGAAGGCGAAGAGATAACAGAGGAAAGAAAAGACAAGAAAACAGAGAAAACAGAGAAAGAGACTGACCCCTAGAAACACTGGCCACGACTTCGTCGGCCGCTCCACCGGCGCCGGTTCGCTCAGCGTGTGGACGCACCACCTCAAGTCTTTCGACTTTCTGCCCGCGTACACGTCCGCCGCCGCCACCTACACCGGCATGGCCGCCCGCGTCGGCGTCGGCCTCGAGGCCTGGGAGCTGTACCAGTACATGGACCGCTACAACATGACCCTCGTCGTGCCCGGCGGCCAGACCGTCGGCGCCTTTGGCGGCTGGATCGCCGGCGGCGGCCACTCGGCCCTGGGCTCTGCCTACGGCCTCGGCTCCGACCACGTCCTCGCCCTACAGGTCGTCACCGCCGACGGCCGCTTCCACACTGTCGACGCCCAGACGAACCCTGACCTGTTCTATGCCCTGCGCGGCGGCGGCCCGGGCTCCTACGGCATCGTGACGTCGGCCATTGTGCGCGCGTTCCCTCCCGTGAACGTCTCGGAGTCCTTTCTCGCCTTCCGCTTCACCGCCACTGGCCAAGACACCAACGTCAGCGTCGCGGTCAACGCGTCCCGCCCGGCCGGCCCTGCTGTCGCCCCCAGCGCCGAGGCGTTCTGGCAAGGCGTCGCGGCCTACTTCCAGTTCGGCGAGACGCTGTGCGACGGTGGCGGCACGGGCTACAGCTACCTGTCGCAGTTTGTGCCGCCTGCCAACAGCAGCAGCGCCAGCAACGCCAACAGCTCCAACGTCAGCTACAGCTTCAGCACAACGCTCGAGCTGCCCAACATGACGCCGGCCGCGGCGCAGATCTTCTTGCAGCCGCTCTTTGACAGCCTCCTCCGCCTCGGCATCCGCGTCAACAACTCGCTGCCGCGCACGTCCGCCTCCTGGGGACCTGGCACGCAGCGCGGCGGTGGCGCCAGTCCCGGCAACGTGCGCTTTGCCACGCGCCTGTTCCCGCGCCGCAACTGGGCCAGCGACTTCGCTTTCAACGCCACCATGACCGCCTTGCGCTCCGTCGTCGAGTCCGGTTATAGCTTCCACGGCGTCCAGGTGGCGCCGCGGCGTAGTTTGCCGTCCGTGCAGGTCCCGGGAAATAGCAGCGTCAACCCGGCCTTTCGCAACGCGCTGCTGCACGGTGACGTATTTGACGCGTTTCGCAGAGACAACAACAGTAGCCGAAACGCCTCGCACGCCCGCTTCGAGGCTGCCATGGACCTGCTGCGCGACGTGACGCCAGGTTCCGGCGCCTATGTCAACGAGGCCGACCCCGACGAGCCGCACTGGCAGCAGAGCTTCTGGGGCGCCGAATACAACCGCCTGCTGGCCGTCAAGCGTGCGCGCGACCCCTGGACCCTCTTCTGGGCGCCCAAGACCGTCGGCAGCGAGGACTGGGAGGTGCGCACAGAGCCGGCGATGGCGGGGACACAGAACGGCCGCCTCTGCCGCGTGACAGCCCCGGCTGGCGCAGAGGCCGTGGGCAAGCCCGCGGTGCGTCGTTTTACGGGGCCGCGACACCAGTGACAGCTGCTGGACAAAGAGTAGATGGAAAATGAGAGCAGAGTGCACAAACAGCTGCTCAAAAAGTAATGGGAAAGAGAGCAGAGAGCACAAAAAGCAGGTATTAGAGGAAAGGACGAATCGAGGACATCATGCTGGCCGGATAAACTTGCCTCCGGCGACCAGGCTGTGACTGCGGTACACCGCCCTAGTGGCAGCCTCACAACATTTTTTTGCCCCTCCTTCGTGATCTTTGACTCATACATCTTTATTGACACCGCAACGGTGACGCTGACATTCCCTGCCCATTACACCCCAGCCTCTCTTTGCAGTTGCTGATCCGTCGTTGCGCAGTCACGATCTCGTCTCGTCCTGCTTCCCGACGCCAATTCCACATGCCGTCGCTGCTCTCATAACCGCCACCATGAGCATCAACTTCCCGAAAACCGAGGAGGAGATCATCCGTTACTGGCGCGAGATTGATGCTTTCCAGACACAGGTGCGCCTCAACGAGGGCAGCAAGCCCTTTACGTTCTACGATGGCCCGCCATTCGGTGAGTGACTCTGCTCTGCTCTGCCCTGTCTGCTCTGCCTTGTCTGCTCTGCCCTGTCTGTCCTTTGCCAAGGCCTCTGCTAACATCCCCCAGCTACCGGTAAGAACCTTCGACCTCTATCAAACGACCCCCTTCTAGCTCCTAACCTCTCCCAGGCCTCCCCCACTATGGCCATCTTCTCGCCTCCACCATCAAGGACATCATCCCCCGCTACTGGGCCATGAAGGGGTACCACGTCCCCCGCCGCTTCGGCTGGGACACCCATGGCGTGCCCATCGAGTACGAGATCGACAAGAAGCACGGCATGTCGGCCCAGGACGCCGTCAAGCAAATGGGCATTGCCAAGTACAACGAGGAGTGCAAGGCCATTGTCATGCGCTACTCCACCGAGTGGCGCACCACCATCGAGCGCCTCGGCCGCTGGATCGACTTTGACAACGACTACAAGAGCATGGACGTCACCTACATGGAGAGCTGCTGGTGGGTCTTCAAGCAGCTCTTTGACAAGGGCACCGTCTACCGCGCCTACCAGATCATGCCCTTCTCGACCGCCCTCGGCACCCCGCTCAGCCACATGGAGTCCAAGCAGAACGAGAAGCTGACCCAGGACCCGGCCGTCGTCATCGCCTTCCCCATCCTCGGCGTCGACGGCTACGAGAACACGTCCCTGCTGGCCTACACCACCACGCCCTGGACCCTGCCCTCCAACCTGCTGATCGCCACCCACCCGGACTTTGAGTATCTCGTCATCCTCGACGAGGCTAGCGGCAAGCAGTACGTGCTGCAGGAGGCCGGCCTGTCGCTGCTCTACAAGAACCCCAAGAAGGCCAAGTACAAGGTCGTGCGCAAGATCCGCGGCAAGGACATGATCGGCTGGAAGTACGAGCCGCTCTTCCGCTACTTTTACGACAAGTACACCGACTGCTTCCAGGTCATCCCCGCCGACTACGTCGAGGAGGGCGAGGGCACCGGCCTCGTCCACCAGGCCCCCGCGTTCGGCCAGGAGGACTACGACGCCGCCGTGGCGACCGGCTTCATCACGCCGCAGCGTCTGCCGCCCTGCCCGGTCGACGACAAGGGCTGCTTCACCGACGAGATCCCCGACTACGTGGGCCAGCACGTCAAGGTCGCCGACAAGGCCATCATCAAGGACCTGCGCGCCACCGGCCGCCTTGTCGTCGAGAGCCAGATCATGCACACGGACAAGTTCTGCTGGCGCTCCGACACGCAGCTCATCCGCAAGGCCGTGTCCTCGTGGTTCGTGCGCGTCAGCGACGCCATCCCGCAGATGCTCGAGAACCTCGACAAGACCAACTGGGTGCCGTCCGCCGTCAAGGAGAAGCGCTTTGCCAACTGGGTCGCCAATGCCCACGACTGGAACGTCTCGCGTAACCGCTACTGGGGTACACCTATCCCGCTATGGGTCAGTGACGACTTTGAGGAGGTTGTCTGCGTCGGCAGCCGTGAGGAGCTGCAGCAGCTCAGCGGCAACGGCGCGCTCGACGACATCCACCGCGACAAGGTCGACAACATTACCATTCCGTCGCGCAAGGGCAAGGGCCAGCTGCGCCGCATCAACGAGATCTTTGACTGCTGGTTCGAGTCGGGCTCCATGCCGTACGCCTCGACACACTTCCCCTTTAACACGGCGGCCCAGCGCGCCGACGACCCGCAGGGCCCGCCGGCGCTGTTCCCGGCAGACTTTATTGCCGAGGGCCTCGACCAGACGCGCGGCTGGTTCTACACACTGACGGTGCTGGGCAATCGCCTGTTCGGCGTGTCGCCGTTCCGCAATGTGATTGTCAACGGCATCGTGCTGGCCGAGGACGGCAAGAAGATGTCGAAGCGGCTGAAAAACTACCCGGACCCCAGCATTGTCATGTCACAGTACGGCTCGGACGCGCTGCGCCTGTACATGATCAACTCGCCCGTAGTGCGGGCGGAGTCGCTGCGCTTCAAGGAGTCTGGCGTCAAGGAGATGGTATCGCGCGTGCTGCTAGCGCTTTGGAACAGCTACCGCTTCTTCTCGGAGCAGGCGCACCTGTACGAGAAGACCACTGGCACATTTTTTGTGGCCGACCTGTCGGTCATTAGCGACGCCTCGCGCCTCAGCAACGTCATGGACCGGTGGATCCTGGCGGAGGCGCAAAGTCTGCTCAAGTTTGTCGAGAAGGAGATGACGGCTTATGTAAGTGAGGAGGGAGATGGGGAGGATAAGAGATGAAGAGAATAAGAAAGAAAGGGAGAGAGAGAGAGAGGGGAGAAAGACATTTGCTAACTTCACAGCGACTGTATACGGTGGTGCCGCGCCTGCTGTCGTCGATTGAGGATCTGACCAACTGGTACATCCGCTTCAACCGCCGCCGTCTCAAGGGCAGCGCCGGCCTGGGCGTGGACGACACGACGGCGGCGCTGAACACGCTGTTCCAGGTCCTCTTTACGCTTGTGCGCGCTCTGGCGCCGTTTACGCCGTTTATCACGGAGCACATCTACGGCCTGCTCAAGCCGCATCTGAGCGCCGAGGTGCGCGCCGGCTTCAAGGACGACCGCAGCGTGCATTTCCTGCCGTTCCCCACGGCGCAAGAGTCGCTCTTTGACGAGGTGATTGAGCGCAAGGTCGCGGCCATGCAAAAGGTCATCCAGCTGGCGCGGACGGCGCGCGAGCGCTGCAACGTGTCGCTCAAGACGCCGCTGCTGTCGGTGGTGGTGATTGCGGACCAGCACATCCTGGACGACGTCGACTCGCTGAGCAGCTACGTGCGCGAAGAGCTCAACGTGCGCGACGTGATCCTGACGACGGACGAGGAGACGTACGGCATTCTGCTCGAGGCCCGCGTGGACTGGCCGACGCTGGGCAAGAAGCTCAAGAAGGATGTGCAGATGGTCAAGAAGAACCTGCCGGGCTTGTCGCAGGCCGAGCTGCGGCAGTTTCTGGTCGAGAAGAAGATTTCCGTCGGCGGCATCCAGCTGGAGGACAATGACATTTCCATTGTGCGCGTGCTGGCGGCAGCTGGTGCCGGTGCTGTGCCTTCCGCACCTGCAGGATCAGCGACGCCGTCGCATGCCAATGCCAAGTGGGAGCCCGGTTTCGCCGACGACATGATTGTGCTGCTGGACGCGACGCCGCACCCCGAACTGGCTGTGGAGGGTCTGGCGCGCGAGATTATCAACCGCGTGCAGCGGCTGCGCAAGAAGGCTGGTCTCGTGCCGGCCGACGACGTGCGCATGCAGTACCGCGTGGTGGCCAACCCCGAGGCGGTGGACCTGGGCGAGGTGGTGACAGCACACGAGGGCCTGTTCCAGACTGCGCTGCGCGGCACGCTGGAGCCGTCGCCGGCGGAAGCAGCGGAAGCCAAGGCGCTGATTGTGGAGGAGGAGCAGGCCATTGGCGATCTGTCGTTTGTGCTGCGGCTGCTACGCATCTAGACGTCGGGATTTTGACTTGATTCTGTGGCACGGTAGACGGGAGAAAATCATGTTCGTAGCAAAAGAAAAGAAAGAAATGAAAAGAACGATCCTCCAGAGCCTATTCATGCATCGTTCACGGTTTTACAGAACAGCAATTCATGATCACGTGCTCGGTTGGTACATGTGACTCCAAAGATGTGACAAGTGACACCAACACCAACGACCTGGTGGTACCTAGATTAAGCCTGCATCGCAGACGAATGCACAACGGCCGAGCTCGTCTTCTTCTCTTGCACATTCCTTCCCATCCCATACCGACGACAGGCCTCGGCGTCGCACGAGGGCGCGAACTGGGCCTTTACTTTTTCTTTGTCTCTTCGACTTCTCTGCACG
This sequence comes from Ophiostoma angusticollis, assembly GCA_019925545.1. Lineage (NCBI taxonomy): Eukaryota > Fungi > Ascomycota > Sordariomycetes > Ophiostomatales > Ophiostomataceae > Ophiostoma > Ophiostoma angusticollis. Next base: position 40,060 of record JADHKL010000049.1, read on the forward strand.
CCACTTCCTTTCATACTTTCTAGGGACGCGCAACAATGGACGTCGACACCGACGACGGCCTCTTGCAGCGGTTGGCCGGCGGCGGCAGCATGGACTAGTAAGTTTCCGAGATGAGATGAGAGAGAGTGTGTGAGAGGAGGGGAGAGAGATCGATCTGGCAAAAGACCTCGAACTAATCTCTTGTCCTTGTCGCGCTATCCAGTGAACTATGGCCACATCTGCTGCAAAGCATTGTGTCGCGCATCGAGACGGTAAGCGACAACGGGCATTTCTCTCCTTTTGTCCCCATCGCACATTCATCACATGGCTGACAAGGGCGTGTGTGTGTTTCTGGCGGCTTCAGATTGCCTACACCGAGTTTCCTGTCCCAATCTTGAACCCGCCTAGGCGCCTACCAACGCGGCGGCCTCACCCGTCGGCAACGGCGGCGGCGGCGACGGCGGCAGCGACGACAGCGACGAGAGCAGGTGCAACGGCGTCAAACACGATGAATGGGGGAAGCGCCACAGCCGCTCCAGGAACGAGCAGTAGCAACAGCAACGCTTCGTCGCAGGCGGACACCACAAACCAGGAGAACACGGCGCCGCCGGTGGCTGCCGAAGGAAGGGCAGCTGCAGCGTCGGGCGAGAGCAGCACAGCTGGGACAGGGGCTGGCCGTGCCGTATCATCAGCGTCGCCAGCGCAGACGGCACCATCACCACCGTCCGCGCCGGCTGCGGCCACCGGCACAGAAACAGCAAACGGCGGCGCCGCGACGACGGGCGCGACGACGGACGGGACTGCGTCGGAGGCGCCGCCGCCGCATGCGCGCTTTCCCCCACCCGTGGTCGACCTCGTGCGGCGCATCGTGGCGACGCTGACGACGACGTTTGCGGCGTATCCGCCCTTTAGCATCCAGCGGCTGGCCGAGCTGGTGCTGGCGCCACACCAGCACTACCGCTACCTCGTGTCGTACCTGCACGCCGTCGAACGCGTCATCAGCGTCAGCACCTGCAGCAACATTTACCCGCTGCCGCCGGCGCTGCCCGACCGCGCCGCCATGGTGCGCCTGGCCAACGGCGTCACGCCGTCGGCCGACCCGGACCTCAGCAACGCCGACATTTACGACATGAACGGCTCGCTCACCGGCCTCGCGCTCGCGGCCAACCCGGCTGGCGACAACTCGCTCGGCGCTCTACTCACGCCCATTCCCTGGCTGCACCGCCGCACCGGCGGCGGCGGCGAAAACGGGGGCGAGGTGGAGGCTGAACGCGGGGGCGAACGCGGGGGCGGACGTGGCGACGAACACGGGGGCGAGGGCGGCGTCGAAAGCGGGCCTGACGGGGGGGATGCTGGCGGACACGGCGACGACGACAGCAGCGGCGTGTCGAGCCCGCCGTCGACCGCGGGCGACGACAGCGGCAGCGAAATTGCCTTTAGTGCGAGCGGCGGCGGCGGCGGCGGCAGCACACCGGGCGCATCGCCGCACAGCTTTCCGTCGCGGCGCATGGAGGTGCGCACGGAGGCGACAGAGACGATTGACGGGCCGAACGGGGTCGGCAGCATCGAGACGGTGAGCGTGTCGGTCAACGGGGTGCCGAGCCACGGCGCGCTGCTGGCGGCGCACCAACAGCAGCTCCAGCTTCAACAGCAGCAGCAGCAGCAGCAGCAGCATCTGCAACGGGGCATCACGCAGGGCGAACTCTTGCGGGAGGAGCAAAAGGCAGGCGTGGTGCCGGTCAGCCAGCTGGCACGGGCGGCGGCACGAGCGGCGGCAGTGAGTCACGCGGAGAGTAGGGCTGGGAATGGCTGGGGAGGGGGAGAGGATGACGGCGACGGTCGACGGGGGCAAGGACAGGGACGGGGCGGGATGCTAAGCCGTTTCCGGGGGGGCGAAGAGGATGGGGACGTGGACGTGGACGAGAGGGACATGGAAGGCGAAGAGGAGGAGGAGGAGGCGAACAAGGGCGGAGAACCGAAAAAGGAGAAGCGCCGGCGCGTGGCCGACGTGGAGAGCCTGGACGTGGCCATGGGCGGCACGGACGCGGACGGGCACGAAGGAGCAGGAGACGGGGGGAGGAAGAAGAAGAAGAAGGAGGAGGAGGAGGGCGACGACGACGGCAAGGAAGCAACCGGCGCAGCAGGCGACGCAGAAGCAGGCGACGAAGACGAAGAGATCCCGCATGCGCGCGGCCCGCCCGAGATTGGCGTGGTCGACATGGGTCCTGGCGGCCCGGTCAACCGCGACGGCAGCCTGCTGCGGATTGGCAGTGCGGCCGACGTGCCTGGCTCGTCGGTGGATGATGATGCAGAGGCCATGGTCGTGGAGGCGGCAGGGCCGGAAGAGGATGGCGGGGAGACGACAGCGGCCGGTGGCTACGTTGGCGGCGCGGCGCGGGCGACGACGCCAAAGCGCGAGGCGGAGCAGGCGCTGGACGGCGCGCTGCCGGCCAAGAAGCGGAAGGAGGGAGGGGAAGTGGAGGGGGAGGAGGAGGGGAAAGCGGTGGGCAGTGACGGCAGCGGTTCGCAAGCAGGATGCATCAAGGAGGACATGGACAGACGGACGACGGACAAGTCTACGACAGCTACGTCGGGGGCATGATGGCGTATCGTTTCAATGTACAGAGTATGGTCGATGCAGAGAATGGGCGCGAGAAAAAGGCTTGCCAATAACTGTTTGGAGGTCGGCACCTTGGTGGCTTGCACTGGCAGTAACTTCCGGCGTCACGTGCGGCGTACGCCGACTGCGGTGGAGGACGGCCTGACGCCGGGCGAACTGTTTTGGCGTGTGCTCCGGTTGAATCTACCTGGTAGGTACCAGGTACTAATAGTTTCCCGATTTTTTGGCCTCTGTCGCTAATCCTTTTGGAGAGTTTTTCTTTGTTTCAAGAGCATGGTGCTGATGTAAGAGCCACAAGGCGCGGAGTACGATGTGAAAAACGCTCCCTTTCATTTCCGGTTGCGTTGCATTCCCAAAGACAAGACGAAACGCACCCAAACATCATGTGGTGCTGGTGGCTGGCAATGGACAAAAGTCCCAAAGTCTATCTCGGGCAAAGGTTGTCGCATCTGTTGGTTCTGGCTGGCCGAATTGATATCATTGAGAAAAAAACGATCGCCTGCGCTTAGATCCAACAGGCGCGACTACCGACACCGAACTGACAGCTATCTCAGGCACCGGATAATGCACCATTGTCAAGTATGTGTCTTTGTATTTTGCTTGTTTTTCTCAGCTTAGCCGTTGCGGACCAAAAAAATACCCAAAGTCCCAAGAACAGGAATAGATAAGAAGAGATGTGCAATGAAAGAGGGGGAGGTAAAAAGACAGCGACGCCAAGAAGAAAAGATGAAGGGACAGCGTGCTTGGATCATTGTCCAAGACCCTATCAAGCCTCTGATAGTATCCCAAGCCCATATCCGTAGTCTTTACTCCGTAGAGTAGCAAGACGAAGAGAATAGCAAAAACAAAAACGCCCGCTGGTTGCCAAATACAAACGAAAAGATCCTTTTGTTGCCCATCGTCTCGCAGACAGTTCCTCTTCCTGATCGCGGCTGATTCAGAGCACACGGGTAAGGTAACGACCGTTTGGCGAGGTGGTGCTGGGCACTACCGGGCGAATAGAGTAATAGCATGTCGGCTAAGGAGGAGAAAGGGGAGAAGGGAGAGGACGGGACGTTTATGACAGGAGAGCGGATTGACGACGTGACGGAGGACGGCTGTTGGTGACCAGGAGATGTTGTGGGAAGAGGTTCGTCGAGAGCGTGGTTGTCATGTGTATCGTTGTCTATCGCGTCTTTCGCCGTCTTTCTTCGTCCACCGCTGTCCATTGCCTTTCGTCATCCACCGCTGTCCATTGCCTCTTCGCCGCCTGTTTATTGTTGTCTGCGATCTGCTGTGCCGTCGCCATCGTGGTCGTCGTAGGTAGAGGGAGGAAGACTGGTTCATTGTTGCGCCTCCCTCCCAAGCCGTCGTGTGTCGTCGATCCGTCGGCAAGGTCACCGCTTGATCTTGCCGAGGTCGTCGTCTTTGCAGATGCCGTAGTTGCAGCATACCTCGGGGCCGATCTTGCCGTTGAGGATGAGGTCGATCTGGGACTGGACATTGTTAGAGGGGCGCATTGCAAAACAGAGAGGTGGACGAGGACTCACGTCTGGACATGGTACTGGCGTTGCTTGGACAATGCTAGCGAGAGAAGCAAACGAGGCCACAAGGGCGGCGACGACATGTAAAGGTTGCATTGTGTCTCTTGTGGAGGAGGTGGATAAGAGGGGAGGAGAGAGAGCAAAGAGCAAACGCAAAGAGCAAGAGCAAAGGAAGAAAAGGAAAAGGCGGAGAAGAGATTAAGAGGAAGACGAGGAACAACAAGGGATGACGGCAATAAAATACAAAGAGTGCTAAGGGACGGTGGTCAAAGGAATGTCTTGGCGGCGAGAGACACCTTTTTAGGGGAGAAGGGAGAGACGGAGGGAGGGAGGGGAGGAAGGTGCATTTTCTTTGTACGCCGTGCTGGCCCCATTGCTAAAAGAGTAGCATTTTTCGGGCCTCAGCCTCTTTTGACAATGGTCCCACCCAGCGCCCAACGGTGAGGAGACGGAAGGCATGGAGGTGTCTCTGGGGGGCATGGGGCGGCGATAGCGCTGTGAGGTTGGGACGATTGGTTTACGGGGGAACAGCCTCTTTCATCGCTCAGCAAGACACTGTAAAGAGTATCTACTTGTATAGGTACGCTCTTGTTTCGTCTTTCTCGTCTTTTCTCGTCTTTTCTCGTCTTTTCTCTCGTATCGCCTTCCTTTGTAAGGCAACACGAGGGAAAGGGAGAAATACCCGCAAAAAAGAGGTGAGGCTCGGGCTCAAAAGGGCTCAAAAGGGGCTAATTTTATTACGCCGCAGGCGCCATTGGCACCACTATCCCTGGCGCGAGCATCAGTCACTGCTCCGTCGCTGCGAAGCCTGTGCGGCCTCTTTCCCTCCCTCCTCCTCCTAAACCCCCGCATGCAGTCTGACATGCCTAAGCGTCGGTGTTCGACCACGATACGAGGTTTCATACGAAATTGTCGACCCGAGGCCGCGGCGACCGTTCGCATGGCCGGACGAAGAGAAAAGAGAAAAGGACGTATCTTATCTTCCGTATCTCGGTATTATCGTGTGGCGTTTGTTGTCGTGGCCGATGCGACGTTTCCCGACAGTCCCTTTCGATGTCGCGAAACGCTCGACGCGAGTCGAGTCTGACGACCGAACGCTGCAGTCTTTCCCCGCCTCTTTACATTTTTGGGTTTTCTCCGAATTCCTCGTCCTTTTCCCGGTAAACATGCCATAACGACCCGCGTCCCTGGCGCCCGTGGAAGAACAACGCAGAGCAAAGCATTGTTGCCCCTTTCAGCAGCATGTTTCGCCCGTTGCAACCCTTGTTCCCAGCAGCGCGGCAGAGTATGCCTCGTGGAATGCATTTCAGCCCTGCCGTCGGACGGGCGGTTGGTCTCGAGGATCGCATAGTGACGGAAGCGGCGGAGGCCCAGGCATTGGAATGTTCTGTTTCAGGGGCAATGATGGGGTAACGCCCAAGCGGCAAGTGCAGGCGGCTCATGCTTACTGAGGTGCATGCTTAGGCCCGTGCGCCTCCCCTACATGTTGACATGCCAGAGTGAGAAAAGGACAGAAAAGGAAAGAAACAAGAGAAAAGAAAAAACGAAACGAAAGAAAAGAAAGAAAAAAAAAGAAAAAAGTCTATTCTCGTCTACTTTGAATCTACGAACAGCTAAATGCACCCGACACGCCGCCGACCTTGTACGCGTCGACAATGCTCTGTACGGTCGTGTACGTGCCGGCAATGGCCATAAAAGAACCGCCGACAATGGTGATGCAGTGCAAGGTGCAGACTGCCATGGTGGCTTTGTTGGCCATGAACTTCCCCTTGTGCAGGTAGAGGCCCATGAAGCCGGGGATGACAAGCTGGGATGTTAGGAAGAGAGAGAGAAGAAAAGGGAAAAGGGTAGACATACGCATGTTGGCGAGCAGCAGAGCGAGCCGATGAGGCCGAGGATGTAGTTGAAGAAGGGGATGGCCTCGGCCAGGATAAAGGACAGGATGGTGAGGCCGACGGTAGACGACAACCAGGTAGCCCAGTGCACGAGGCTGTTGCTCTGCAGGTGTTTGGAGTTGCGCAAGATGCGAACGAGGAGCTGGAGGTCAGCGGGGGGGAGAGAGGGGGGAGAGACAGAGAGAGAGAACGTACAAACTTTGCTGCCACGTGCACCCACAGCGTCGACGTCATCATGAAGCCCGGAATGGCCACGGCAAAGGCCACCTTCTCCAGCGTTCCGCCAGCGCTGGCCAGCGACGGACTGGCAACGTACTGACCGCAGTAGACGTACATGACCATGCCGAAGGCGATGTAGCAGACCACCAGGAAGCCTTGCGAGATGAAGAGCGCCTTGGGGAACGTGCGGGGGACCTTCATCTCGGCGATGACGGGCATGAATGTTGACGTTGAGCCAAAGCCAGCTGTTTTGTTAGAAAACGGGGGAAAGAGAAGAGAGAGGGAGGGAAGAGAGAGGGAGGGAAGAGGGAGGGAAGAGAGAGGGAGGGAAGAGAGAGGGAGGGAAGAGAGAGGGAGGGAAGAGAGAGGGAGGGAAGAGGCAGGGAAGAGAACGGGAAAAGAGAGGAACAGATCGTACAGAATAGGTTGAGAGCCGCCACGAGGCCGGCCACAAAGGTCGGGTGGCCGACGGCGAGCACATTGAGCTCAAACGGGCCGGTTTTTGGCGCGGCTGCCGGACGATCAACAGTGGTGACGCCGACGCTGGAAGTCAGCAGGTGTTTCGACTCTCTGGAGCACTGACAGGACACTTACACAACAATAAACACGGCCGTGAAGATGCTGCCAAAGCCGATCCACGTCAGGATGGCCAGCTTGCCGAGCGTGCGGATGCTGGACAGGATACCCGTGGCAATGGCGGCCACCAGCGTCCACACAATGGTGCAGCCCTTGCCGTTGGCGAGGATCTTGAGGCCTTGCGACAGGCCGATGAAGCCAGAGCCGGTGCAGAGACTGACGGTTAGAAGAGGAGATGGGGGGGGTGCTTTCCCAAGGGCAGGGGAGAGGGTCCAAGGGCAGGGGAGAGGGGAGAGAATGAACATACACCCAGGTCAACAGGAAAATTGCCGACGCGGCCTCGCGCGCAATAGGACCGCCCATGACCATGGCGGCGTCGACAATGTTGTGGACGCCGGAGAAGGTCATGCGGAATTGGTAGGCGACATAGGAGTAGTCTGGCGGTTAGCAGGGAAGGCACCACCGAAGGACAGACAGGAGGAACCTACATATCGTCAGCGCACTCCACAGCGCCAGCAGCACCAGTCCCGGTCCGTAGCCAACCACGCCGAGCGCCGACGGGATCGACAGCACGCCCGTGGCAAAGCACAGCTTGACCAGCACGACCACTGTCCGGAACAGTCCCAGCGCCCGGAACTGCGCCTTGCCGTCCGCCGTCACCTTGAACACCTCGCCGTCCTCATTGACCATCATGTCCGTCTCCGTCTCCGTCGCCGCCCCCACACGGATGCTCTCAGCCGGTGATGTCTGGCTGCCGGGAGACGCCTGCTTCTCCGTCACGCTAAACGTGTCGCCCGTTTTTTCCATTGTGTGGTCTTGGTCAGTGTCTTGCTCTTGCTCTTGTCTTGCTCATGTCTGCTCTTGTGACGAGATGCCACCTCTTATAGCGGGTCGCAAGCCGACGTCGTCATGGCTTATCTCGATCTCAATGACATCTTGCAATACTATCTTGCGATACTACAATCTTTTCGATTTGTTCCCTTGGTAAATCGCCATCGTCTCCCATCGCGGCCCCGTCCAATCGCACGCCGCCACTTACAGAGCTGGCTGTCTGTTCAACTGCGCGCAAAGCCGCTGGTCGCCCCTGCCCCGTCCAGCGCTCACGTCCGTCTGCGCCGCGATCCGTTAGCGTCGAGCCTAGTGCCAGGCTGTCAGCCCTGTCAGGGACGGAAGGAGCAAGGGCAGTCTTTGTTGATGCCGCCGGATCTACACGCTGCCGTATCAACGATGGCATCTTGCTGCCGTATCAACGATGGCATCTTGCTGCCGTATCAACGATGCCATCTTTCCGCCGTATCAACGATGGCCATCTTTCTGCCACCGTATCTGCACGCCGTGTCGATAGGACATGGACGCAGCACAGGTCTGCGACGGTCGAAGCTCGGCGTTCGAGGACAATTGATAAACACCTAATCAGCGAGCTACGACGGAACGACGGAACGACGGAAACTGCGTCTCCCATCTCCCATCTCCCATCTCCCGTCTCCCTTCCCCCTCCCCCTCCCCTCCCCCTCCCCCCATCTCCCATCCCACACCATGAGCGGCCTCGGCGGCCTCAACAAGACAGACGGCGGCATCGTTGTCGCCGCCGTCCAGTCGCGGCTGTTCCGCGTCGACACGCCCGCCGACTTGGCCCACGCCACCGCCCACGTCTGCGCCCTCGTGCGCCGCGCCCGCCGCGAGTACCCGGCCGTCGACCTCGTGCTCTTCCCCGAGTACTGCATCCACGGCCTCTCCATGTCCACCGACCCGGCCATCCTGTGCCGCCTCGACGGGCCCGAGGTCGCCGCCTTCCGCCGCGTCTGCGCCGAGCAGCGCGTCTGGGGTGTCTTCAGTATCATGGCGCCGAACGATCTCACCCCCGCGGTGGCAAATGCGCCGTGGAACCTGGGCCTGACCATCAACGCCGCCGGCGACCTCGTCGACGTCTACCGCAAGATGCACCCCTGGGTGCCCGTCGAGCCCTGGTACCCGGGCAACCGCGGCGTCTCCGTCTTCACCGGCCCCGGCGGCCTGCGCATGGCCCTCATCATCTGCCACGACGGCATGTTCCCCGAGATGGCCCGCGAGGCCGCCTACCTCGGCGCCGAGGTGCTGCTGCGCACAGCCGGCTACACGGCGCCGCTGCGATCGCTGTGGGACCTCAGCAACCGCCACAACGCCGCCAGCAACCTGATGTACACGGTCAGCGTGGCCTTGGCGGGACATGATGATGCTGGTGATGCTCCTACCTCTAGGGGAACGTGGCGCAGCATGGGCGAGGCCATGGTCGTCGGCCCCGAGGGCGACGTGCTGGCCCGCGGCAACGGCGTCGCCGACCACATGATTGCCTGCGAGCTGCGCGCCGACGAGGTGCGCCGTCGCCGCCGCCAGTGGGGCGTCGAGAACAACCTGTTCCAGCTCGGCCACCGCGGCTACGTTGCCGTCGCCGGCGGCGGCGCCCGGGACTGTCCCTACCACTACATGCGTGACCTCGTGGCTGGCCGCTACGTCACCGCCGAGGACGCCGAGGTGCGGGTGCGCGACGGCACCAGCTGTGGCTTTGCCGTGCCGACGGCCACGTACGTTGACGAGATGGGCGAGGCTGACAAGAGAAGTGCCTCTACTGCCTCATCACTGGTAATGAACTAGATGAAAGCCATATGAATCAAACAAGTCCAAAAAGAAACGTCGAACTTTGAAGGGCTGTCTACTTGTGCAAATCACCAAGCTCAACTCCAAGCATTGAATATATAAAACCATTGTATTCAAATCACAACTGCGCTTAACACTCTACACCGTAATCCCCGCCGCCTGCACCGTCTTGTCCATGATCCCCAGATCCGCCGGCGTCTTGATGGACGCGCCGCCCTTGCTGTAGCTCTGCGTGTACCGCCGCACCAGGTGCTCCTCCACCAAGAGCGGCCCGTACTTGGGCGCCTCGCCCGCCGGCACGCACGTCGGGATCGCCTCAATGACCGTGTCCAGCGCCCCGTCGTTGAAAAAGGCCACCGAGTAGCGCGACTTGAGCGACGCCGGCGACATCACCCGGTGCATCGTGCTCAGGTAGCGGTCGTTGGTCCAGCGCTGCATCAGGTCGCCAATGTTGACCACGTACGCGCCCTCGATCGGCCGCACCGGGTGCCACGTCCCCGTCGGCTTGTGCAGCACCTCCAGGCCGCCCACCTCGTCCTGCAGCAGCAGCGTCAGCGCGCCAAAGTCCGTGTGCGCCCCGACGCCGCGGCCCGCCCCCGACGCCTGCGACGGCGCCGGGTTCGGCGGGTAGTGGTGCGACCGGCACAGCTGGATGCCGTCCGGGTCCGCCGCAAACGCATCAAAGTAGTGCTCGTCGAGGTCCAGGCTCAGCGCCATCAGCCGGAACATGTGCGTGCTCAGCGCGTGCACCGCCGCAAAGTACTCCAGGTACGTCGCCTGGAAACCCTGCACGCTCGTCAGCCGCGCCTCGTCCGGCCACTGGTTCGGCCCCGTCATGAACCGCCCCAGCGCCCGCTCCGGTCGCATCGTGAAGCCCTCTTTGGCCTCGATCGCCGAGTTGTCCTCAATCTCCTCCAGCCGCTCCACCCCGATGCGCTCGTAGCCGCGGTTGCATGGCGACCGATCCGTGCCCAGCGCCAGCTTCTCCTCCATCGGCAGCGCAAAGAAGGACGTGATCGCCGCAATGAACCGCGCCTGCAGGTCCGCGTTCACAGAGTGGCCCACAATCTGGAAGAAGCCTACTTCCTCCAGCGCCCGCCGCAGCTCCTGCGCGCACGCGCGTAGGCCCTCTGGCCCGTCCGTGAAGGACTTGCTGATGTCGATGACGGGGATGTCCAGGTTGGTCATGGTGGGTGGTGATGAGTGTCGGTGTGGTGAGGTGAGTGCCACTGTATGTGAGAGTGTCGGTGTGGTGAGGTGTGAGTGTGAGTGAATGTGAGAGTGTCGGTGTGTGTCAGTCAATACTGGTGACGATGTTCCTCGTGGAGAGACGTCCTGTCTTATACAGAGTGTCGCACGGAAAACAGCGCTGCAGCCCGGATGTGAGCGCAGCAAGACGTCGGAGAATGAAGAGACAAGAGCCGTTGTCCGACGTGGCCGAGTTTGCCATCGTCCATTCTCCTCCAACGGTCGTCATCTATCAGATCAGACCAAGGGCCACCCACCACCATGGAATGCTAGGCACTAAGACCAAACCAAGATATCTCACCCCAAGATAACTGATCACACTAGCGGACATGAGCGCCGGGAAGCAACAACGATGATAAATGGTTCTGACTTCCGCCAAGCTAACTAGCGCAGGTAGCCGAAGCTAAACTCCTCGTTCCAGTCCATGGGGTTGTCAACGTAGAAGCCGCCTGCACTGCTGCTGTCGCCGCCCACGCCGCCACCAGCGCTGCCAACGCCACTCGCTGTCCCGGCAATGTCCAGCAGGCCGGGGGTGGCCGTGGCATTGAAGAGTGTGCCGAACTTGAGGGCCTCGTCGAGGTCAAAGTCGAGGTCTGTCGAGAGCACAGTGCGGTGGTCGTCGTAGCTGGTGTCGGTGGTGTTGTTGCCGAAAATAGCGGCCGCGGCGGCTTCCTCTGCTGCTGTCATCGTCGCTGCGGACGAGAGGGCCTCGGCTTCTGCCTCGGCCAGATAGTCGACGTAGTCGCGCTTGATGGGCGCCAGCAGACGCTCGTACTCTTCGAGACAGCGCGAGGCGGCCGGCCAGCGCTCGGCGACCGTGGCGAAAAAGCGCGAAAAGGTGTGCATGTTGTCTTCGACCTGCGCCCAGGAGTAGGTGGCGGCAATGGCCGGCCGGATGCGCTGCAGCGCCTGCAGAAAGGCAATGGACGCTGAAAAGGAGTGATAGCAGGCGTGGAAGACGTACTTGCTGCTGCCAAACTCGAGGTTGGCCTGCTGCCAGCTGCCGTCGGCCACGCCCACAGCGGCGGCAAAGGCCTTGAGCAGGTGGCGCACCGGCGGGTCGCGCAGGCGCGGGCACGGCCGGAAGAGCGTCACCAGGATGTAGTCACAGGCAATGTCGGCGTACAGCTGCATCTCGTCCCACAGGGATTGCGCCGCTGCGTCCGTGTTGCGCGCCGCGTTCTCGTGGATCTCGGCCTTCCAGGCAAGTATGGCGTGCTCCTGGTGGTCCATCCACGACTGTAGGCCACCGCCGCCAGCGCCAGCGCCCGCAACGCCCTCATACGCTGCCGGCAGCGGCTCCCCATGGAACAGCACCGGCACAATGTCGCACTCGATCTCGCGGTACTGCCAGATGTAGCGCGACGTGAACTTGGTCGCGCGCCCCGCCGCGTCGATGCCGGCCGCCGTGATCGCACTGTCCTCCAGCACGCTCGGAAACGCCGTCGTCACATTGCGCCGCAGCAGCGTGATGGGCCGCAGCAGCGCGCCGCACACGGCCACCTCCATCTCCCACGCGCACCAGAACACGCGCCGCCGCATGTCGCGCTCGAGGGCGCTCAGTGCCGTCGACGCCTCTTGGTGCAGGCCCAGGTCGATGCACGCCTGGCTGATGAAGCCCGTCAGCAGCCAAAAATTGGCCACGCCCGGGCTCAGGAACGTGTACTGCGTCAGCAGCACCAGCGCCTGCAGCCCGCGCAGGTCGTTGGTCAGCACCCCCGGCAGCTGGTGCATGGCCGCATCGAACAGTCCCCCGGCAATGGCGTTGGCCCGCGCCTGCTTGGACCGCGCCGCCGTCGACAGCGAGATGGCCATGATGAGCGTGAGCGTGTAGGTCTCGTAGTGGAGGGGGAAAGAGGAGCGCGGGGAAGACGGCAACGCCGACGACAAAGGCTCTCCATGGAAGACGGCCCGGTGCATGGCCACCAGGTCGGGCGTGTAGTAGATGGGATATTGCGGCGCCACGCGCGTCACGTAGTTGTCGAACAAGAAGTCGGCTACGTGTACGGGGATCGACGTCAGCGTTGTGGCCGGCGCCGAGGCGGAGGTTGATGCAAAGTCGGAAGGCGTTTCGGTCGCGCTCGACGCCAGATTCGATAGCGCTGCTGCCGCCGCCGCACCTGCGCTGCCGATAGACCTGGGCGAGTGCTGGCCGTGCGGGCTGTGGCCGCCCAGCACTTCTCGAGCGCTGGGAAGACGGGTGCCGGCCACGACGCAGCGAGCCAGTGGCACGGCGGCCGATAGCCCAAGGAACGACGGCGTGATGGTTTCGAGGAGCGCGCTGGCAGTGGCTGTGTGAGATGCGCTGGCAGCCGTGGAAGGTGCAGGTCTCGGCGCTGCAGCGCTCATTCCCTGGTGGACTCGGCCTGGAAATGGCAGGTACGGCCGGCGCAGGGCCGTCATCGCGGTCGCTCCTGCCGTCGCTCTTGCCGTCACCCCTGCCGTTGTAGCCGTCCCTATACGTGCTCCTGCCGCACGTGCCATCCCAACTGCCGGCGCCACCACCCCCCGGCGATCGCCTGAGCGTTCCCGCTCTCTCTCGGCAATTTTGGTCTCGAGGAACTGGGCAATGCTCCGAGGGATGGCCGCCTTGGTGGCGGCGTGCAGCGCGACGCAGGGCACGCCGGCGGCCTTGCAGCGGGAGCAGCCGGCAGTCAGCGCATCGCAATGCACCTTGCGAATGCGGCAGCGGGCGCACGCCTGTGCCCGGCGGCGGACGCGGGATTCCACCATGACGACTTTTGGGGAGAAAGAATGAGCGTGAAGTGAGTACGGGCGGGACTACAAGCACAACAAATTACTGATGATTGGCGCTGGTAGTAGTGTCAAAGGCGCTGTGGGATCCGCTGTAAATACGCTATAAGGAAGACACAAACTACGCTAAATTCCCCTATCGCCCGCCAGCCGCCACTGCAGCGCCTGCAACATGACAGCGGCGCCCTCCCAGCGCTCGGCCCAGCGGCTCAACAAGACGGTGGCCTGGCCGTAGGCGAGCACCAGGCGTTGCTGCGAGTGCTGGTGCTGCAAATGTTGGTGCTGCGAGTGCTGTTCGTCTCGGTCGCGTCGCGGCCCCGCCAGGACGGCGTCAACGACGACGAGGCCGGCACGGTGCACCCAGTAGGCGGACAGAAAGGTGGCAATGTAGCCGTCGTCGGAGCAGGCAGCCAGCAGGGCCTCGGCGGCGGGCACGGACGCCGGGGCCACAAGCAGGCACGTTTCCTGCAGAACGGCGGCCACGTTGGGATGGAGGGCGCTGTCATCGGTGTCATCGGCATCGTCCCTGCCGTCGTGGACGTCCCCGCCCAATGCCAGGACCGCCTGCCGCACCCCCTCGTCAAGCGTCCCGCTGCGGCAGCGCGCCTGCACGCGGTACAGCAAGCATAAGGCGTCCAGCGGCGGCTGGCGGGCCAGCATGGCGGCCGACGGCGGCACGGCGAGCTGGCCGGCGGCGTTGGTCTCGGACCGATCGAGCGGCGGTTCAGGCAGCGCGGTTGGGCGCACGAGGACGCCGCAGACGTGGTTCTCCAGGCAGTAGATGGCCTTGTAGAGGACAGACAGTGTTTTGTGGGTGGGATGGTGGTCACTCTCACGGTCGCTCTCACGGTCATTGCCGTCACCACCACCACCACCACCCCTTCCTCGACTTTGGCTCCGGTTGCTAACGTCGGCATCCGCCTCGGCCAGGTCAATCACCAGCCGAATGGCAAAGCCGAGCTGCTGGCTAATGTTGCCGCTGGCCGGTCGGAAGAGCGTGTGCAGCACCAGCAGCGCCACTACCTGCAGCGTCGACACCGCCAGCTCCGCTGTCGCCTGCTCAATATGTTGCAGCGCGCGCGCGTGCGCGGCGCTGGCAATGGTGTCGAGGCCTTCGAGACCTTCGATCGAGGCCGGCGTGACGCCGCCCGTGGCCAAGGCGCACAGGCAGGCGACGGCGCATAGCATGTCGGCGATAAACGCCTGCGTGTGGCTGGCCGCTGTGTACGGCGTTTCTGCTGCCGTCGCTGCCTCACCGTCTGCGAACACCGACAGCCACACCTGTGGTGGATGCAGGATCGGGTACAGCTGGTGGATGGAGGCGAAGAAGTGGCGGGCCAGGGACCGGCGCAAACCGACCGAGGTGCTGGGGGTGACGACCAGTGGTGGTGGCAGGATGTTGTCTTGTCTGCGTTTGCGTCTGCTTCCACTCCTGCTCCCGCTTTCGCTTCCAATCCTGCTCCTGCTCCGAATTCCACTCCTGCTCCCGCTTTCGCTTCCACTTGTGCTTTCGCTCCTTATGCGCACGCTGCCGCGACCGGCGCGACGTGCTTGCAGCCGGCGTAGCGCCCGCTCCGGCAGCCGGACGTCGAGCAGGTGCGAGCCGGCACCGAGGTAGCGGTAGGCACCCTGGGCAAAGGTGAAGGCGTGCTGGTGGAGGGCTTGGTCGGAGGCGGCTATGGAGCCAGGGCCGGCGTCGGCATCAGCATCGGCATTAGCATCGGCTTCAGCATCTAGCTGCAGCTCTCGCGTCACCGGCATAAGGCGGCCATCGTAATCGTCGCGCGACAGGTGGTCCACCAGGGACGCAATGTAGCTGTGGGCACGTTAATATGGGTCAGCTGCGCATGGCCGGAAGCGTCTACGGCGTGACGGGAAGGGAAGGAACGGGAAGCGACGGGAAGGAACGGGACGCACCTCCGCGGCAGCTCCTCCTGCAGCGCATGGTCGTAGAAGATGCACTCGACGCCGGCCTTGGCACAGTTACCGCACGAAGGCAGCTTGGTGTCGCACCTTTGAGAGTCAGCGGCGCGCCAGCGTTCAGCGTCGTATCTGTGTTGACAACCCACCGTCTCCGATTCTTGCGGCAGCGCTTGCATGCCGGCAGACTCTCCAGCAAGGTGCCGAGGTCGATAGTGGTCTCCGCAGCAGTCATAGGTGCGACGGGGGACGGGCGACGAGGAACTGGGGAAAAAGAAGGATGGGTCCGAACGAGGAAGAGCGACCAGCGAGACGACGCTTACCCCGTAGTACGTAGGTCTGCTCTTTGAGCTAGCGCCCATCGTTGAACTTCAGTCGTCTACAAAAGCTCGGTTCGACAGAATGGAATGCTTTCGTCGACCGCGACAGCTGTCCCTGTTCTCATGACTGCGCATTGTCTCTCCTGTCATTCATCGTTTGCCTGTCATCCATCTCGTCCACGTGTCCGAGCAAACGCCCAATCCCCTTTGGATACGCCGACTCGCCTAGTCAGCGCGCTTGTGCCATCTGTGCCGGCAGAACGGCAGAGCAACCGAACATGCTTCTGTGCCTCTGCCGAAGGCCTATTTACCAATTTGTCCTGTGCTATGGTCTTGTGTTCGATGCTTCCGTCTGGCGTGTATATATTCTTTGTCGTTCTTACTCCGTCGCCCTGTCTGCTAGCTTCGAACGGCTCCCCCTTCCGGTACAAGCAAGATACCTCGGCGACTGTAGCCGGCAAACGCGCCACTCGGGTCACGACCAGGCCGAAGCACCAGACCGTATTATTGTATTGAGCTGTCTTTTGCCGTGGCACTTTGACAGTATATAACTTTTGCCACGGATGTTGCGTCTCGAGGTTTCCTAGACGTTTGCATCGCAACGCCCCTCTCCAAACGCACTATGGCGTTCAAGTCTCCCCATGCACATCTCGGCCTTCCCTCTGAAGAATGGACAGCAGTAAGAATCTGGTTTCTCTCCCCCCACTCGGCCACCAACAGCAGCTGATATCGTCCAGTTCGCCAAGGCGTCGCCCGACCGCGTCGTCCGCCTGGTGGGCACACCCGAGGAGCTGCGCGCATGCATGTCCAACCTCAAGGTCAAGACGACCAGCATGGTGCCGGCCGTGGCTGAGGGCCTGACTGTGCGTGACGTGCAGATCCCTGTCGCCGGCGGCCAGGTGTCCATTGCGCTGCGCATCTACACGCCCGACGACGGCAAGACGGTGCGGCCCGGACTTGTCTAGTGTGTTCTGCGTCCTCATGCTATCTCTGTGTGTCTGTCTCTCTCTAACCGGCAGTATCCATGGCGGCGGATGGACGCTCGGCGACCTGCAGGGCGAGGACATTACCTGCCGGAGCATCTGCGTGAAAACGGGTGCTGTGATTGTCAGCGTTGACTATAGGCTGTGGGTTTCTTCTTTTTGTCCTGTCCTTCCTCGTCATGACTGACAAGCCAGAGCACCCGAGCATCCCTTCCCGGCCGGTCTCGATGACTCGTGGGAAGCCGTTCTCTGGGTAAGCGGTCAATATTGACCCCAAAGGATATCCACAAGCGACTGGCACTGACCTCAAGACCATCGACAACCATGCCTCGCTTGGCCTCGACACCACCAAGCTTCTCATCGGCGGCTCTAGCTCAGGAGCCAACGTCGTACGTTTTCCCTGTTCTTCTCTCCCCTCTTCTCTCTCTCCTCTTCTCTCTCCCCTCTTCTCTCCCCTCTTCTCTCCCCCCTCTTCTCTCCCCTCTCTTCTCCCCCCCTCCCCTCTCTCCCCTCCCTCCTCCCTCTCTCCCCTCTCTCCTCCCTTTCTCCTCTAACCTGCACCTCACCAGACTGCCGTCCTTGCACACCGCGCACGCGACCGTGGCGTCCGGATCCGCGGCCAGATCCTGCGCATCCCTGTCACCTGCCACATGGACTGCTACCCACCGGAGCTGAACCTGCACAGCTTCGACGACCTGCCCGAGGCACCCGTGCTACCCCGGCGCTCCATGGAGCTCTTCTGGAGCTACTACAACCCGCCAGACCCGAGCCACCCCGACGCGTCGCCGCTGCTCAGCCACAGCTTTGCCGGCCTGGCCCCGGCCTACGTCCAGGTGGCCGGCATGGACATACTGCGGGACGAGGGACTTGCCTATGTGGACAAGCTCAAGAGTGCAGGGTGAGTCTTTCCTTTGTCTTTTGTTCTTTCGCCTTGTTCTCCCTCTCACAGACAGAATCCCCGTCCGGCTGGATGTATACCCCGGCGTGCCTCACGGCTTCGCCTTCTACCCGGAGCTCAAGGCGGCAAGGAAGAACATGGAGGATTTGCTGGACGGCATACAGTATCTGTTGTCTGACTGACGCGGGCAGCACTGCTCGGGAGACGACCGTCGCAGCAAAGCGTGCACCTGCCAGCTGCAGTTGTCAGTAAATTGTAGGCGTATTGACCAGGTAGTTTGAAGTTTTCCACGACTGTTTTGCCGACCGTCACTTGTCTATATACGCAGTTTCGTTTTGATTTGCTATCCGTCCGTTCGCCGAGGCTCGCCAGGAGAGGCTGTTGTTTGTCGCGCCTTAACAGGGCTCTCTCGGAGTAATGCACTCTCATGCTGGGCTAGTTTCAAAACAGACTCGATGACTGACAGTGACAGGTGAACGAACGTGCGGAGTGAACGATGTCGGATTTAGTGGGAAAATGTTGATGTTATCCCGACTTGGTCACGAGGCTCCTCCTGCTCCTCGATACGGCAGAGCAGATACGCTTATTAGATGGCAGACAAGGGGCGAGCTAAGACGTGCTACCGTCCTCCGTACATGTCTTGGCTCTAATTTGCGGCGTCGTGATACACGGGAACACAGAGACCACTTCGGGGGAATAAACTCTGTTGGCTGGTGCATTCAAATCAATGGCACACCGTAGAGAGAGGAAGAGAAAACATGGCGGATGCCGCCATCGCAGGTGGCCGGATGCTGATGTGCTCACTTTCTCATCATGGCAGCAAAGACTCATAAGACGGGGGTCCCGATCAGTAGGGGAAAAGAAGAGGGGGGTGGCACAAAGATGCGGGCCAGCGGGAGAGAGCTAGCAGATAGTGTGCAGCTCGACCAGGGGAGAGTCATGATGTGGAGAGCCGTCCAGAACCACGATTTGGAGATGCGGCTTAGTAACAATAGTTGCAACAAAGAGAGAAGAGACGATAACACGCCGAAGCAAATCTCATCCTGCGTTCCGAAACACGCCCGAGAACCAAGACACTGGCCAGGTCCCTAAGGCAAAAGAGCCGGAATACTCATGGCCGACTGAGGTCGAAGGAAACGTGGACGGAGAGCTCAATATCTGAGGCCCATGTAAGCCAATGCAAGCCCACGGAGTATTGGATAGGGCCGTGTCTCACGGGTGTTTTTCATGACGCAGAAGGTGCTAGGGATGCCTGTCGAGGTAAACAGAAACAAGAGTAAGCGCAGACCAGCCCTAGATGTCGCACAGTAAAAGCTGCGGAGAGAAACGGCCAGCTGGAGCATATCGATGGAGGAGTCAGCAAATGCTTTTCGCGCCGCAAGATAGGCGCCGTAGGCGTCGAGTAATACTGAAGGTCAAGACTTTCATAGACCTGCTCGATACCGTCCTCTTGGTCGTGTTCCTCTTATCAGTGACCAACGACGGTGCAACGAAAGCTGAGCGAATGCCAGAAAGATAAGCTTTTATGACCCTTCTAGTCGTAAAAAGCACTCCACACACACGGCAACTTTCCCTGCTACAGGCCTCGGCTCCACCGTCGCGCCGGGGCCGGTCCAGAAAGCTATGGGTTTTTGCTCTTAATCACTGACCAATGGCTAGCCAGGGATAAGAGGTTACGAGACAATCCTTCCGCAACTCGTCCGCTCCGTCTTGGGATCTGGAGCTCTCTGATCTGGAGCTCTCTGTACGGAGTACGCGTTTGCCGTTTGCGTTTCATACCTCTGGAAGACGGCGAGATGCTCTTCCCAACTGGACGGTCTTGCCAGATGCTTCCGGGCAGCTAGGAACCCCCCGCATCGGAGAGAACCACATCGTCTTTTGTCTGGACGTGAGGACGGCGTAGCACCATGTGCTGCATCGTTGCACCGTCAGCTTGGCGGTGCAGCATAAGGAGTTGTAATGCGCAGCCGGCTTCCCAGAACAACAGAGTATGATAGGAGCACACTGGAACACAGCTGTGCACAGCTGTTCTCGGCGCCTGCTTCATTCTCGTCCCAATAACACCCATGTTGTAAGCAGTCGGCCGCAAAGTCCCGCTCGAATCTCGAGATCTGATCAGCCGAAAGCTCGGACCGAGCACGTTTCGTCTTCTCTTCTTCCTTCTGATGCCCCTCCCGCAAGATGTTGCGGAAGCTGCCGCTCGGCGTGGTCGGCGACGGCGAGTGCCATGTTTCTCTCCTCTCCGTCTTTCTTTTGCGCAGCGCTGATCAACTTCCGCGATGCACAGATGAGTGGAGTACGGAGCACCGTGTTAATGCCGAGCTAGTACAAACACGGTAATTGCATCGAAGGTTGTGGGGTTGGCAGAACATATGCTCACTCGTAATAGAACGGCGTAATGCAGCTAGAAGTACGGAGTAGACGGACCAAAAAATAGAAAGAAAGAAGAAAAGAGAAAAGAGAAAGAGGAAAAAGGGAAAAAAAAAGAGGAGGGAGAAAAATAACAAAAAAGACAAGACGAACAGCGGGCGAAAAATGCTACACAAGGCCAAGACGCCTTCTGTTCCTGGCGTCCCCGGCCCGCCAGCGCCTGGGCGCGCCTTCCCTGCAAGTGCAGCCAAGATTCTGTATTTGGAAAGCCCATTCGTTGTGGCTTCCTTGGTCTTGCTGTACGACTGTCTCTTTGGGAAAGAGCTGCACAAAGGCTGCCGGACTCGAGGGAGGAACGATGCTGTCACTATTGCATCGTACCCGTACATGTACGCATCTTCTCTTCTCTTCTTCCCTCTTTGTTCTCTTCCTTTTAATCTCTACATCTCTTCATTGTTAGCCTACTTCCCGTTCACGTACTTCGGAGCCGCCAACTACATTTTATGTAGGTACTTACATGTACTCCGTACGCTGATCTTCCCTCACAAGCCGAATCTTCGCCACTTATTCGACAGGTCCAACGCCAATCGCACATGCCGATTCGTCCTCTTTTCTAGACGTTTTTTTCTTTTGTCCTTCTAGCCCTTCTCTGCCTCATTTCTCTCCCTCTGTCAAGAGTCAAGATAAAGCCCATCCTCTTTTATCTTTCGACTGCCCCAGAACAGTCAAAAAGAACAGACCCATCTCACCCGCCTATCCCTTTCCTCCCTAGTGCTGTCCCTGGCGTTCCTTTCGTCCACACCCTACCCGTCTGCCTTCGGCGGCCCCCGCGTCCTGGGCCTCCCCGTGAGAAAAGCTGAGGGAAAAAGAAGAGAGAACGAAAGAAAGCTTTCTACACACCCCCCCTCCTTCTTTGGCATCCCTGCAAGTGGCCTTTCAGCTTTGCTGCTTTGCTTCTTTCTGATTTGTCCGCTGCCCCCATTCCCACGGAGCTGTTCTGTATCTTGATACCACACCCCCCTACCTCTTGTTGCTACGAACCCTTGCCGCCAATGAGCTCGTCTCCTGTTCATCTTCCTCGTTCGTCCCTCTATTATCATCTAGCCATCGTCCCATCGCGCAGCTCCATCCCTCTCCGTGCTCTTTGTATATAAACCCCGGCATCGACCTCGTCTTCATCTTTCTTTTTTTCGTGCTCAGACTCATCTTTACGGTCGGCAGGTTTTGGCTGCTCCCGGCTTCTCGACATTCTCTCAACCCTCAACCTCATATATCGACAACTGGCCGGAAGGCAATACAAACTTCTCTCCAATTTGTTCCAAATATTTTGAAACTCCCTCCTTCACAATGAGCAAGAAGGACGAGTACTCCGAGGCCGAAAAATACGTCGGTGGCGGCGACGTGGCTGTCGGCTACACCGTCGACGAGAATGTCGTTCACAAATCCGACTTCACCGCCGGCAACACCTGGTACGCCAAGGTCCAGCGTTTGGCTGGCCGCTTAGGTGTTGAGCAGCGTGGTATCGAGCGCGTGCCCAACGATGAGCGCACTGACAAGACCATGAGCAAGGTCGGCACGGTGGTATGTTTATGTGATGTCCCATTTTCTCCAGTCATGTCTTCGTTGTCTCATTCTTCAGTGGTTTTCTGCCAACATGGTCGTCTCCTCCTTCGCCATCGGTGCTCTTGCCCAGCCCATCTTCAACCTGGGTTTCGTTGACAGCGCCCTCACCATCATCCTCATCAATGCCATGGGCATCATTCCTGTCTGCTTCTTCTCTACCTTTGGTCCTCGCTTCGGTCTCCGCCAGATGGTCTTGTCCCGTTTCTTCTTTGGCTACCACGCCGTCAAGCTGAGTATGTGCCTGTTTCGGTCTCTCGTTTCTTGCTCAGAGTACGGCTAACAAAATCGCAGTCGCCTTCTTCAATATCATTGCCTGTCTTGGCTGGTCAGCTGCCAACGTGATTGTCGGTGCCCAGCTTTTCAACGCCGTCAACCACGACATGCCTGGCTGGGCCGGCATCATCGTCATTGCCATTTCCACGCTCATCATCTGCTTCTTCGGCTACCGCATTGTCCACACCTACGAGCGCTGGTCGTGGATCCCCTGTCTGATCATCTTCCTCATCGTCGCCGGCGAGTTCGGCCACAGCGGCAAGTTCAGCAACATGCTGCCGCTGGCCACTGGCAAAAGCGAGGCCGGCTCCGTCCTCTCCTTCGCCGCCTCCGTCTACGGCTTCGCCACCGGCTGGTGCTCCTATGCTGCCGACTACACTGTCTACCAGCCTGTCGACCGCTCGCGCCGCTCCGTCTTCCTTTGGACCTACGGCGGCCTGATCATCCCGCTGATCTTCACCGAGCTCCTCGGTGCCGCTATCATGACCGCTGCTTCCCACGACGACGCCTTTTTGACTGCCTACGAAACACGGGGCATTGGCGGTCTGCTCGAGACCGTGCTGGTCCCGCCATTGGGCCGCTTCGGCAAATTCTGCCTGGTCATCCTGGCGCTGTCCATCATTGCCAACAACTGCCCCAACATTTACTCCGTGTCGCTGTCGCTGCAGATCCTGCACCGCGAGACCCAGCGCGTGCCCCGTTTCATCTGGGTGCTGATCGGCACTGGCATCTACATTGGTGTTGCCATCCCCGGCTACGGTCACTTTGCCAGCTGGCTGGAGAACTTTATGCTGATCATTGCCTACTGGCTGGCCATCTACGAGGGCATCTCACTGACGGAGCACATTGTCTTCCGCCGCGGAATGAATGGCTACCGACCGGAAGACTACACCGATGCCAGCAAGCTGCCGCCCGGGTTTGCTGCCATGGCCGCCTTCGCCTGCGGTATCGCTGGTGTCGTGCTGGGCATCTCCCAGCAGTGGTACATTGGTGTCATTGGCAAGCTGTGCGGCGGCAAGTACGGTGGCGATGTCGGCTTTGAGCTCGGCTTCGCCTTTGCGGCCGTCACGTACGTCGTGTTCCGCACGGTGGAGAAGAACTATTTCAAGCGTTAAGAAAAGTTGCTCTTTTTGTTCCTCTTTTCCGATAGATCTCTACTGTTTTCTCGTTTGATCTGCTTCGGCACGCTTTGGCTTGTTGCTATGATTTTTCTTGGTTTTTGTTTTGCTTTGCTCTTGTTGATATCATATCCCTTTCGTTCTGCTCGTTTGTATTTCGTCGTGAAAAAGATGAAGTGGATTCTATATCTTGTTTCTGCTCAACTTTCTGAATGTGACTACTACACTGTTAAAAGGCGTCGCCGTGATGTCGTTCGCCTCCATGATAGACACGTGATAATAACTAATGCCTCGTCTCGTTGCCTTGTTTGCCCCTTTTGGAAAGTGCCAAGGCTCTGGGAGGAATTCCAGGTTGATAGGGCCGGACAGAACTTTGAAGAATGTAAATGACTGACATTGGAATACTTAAATAATACTAATGCTGCACATCCAAAAAATGCCCTCACTTTTGTGCCTTGAAGTTTAAAAGATACTCCCAAACGTCATATATCGGACCGCCGTCACGTCTCTTCTCTCTCTCTCTCTCCTAGGTTCTCCCTCTCTCCCTCCCAGCTATGACTGGTAAAAGGCCGATTTCATGAATGCGTCGGCTGCTGTTGTGCTGTTGTTTGCCGCCCCGGCCGCCTTCTTCTGCGCGGCCGCCTTCTCGGCCATCACCGGGTCGCCGCCTGCCGACACAGCCGTGGCACCGCTGTTGACCGTGACCACGGTCCCGGCAACGCTGGCCGGTGCCGGTGGCGCCGGCAGCAGCTGTCTTTGTTGCAGCTGTGGTTCTTGTTGTTGTTGTTGTTGTTGCTGCTGCGCGGGGTTCGGCATGACCCGCAGATAGGTCGACGGCAGGTAGCCAACGCGGCCGTCCCGTGTCCGGCACTGCCACCAGTCCGACGGGTTTCCCTGCGGGTCCGTCTTGGCCAGCACCACTACCAGATCGTCGCGCTTGACCGACACGTCCAGGCCCGGCGCCCCGGCGGCCGCCAGCGGGTTCATTTGTTGCTGCTGCTGCTGCTGCTGCTGGAATTGCGCCACTAGTGCTGGGTCGGGTGTGTAGTCGTACAGGACCCGGCAAAAGTCTAGCTTGGACGGGTCGACCGGCGCCTGCAGCTGCAGTTGCTGCTGCTGCTGTCGCATCAGCGCCAGTTGCCGGCGCTCCTCCTCCTCTTGCGACGCGGCCATCGACTTGATCACCTTGCTCATGAGATATGGCAGGCCGAAGGCTGCCAGCACAAAGAAAAAGAGCGGCTTGCGGCTGGGTTTGGGCGGCGCGCCGCCGTTGGGGCCGCTGCCGTTGGGGCCGGGTGGTACGGCGCGGCCCTCGAACTGCGCAAACGCAGCCGGTGTCAGCGACATCGCATCGGCCGGTGGCGGACGGCCGGTCAGCTTCGCAATCAGCGTTCGGATCCAGCGCATCATCGTGAAGATGCCGAGGATGGAGCCGAGTGTGTCGCGCAAGTTGCCAAACTGCTCGGCAACGGAGACCATGGCTGGAGGGGGGTTAGAAGGAGAGAGAGAGAGGGGGGGGAGAGAGATGAAAAAGAGAAGAGGACAAGACCTACCAAAGAAACTGGAGTGCGTCGCCATGTACGTGCTCTCCAGCATCTGCGCAAAGCCGCCAAAGGCGCCGACAACGCCTTCGAGCATCTGGAAGGTGGCCTGCGTGCTGGTATTGAAGCGGTTCGTCAGGCTGTTGGGGTCGTTGGGATCGCGCACGCCGAGGCCGCCGCCGGCGCCGTACATGCCGCTGCCGTACATGCCGCCGCCGTAGCCTCCGTAGCCGCCGCCATACATGCCGCCGCCGATGCCGCCACCGATACCACCGCCAATGCCGCTGCCATAGCCACCGTATCCGCCGTAGCGATAGGGTGTGTAACTAGAGCCATAGGCTCCGGTGCCATATGCGCTGTACGGGGAGGCCACGGCAGCTGTCGCGCCGAGGCGGCTGTAAGCAGCGGCGTTCTGATTGACGGTGGACGTCAGGGAGGCGGGCAGGGGAGGGATGGCCGGCGCCGTGGCTGAGAAGGATGAATCAGGATCGGCTGTCGCGGTGGCTGCTGGTGCATCGGATGAAGACATGGTGATAGCTGGTGCTGCATCGACAAGGACACAACGAGTTAGCGTGAGTCTCCGGAAGAAGAGATAAAGAGCAAATGGGAAGACAAGGGGCTTCTCTTGGAAAGGCGTACAGGTGGTTGCCGACCCGGCGGCGCGGCTTCGTTCCCAAGGTTTCGGCGGCGAGGCCATCAGCAGCGCGGCTGCGAGTCCAAGGTGACGGGGTGTGTAGACAAAAGCGATCGCGTGATCCTCTTTAGATGCTGAAGTTATCTTGTTGTTGTCGGTCCGCTTCGCTGTTCTCCAGATCTCGGAAAAGTGTTGCGATGATGTTGTTCCCCGTTCCAACAAGACTGTTTCGAAACAACCTCGGGCCGTTCAGCTGTTGGCAGGTAGGAGAGGCGTAGGTATTGAACTGCACTGTGTCTTCTGGCTCGTTGCCTGCCGTTTGCGCGCGATCGAAGGCGACTGGTAAAGTCGAGTGAAGAAGGGGAGGACGAAGGGCGAAATGCTCTTTTATGATGCGCGCGAATTGGCGGACAAAAACAAACAAGACGTAGGTAACCGAAACAAAGCGCCGAGAGAAGTTGGAAACGAAACAAGCCAACCAGAATGTATACAGGACCCCAGCAAATGACAAAACGGGGACTGGACACAAATAGCGAAAGGCCTCGATATCTCGCAAAGACTCCCAGGAAAGAGGTCTTGAGGAAGTTGGGGAGAGGAGGCAAAAAAGTGGAACAATATTATGGAATAAAATGTAATCCAAAAAACATGGAGGAAAACGAGTAGCTTGGGGGGTTTTGCTGCCTATGACTTCAGGCCTCACGCCACTGTAATTTAGTGACAGGACGAAGCAGTGGCCTAAGGAGCGTTGTTCAAGGCCCTGCTGATGGTAGTTAGGTCTCTTGGGCAATCATCGGGAACAATCGCAACAGCAACGCATCTTTGAATTAATTGCACTGTTGGTGACGACAGAAGAGGCAGACAGAAAAGCCTGGCTGCGTACGGAGTACTCCGTATTACAGAGTGCGGACACTGCGGAGTATTGCCAGGAAACAGAGCACAAGGCGACGGTGGGGAACCTCGGCAAGAACTCTAGCGCCTCGGCCTACCGAATCTGGAACGGTGGTCGGTTGGAAGCCACACGTGACGCAAGAAAGATAAGTAAGCAACCTGAAAGACAACCATTTCCCACACCAGGACCCGGACGTCCAACTTAAAGACGACCGTTCGGACACACGCCCGTACAGGTCCTCGGAAGCCAGCCCCTTCAGGGAACTGGACGCCAGGCTGAAGGCCAACGCCATCGGTTATTTTGGCCCCAGCCGCCGCGATCCGAACCACTCGGCCATCATTCCAGACGGGCATAACATCATATATACAGATGTTTTCACGTTCACCGGGCGCCTCCGCTCCATGGCCCGGTCGACGTCTGAAGAAGCGGTCAAACGCGTTTGGACGCAATGTCTACTTGGCTCCGCACAGACCTGGCACAGCGGATTACTCACCGAGTCAGAGTGCCTTCTTGACACGGCGTCGCTCGAGGCCGTATGTTCTTACCCAACCCTCGACCTCCACCACTGGTTGTCGACGAGCAGACTCGTCAGGACGGCCAGCCGAGTACTGGTCCTGTCGGTAGGGAAGTTCGTCACGGCGGCGTGACGCTGACCAGTCCGAGCGGTAGTATGCCGTTGGTTTGGGTTGTCGCAGGCGGGCGCGTTCCCGTTGGGCGATCTTGGTAAGGATTGGGGTCTTCCTTATGGCATCGTGGATAAATTCGTCCAGCGTGGTGGAGGTCGAGGGTTGGGTAAGAACCGGCTGGATGAAGCTGTCCATGGCTTCGAATGCGAGATTGACCGAAGGAACGCGTTCGCGGTCGCGAATTCTTCCTTGAATCGCTGTTGCAGGCGGGCGCATACGGCCTCGAGCGACGCCGTGTCAAGAAGGAGGCGCTCTGACTCGGTGAGTAATCCGCTGTGCCAGGTCTGTGCAGAGCCAAGAAGACATTGCATCCAAACGCGTTTGACCGCTTCTTCCGACGTTGACCGGGCCATGGAGCGGAGGCGCCCGGTGAACGTGAGATGTTATGCCCGTCTGGAATGATGGCCGAGTGGTTCGGATCGCGGCGGCTGGGGTCAAAATAACCGATGGCGTTGGCCTTCAGCCTGGTGTCCAGTTCCCTGAAGGGGCTGGCTTCCGAGGACCTGTACGGGCGCGTGTCTGAACGGTCGTCTTTAAGTTGGACGTCCGGGTCCTGGTGTGGGAAATGATTGTCGGGCGGCTTGGAGGCCGGGCGTGCGGTACCCTCTCGTGGGAGAGATGGGATGAAATGGTGCACTAGGGCCACGAGCTGGCCCAGCGTCAGTGTCGAGTTCAAGTCAACCTGTTCTTGGGCGGTGATGGACGTTAGGGGTGACTGAGGCAGTGGGTGCTGCTCCGGCGGAGCTGAATTGGAGCCGGCCATTGCTGGAGTGCTGGAGGGCGCCTTGGTTGGGAGCTGGTGGCGCCAACGTCGAAGAGCCGCGTCGCGAGCGCGAGTTCCTTCAACCCACTCGATCGGGTAGAGATCGGTGCTTACACTTAACAAACCAAATATTACCTGACACGTTCAGTTTCTATTGTTAGTACGGCGCAAGGTCGCGGTGGTCGTGGCGTTGGAGACTGGACAATCCAATACATTGGTGAGATCCTGAAGAGACTATGCAACTCTTCTGCTGCTGCACTATCTCATCCCGGCGTAGACGTTTTAATGCGCCGCCTTCTTTCCGCGGCGCCGCTTAGCTGTGCTTTTCCTTGTAGACAAGACCTGCCCGTCTGTGTACTCGGAGTCTCCATCCGTGTCCCTGTCGTGCCGGTCGTCGTCGTCGACTGCCAGCTCGTCCGACCCAACCACAGCCTCTTCTGCAGGAGCCGCATCTGCATCCGAATCCACATCCTCGGCAGCTATGGACGCGCGACCTTTGCGCTTCCGGCCCACACCGGCCACCGTCGCTGACGCCACGGTTCCGGCGCCCGTCGACTTGGGCATCCGCATCACCGACGCGGCCGCCTCTGCCGCCGTCGTGTTCGCCGCCTTCAGCTTGCTGACGGCAGCGGCTAGACGCCGGCTGCTGGTGGTGTTCTTGTTGCGAGGTGCATGCCGTGGCGCGTAGTCTTCCGGAATGCGCGCTTGTTGAACTTGTTGCGCTTGCTGCTGCTGCTGTGGCTGCTTCCCCTTCTCCATCGCACGAACCTGCGCCTCCGTCATTCGCGCACCCGCGCCGACTGTGCCCGTGAAGAACCGCGTAATGTTGCTCTGTGTGCCCTCGGTCTCGCGGCGGTTCATGTCGCGGATCACCGGCACCAGCACCTCGTCCGTGCGCTCCTGGCTCCAGCCGATCGTGGCCATCAGGAAGCTGCGCAGCCCGTCGAGGTCTGGCACGCCCCACTGGAACGGCTCTGTGCTGTGGTCAACCTCGGGATGCAGGTACGCGTCGACCACCGCCGGGCTGGGGAAGCCCAGCGGCAGAAACAGCTTGGTGCCCTGGGACTTGCGGAATTTGCGCCGGAAGGCGGAGTCGGCATCCGCCTCCTTGGGCCGACTGTGCACCTGCACGTCTTGCCACCAATCGCGAAACGCCGCCAGCCCGTCCTGCCCGTCGGCGCTCGCAAACTCGGACAGGATCTCCATGGCCGTTACCGGACCCACGCCGGGCAGGCCGTCCGTGTAGTCGGACCCAAGCAGCTGCGCAACGGCAATGAGCTTCTCGCGCGTCAGCGACATCTCCCGCTCCAGGTCCGAGGTCAGGTAGCACTCGACAAACTTGTTGCCGTTGAACATGTTCTTGTACACGCGCGTGCCGCCAAACAAAAACGTGTCCGAGTCGTCGGTGACGATGCCGTCCACCAGCCCCAGCGCCACCAGCTCCGCGCACTGCGCCTCGGCCTCCATGGGCGCCGTAATGTAAGGGATGCCAAACAGCCGCAGCAGCGCCTGGCACTCGGACACCATGACCTGCGATACCTCGTCTGCGTCGCGTCGGTCCTTCTTCTGCTGGCTTCGCAGAGCCTTGAGCTCCTGCTCGTACACCTGCCGGCTTTCCTCTGCCGTGCGGTGCTGGTTGAGCGTGCTGGCAAACCGCGCATGCTCCTCCACCTCCTCGGCCATCTGCGCAAGCAGCTCGTCCTCCTCCGGGTCGCTGAACTCGTAGTCGGCAATGTCCGCACCGCCGTCCGCGTCCGCCGCAGCGCCGCCCTCTTGGGGAAAGAAGATGTCGTCCCCACCGCCGTCCGCGTCCGCCGCAGCGCCGCCCTCTTGGGGAAAGAAGATGTCGTCCCCACCGCCACCCGGCGTGACCGTGTCCATCGAAAACTCGACAATGGGGATCTCATGGGACGGGGCAGGCCTCTTCTCTTCAGAAGCAATTGCATTCGGCTCCTCTGCGATGCCAACACCAGCGCCGCCGGCGCCAGAGCCAGCATGGCTAGGAATGTCGACATCTTCGAATTCCATGTCGGGCGATGACGACCGCGTTTCTGGCGCTGGCTGGTCCTCCACAACCTCGGTTGGTACCACCTCTGCATCCGCTTCAGACCGGACCAACGAGACGTCCTGCCCTGGAGCCGGGCGATCGTCAACAGCC
The DNA here is from genome assembly GCA_019925545.1 of Ophiostoma angusticollis. Taxonomy (NCBI): domain Eukaryota; kingdom Fungi; phylum Ascomycota; class Sordariomycetes; order Ophiostomatales; family Ophiostomataceae; genus Ophiostoma; species Ophiostoma angusticollis. Next base: position 69,684 of record JADHKL010000049.1, read on the forward strand.
GGCGGCTGCTCAGACTCCGCGACAGGCGGGGCATCGAGAACGACGACGTCGCTGCCCACGTCGCTCGCGTCGTCGTCAATCTCGACAACGCGCGGTTCTTGGCGCTGCTGCTGCCAGATCTGCGCTTCTTCCATGGCCATGGCCCGGTCCTGGGCGTTGATTTCACTGTCGTACTGCTGCTGCTGCCGCACGGCCATGCGGATGTCCGTGTTGTCCGCCATCCACGGCGGTAGTGGGCGAGGCGCTGCCTCCTCGGAGCCGCCGTCACGGTCGCGTCCATTGCCTGCGGCGGAGCCACCGATGTCTTCGTCGGTAGAGGCAAGCCGCTGCCGCTCCTGCGACGACTCGCGCTCGAAACCACCGCCATACTCTTCTTCCGAGTCCACTTCGAACGCGGCAGACTCCTTGGTCTTGGCAGCCTCGATGGCGGCAGCCGTCACAGCTGAGGTGGAAGCAAAAGCAGAAGTAGAAGCAGGAGCAAAAGCAGAAGTAGACGAGAATGCTGCCGCAAATGGAGAGGACGAGCCCGGCGCTGCCTGTGCCACCGCCGCCTGTCCTGTAGTGGCCGCCACCGTCGCCTCCGGCTTCTTCTCGAAAATGGACGTCCGCCAGTCCAGCTTCTCAAACGGCAGCGGGCCGCCAAATGGGTTCTTCGCTGCTGCCTGTCCCGATCCGTTCCGCGCAGCCGATGGTTGTATCTTGCTCACCTTGGCTGCTTTGGCCATGGCCGCTCGAATGTCCAGTTCGCTGTCGCTGCTGTCGCTGCTGTCACCAGTGCCCTCCGCGACATTTGCCTGCTTGGGAGCACCACGGGCGGCGGCAACACGATCTCGTTCTTTTGCGTCTCGTTCTTTTGCGTCTCGCTCCTTTGCGAGCGCCGCAGCTGCCGAGACCGTCGCGTTCGCCCGGTTGTTCACGACATGGGCCACCATTTGACCAGTGGAGCCGAAGATTGGCCGGGCCGTCTCGGCCGGTTTTTGTTTCCACTGGGGTGCCGGACGTTCCAGATTGTCATTGTCGTCTTCCATTTTTCCTTCTTCTTCTTCTTCTTCTTCTCCCTCGTTCTCCGAAACTGCAATGCCGTGCTGGGTTTGCAGGGACATTGCGATGGCTCGGCGCAGATCCTCGTCTTCGTCTCCAGACAGTTGTTCAACTCCGTCAACGTCCCCTGCCGCAGCAGCCGACAGCTCTTCGTGTTGATCGTATTTCTGCACAAAAAGGGAATCGTCATCCCGACCATCGTCCTCTGTCGCCGCGGTACGGGCCTGCTGCTGAGAGAGCGGCAGCCTTGGCAAGCGATTCAGGCCCTCAATGGGGACGTCTTCGAACTCGACATCTTCCTCGTCCTCACCGTCGCCACCAGCCTCGCCGTCGCCGTCATAGCTAAAGTGTAGCGCATCGACATCGATGGGCTTGTCCATGACGCGGCCGCGGTCCTTGTCGCGGCTGACGACGCCCAGGGCCCAGCCGCCCTCGGCGCCATCGTTCTTGACCAGGATGTACTCGCGGTCACGCTCGCCGGCGACGCGGCCGTTGATGCCGCCGCCCATGGTCAGGTCGATCCCGGACATGCCGACCTCGAGCATGAGGCGCTGCGTCAGGTGGTTGCGCTCGCGCACGCGCTCAATCTGGAAGCGCGAAAAGGCCATGCGATCAGGAAACATGACGTCCAGCTGCTCCTTGCTGAGGCCCAGGCGCAGACGGCTGCGGATGCGGGCGGCGTTGAGGATGTTGTAGCGGTCGGGCGGCGGCAGGCTCTTGAAGAACTCGCCGTTAAAGTCAATCTTGCTAAAGTCGTACAGGTTGATGTCCTCGCCAGCCTGGAACTGGCGCGCGTACGCCTCGAGCTCGTCGATGCTCATGATGCGCGGGTCGTTGGCCTGGGCCATGCCGTCGATGGAGCCGTGCTCGAGGTCGGGCAGGTGGTAGGCATCCTTCTTGGTGAACTTGCGGCTGCGGAGCCGCTCCTGCTGCGTCATGTGCACCTCCTCGGCGTACACCATCTTGTCGGCGCCGGGCAGCGCCTCGCCAGCAGCCAAGCCATCGGCGGCGCTGTCCAGATCGGCGGCACCAGACCCGGCCCCAGTGTCGGCGATGGCCTCCTGCCTGCGCCGCTGCTTCCGTCGCTTTTCCTCCTCCTCCTCGGCCAGTCGCTGCATCTGTACCGCCAGCAGCTTGCCGGCCGTGCGCACGGCATCCTCGCGGTGACCCTCGCGGCGATGGCGACGGGCCTGCAGCGTCGAGCGCTTGAGCACGGGCGCGCCGCCGTCAAAGACAAAGACGGGGAGGATGCCAAACCAGAGAAGCTTGCAGATGCGGCGGAAGAAGCCGACGACGTGGGAGTTCCGTAGGGCGTTGCCCTCTTTGTCGCGGACGGCCTTGAGAAACTGGTAGATCCAGATGGAGGCGTCAACGGCAAGACGCTTGCGGTTGAGCGTGGCCAGGTTTGTCGGCCGCGCGCAGGGCTGCAGGATCTGCCAGAGACCGTTGACACCCATGATGAGAGACTGGTGGTGGTGTGGTTCGAACGCTTCTTCTTCAGACGTGGGCGGCGGGAGAGAATTGCAGCATCGCTTTCTAAGGTGGCAGGACCCGGGAGACCATGGCTGGCGGATCAGGCGATCAACGATCTGCCAAAGCGGTGTTTGTCTTCTGCGAAGAATGTGAGGTCGTGTTCGTCTTCTCAATGCGAGATTGTGTTCGTCTCCCCAATGCGGATCGATGTTCGTCTCCTCCAAAAGAGCGCGAGGGTGCTCGTCTTCAGATGGACGCGACGTCAGTGTCGCCCCGCGCAAGTGGCGCGCAGTCACGCCTGGGCCCATTTAGGCAGCCACGGCGCTATTGAGGAAACGGGGCACAGAAAATGCACGTATGCGGGCGTCACATCCGCAAAGGCACTGTGTGCCCAGCAAAAGCAACCTCGCAACATTCCAGTCACTCGTTCCCCACGAAATCTGGACGATTGCGGCCATGGCGATGAGACCGGTGCCTGCAGTCCAACGTGAGTCTTGAGGAGACAGTGCAACCCGACAAACGGCCGAAGCGAGAAAGATGGCGCCGCAAGGGCAAGACTCGCAAGACTCTGCGGTCGGCGTCGCCAGCACTGCTCCTGCCGCCTCTATCTCGGCCGGTAATTCTGCTGCCATGCGTGAAGAGGCGATTGCGTACCTACAGTCGCTGCTCAATAAGCATCTGATTGTGCACACGACCGATGGCCGCTTCTTCCGGGGCGAGCTCAAGTGCACTGATCCAGTACGTCAAGAGTTCAAATCTCTTACACTTTTTCTCTTGTCGGCCTGACACAGATCCAGGAAGCCAACCTTGTGCTGGCACATGCTACCGAGTACCGGCAGCCGACAGCAAAACAGGTTGCAGAGCACGCAGCACGGCAGGCAGCGGCCGGCCAGAGACACAGCGGCAGCGGCAAGGTGGTGATGGACATGCCGTCGCGGTATTTGGAGCTGATTGTGACGCCGGGAAGACACATTGTCAAGATTGAGGTGGAGGAGTTTGTCAGCCAGCAGCGCAACCAAACGTTCAGGTAGTTATCGTCAGTCACGTCGGGCATTTATCGTCAGTCACGTCAGGATTTGTCGTCAGTCACGTCAGGATTTGTCGTCAGTCACGTCAGGCATTTATCGTCAGGTAGAGAGCTAGCTGTTTTATTGAAATCCTGTATAAATCCATGGTAGAGACAAAAGAACTCTCTCCATCCCGTTGCTATTACTGCCTCGCACCAGAGGACGAAAACAAACCAAGATCAGAACAAGTAGTCAAAAGGAGAAAAGAAAAACAAACAGAAAAAGAAAATCCAGTCCACCCGTTTCTCCCTACCTTACAGTCCAGTTACAGGTATAGAACGGCCCGAAAAAGAAGGGTATAGCCACTGCTCGCGATGTGAGAAGAGGACACCCACACTCCCGGTTGCCCCTTGTGATAACGACACCTGCAACCAAAAAAACAATGTTGAATGAGCAAGCGATGAGCTGGGATGTGACAGATGATTGATGCATCATGGCTCTAGCTCCGCCGGGACGTGTTCATTGTCCCTTACGCCGCCACTGGCTCCTGGGCGCGGCCGCGGCTCTCGCCGTTGAGGCCAACTTCGCTGTCGAGCACGGAGTGGCGGTTGGAGGCCAGAATGTCCTCGTCGTCGTCGCCGCGCAGGTCGTCCTCGTCCTCATCCTCGTCGTCGCCGTACTTGGCCTCGCCGTGCTCGCCGGCCGACACCCAGTGGTCGCGGTCGTTGAGCGGGACGTCCTGGCCGGACAGGTCGTGGCCGTTGCCGGCACCTTCGGCGCGCGCCTTGATGAGGTTGCGGCGGCGCGTGGACAGGGTGCGGGCGCGCGTGGACAGCTTGGAGGAGACGGCGGCGTTCTGGCTGACCCAGTTGGTCAATGAGTCCTCGCAGTCCTGGATGATGGCCTTGCTGGCCTCGTAACCGTCGTAGGCCGGGCGCGTCTCACCGGGTGTGACGGGCGTGTCATCAATGAGCTCGAGCAGGTGCTTGCCGTAGCCGGCAATGATGGCGACCTTCTCGCTGTGTTCGCGCAGGGCGTCAAAGTGGTAGGAGTAGGCAGCCTTGATCTTCTCACGCGTAATGTTGGAGAGCTGCGCCTCGGCCACGAGCGACTCGGCCTCGGCACGCACCAGCTCCTGCTCCAGGACGACAATCTTGGGCGAGTTGGGCTCCTTGTACTTGAGGTGGGCGATCTGGTCCGTGATCTTTTGCTTGCCTGAGGGTGTTAGAAGGGAGAGGAAGGGAGGGAGGGAGGGAGTGTGAGAGAGAGAAAACATACGGTCTCGGCTGGGCTGGACAGACGCCTCGATGTTGCGGATGCTCTTCATGGTGACGCGGTACTGGTCGTAGCGATCGACGTACTGGTCCTCCAGCTCGCCAATCTCGTAGATGAGCACGCCCAGCTTGTCGGTGATGTCGGACACATCCTCATCGCAGTTCTCACCCCAGAGGGAGAGTTGTTGCTGTTACATGTTAGCTTCCGTCAGAACCAGCAGCATCCAGTAGCATCTAGGGTCGACATACAGCAACATCCATGCGCTCCTTGGCCACCAGCTCCATGCTGCGCATGACGTTCTTTTCCATCTTCACCAGCTGCGAGAGCTTCTTTGCCAGGTCGGGCCCAAAGGCGCCGGCCGCGTTCCTTCTAAGAGCATGGCCTGCAGATGAGGTTAGACGTGTCGAGCTGCGAGGGTAAAAACCGGACACGATGACGCAACGTACCAAAGGCTCCTTTGCCAAACAGCCGGTTCGACTTGGTGGTCGACGGAGGGGGCGGGGGGTTCTGCGGAGAGTCCGGGTTAGAGAAAGGTACGGAGAGGCCGGTTGAACAGTAGAGGCCACGGAGTTGGCCGTGGTGACAAGACAAACCTGAATCTGCGAGGCAGTGGGAGCCCGCGATTGACGCATGGAGTAGGTGCGATGCATTGTTGTGGGAAGGCGGTCAACGGTTTTGACGAGCAGGCAGCAGGCAGCAATCAAGAGAGAGAAAAGAGACGAAAGTGAGAGGAAGACGATCAATCGAGAAGATGTCGAGGTTTAGATTAGGAAGAAAAGGACGAGTAGTAAACTTGACATGTGCGCAAGCTGTATTTATGGTGCGCAGTGGCAGGCTCTTACGAGGGGATGAGCGCCCTTTGTGATGGAATGTGGGAACGGACAGCGACGTCATCCCAGCCCAGAGGCCTGTGGCGCGATGGGCACTAGCGCCCCATTAGCGCCGCAGCGCGGGCTGAGCTGCTCGCTGGAATCGCGCACCGTCCGTCGACGCAGTGGACACGGTACGTCCAGGCCAGAGGACCACCAGCGCTAGCGGGCGGTAGCTGAGTCGAGCACCGCACTTTTTCTGCTGGAGCGCTTTGCAAAAGGACGCCATGGCCATGTGCGACAAGAAGGGAAGAGGGACAGAGTGTGCAGATCGGCGCGGCGTGCTAGTCGTGCCCGGCGTCATCCTCCGTACGAGGTTGACCTAAGGACAGTGCGAAGGGTTGTCCACACAGTCAGGCCTGATCCCATTATGCGAGCGCATATGCCCCAATCCGAGCGGCCACGCCAGCCAATCAGAGCTGTTGTCGGCGACCCTCGCAGGCAGCCAATCACGTCTAATGGGGTTGTGCTGGTGTTTTCTCTGGAGAGCGGTTTGGGGGAGGACGCTAGTTGCGAACTTGCGAACGCGTTGTCCAAGGCTCCAAGACTATCACCATCTCTTTTTTCATCAACACGTCCACCGACGCCTCGCCCCGGCCAGCGACAACTGCACAGCCTGGACCGGCTAAGCGTACTGAATAGGCGCGAGACCGAGCGGCGCATGTTCGACGCAGCCGACCTCGTTTGTCTTCCTGTGTCGTCCGTGAGCCGCCTGCTCTCATCTGCTCTCATCTGCTCTCATCGGCTTTCATCGGCTCTCATCTGCTCTCATCTCCTCTGGCCTGTCTCATCTCCCATCGCCTTCCCCTCGCCTGTCTCTCCCCCCTCACCTATCTCTTCTCTCACCAGTCCCATCCTCTCTCATTTGCTCTCGTCTCCCACGTCCATGACATCCCCCCACGTGCCTTTCTCATCGCCTACCCTCTGCCTGCTATGAGACGGACAGCCAGGACGACGCGGATAACTACGACGACGACGAAGGCAACGCACCCTTCGCCATGGCGTCGCTGCGTGTGACCGAGGTCATTGATCTGACCGGCAGTGATGACGAGTCCGAGGCCGAGGCGCCCAGCGCGCACTCGCTTCGCCGGCCGCCGTTGCTCCACTCCCAGGCGACGGACCGGACCATTGCGCGCGCGGCCAGTATCGTGCTGGACGGCGACAGACCAGCCGCAAGCGTGCGCAGCACCCCAGGGTCCGCCTCGGGGTTCGCCCCAGGGTCCACCCCGGGGTTCGCCCCAGCGCCCGTCCCAAGGTCCTATATCCTGCCATCGTCGTCCTTCTCTGGCGCCGCGGCGGTTTCGCCAACGCGAGCCGCAGCCTCGTCGTCCGGCCCCCATCGCAACTTCGGCTCGCTCACAGCATTTTCACCAAGCCACCAAGGAGACCCTGCTCGTTTGCATCTAGCGGGCCGGCCATCGCCGCACCTAGCCGGTCGGCCACCCAGCGGCAACACCGCAGAGGCGGCGAATGGCAGGTATAACTTGCCGCCGATGGAACAGTACCACCAAGCCATGTCCCCGACGACGGCCGTGCAAGGGTATGACTACCTGGAAGGGCCGGTGCGGCTGCCGCCGATCCACTTACGCACAGGTGGCACGGGCAGAGCAGACAGCCCGGATAGCAGATTCGCGTCGGCATCGACGCAAGCGTTGCAGCAAGTGTCGAAGCAAGCGTTGCAGCAAGTATCGAAGCAAGTGTTGCAGCAAATATCGCAAGCAACCCAGCCAGCACCCCAGCCAGCACCCCAGCCAGCAACCCAGCCAGCACCCCAGCCAGCATTCCAGCAAGTAGCGCAGCAAGTGCCACAGCAGCACTCACCGTCTGCGCCGCTGTTTGCACCCCAGGCCTCCTCCTACACGGCGTCCCAGACCTTCTCGGAGGATAACGCTTTTAGGCGCAGGCGCCAGGTGCCACGCGCCCCCTCGCATCCGTTCGACGCGCAGCACCAGCTGAGGAACCAGGCAAGGGTCCCGACAGAAGCCGAGTTGCACGCCCTGGCAGAAGCCAAATATGAAGAACGTCGGTTCTCTATTCAAGCCCGTTCTCACGCCCAACAACCCATCAAAGGCAAATCCAAGGCACAGCTCCATTCGCCTCCATCAGCGCGTCAGCAGCCACCACCCGCACAGGGCGTTTCGAACCTGCCAAGTCCACACTCAGTCACTCTTGCCAGCCAACATTATCCTCCGGCGCCTCCTTTGGCATCCCCTGCCTCCGTCCGCGTACCCAGCCGCGACTCACCGACTACCTACCAACCCCAACCGCAGCAGCAGCAGCAGCAGCAGCAGCAGCAACAACGACAGCAACAGCAACAACGACAGCAGCAGCAACAACAGCAGCAACAGCAGCAACAGCAGCAGCAACAACAGCAGCAACAGCAGCAGCAACAACAACAGCAGGACTCCAATTACAACTTGATCTGGCATCCACAGGCCCCTCGCCGCACATCTTCCGCCCGCGACTCTCCTTCGGCTGACCGCTCCCCCTTGATAATCCCCACCAGGACAATACCAGTCTCGACACCGCCACCGCCCTCCCATACTCATGAACCGACCATCCTGACCCGAGGGCTTTCTCCGCTGGCCGGCGAGTTGCCTTCGCCCCGCCAGGAATCTCGCTCCCAAGCATCTTCGCCTGTACCACCGCGCCCGTTTTCATCTAGCGAGGCACAAAGACCGTCTCAGACTCGCTCTCCCTCACACTCTCATTCTCGCTCTCAAACTCGCTCTGTCCAATCACCACAGACACCAGTCCTCCCCCACCCGTCCCCCGTGCCACCTGCTCCACCTACCGCGTCCTCTGCCCCGAAAGCCTCTTTCTTGAAGACTCTGCTGGACCCTCCCGGCCCACCGTTGTCCGTTGTGTCTCGGCCAGAACCAGCAGTTCCCGCAGCTGTCCCTCCCACACCCCGTCGTCCATCTCAAACGCCTCCGATAATATCGTCTTCTAATTCTCTTTCTCCAGCACTCACATCATCGCTTCTCACAACACATCTCGCCGTCACCACGGGCGGCACGAAGACCGCCCCCGGTAACGTTGCCAACAACGGTACTACCAACGGCGGTATTGCCAACGACAGTTCTACCACCGGCGCTGTCGCCAACCAAAACCATCAACACAGCAGCTCTGCGCTGCGGAGTGCACCTGCGCCGATAAACCCTGTCCCCAAAGCCACCTCTGCTGAACAGCATACGCCGGCAGTGACAGGACATCCTCCGCTCCCGCCCCCGCCTGCACCTGTAACGCCTGCGGCGTTATCAGCCACTTCTAGCACAACGCATCCGCTGCCGCCTTTCCGCAACGGTCAGTCAACTGCCAAAGCTGCAGTCACGCCGAACACGGCGCTCACACCGAACGCGGCAGTCACGACGAAAGCGGTGGCCACACCGAACGTTGCAGTTGCGACGAAAGCAGCGGTCACGACGAAAACAGCGGTCACATCAAACGCCGCAATCACACCGAGAGTCGCAGTCACGCCCAACACTGCAGTCACGACAAAAGCGGCGGTCATGTCGAACTCGGCAGGCACGTCGAACAAGGCAGGCACGACGAAATTGGCGGTCACGCCGAATGCTGCAGTCACGTCGAACGTGGCAGTCACGACGAAAGCTGCAATCACGCCGAAGACCGCAGTCACGTCGAACGCAGCAGTCACGTCGAACGTGGCAGTCACGACGAAAGCTGCAATCACGCCAAAGACCGCAGTCACGTCGAACGCAGCAGTCAAGCCGAACTCGGCAGTCACGCCGAATGCAGCAGTCACGGCGAAAGCCGCAGTCACGCCAAAAGCTGCCATGTCGCCAAAGGCGGCAAAAAAGACACCGAAGGTCACAAACTGGACGGTAGCCAAGATCGCGTCGTCTCTGCAGGGCTTTCTCAGAGATCTCCACGTCGACCACGGACGAAGTGTCGAGTACTCGATTGACATGGCAAAACCACGAACGCGGGACCACGTCAGCGCCTTTGATGACTTTGCTGGCCTCTCTACTGAGTACGTCGAGCCCGATAGCATCAAGGCCGTCGACTACATCGCCGTTCGAGGAAGGGTATGCCTTGTTCTTACCCCGTGCTCTCGGGACATGATTTCGAAACGAGACAGGCTAACAGGACCGCAGCAGCACCGAGACCACCACCGCCGCATCGAAGGACGCGTCCTGCACCCCAAGGCCATCGCGTTGAAGACGCCAGGCCAGCGGGTGCCGCGCTACCGCTTCCACCATGTCGAGATTGCCAAAAACATCCTGTCACCCAACACGCCGCTCAAGTTTATCCCGCACATCCGAGACCTCGAGGACGGCTCTGAGGACAAGGAAAAGTTCGACAAGTGGATCGAAGAGCTCGAGAGCATGGAGCTCAAGTCCGGTTTTGACTCGTCGAAACGCTTCGACAAGTGGTCAGCCACGCGAACCACCGAGTATGCAAAGGTCCTGTCTGGCTATCTGGATCGATGGATTGCCCGGCTCGGCATCGACAACTGCAGTAAGGCAACCCTGATCCGCAGCATGGCCAACGGGTCGCAGAACGGAAAGGCCACCGTCACGCCGAAGCAGAAGAACAGTTTGCTCAGCTCCTGTGGCGAGGACTCGGCCACGCCGCGCGCGGCCCTTGTGGCCACCATGTTTACCGAGGCCTTTGACCGCGTGCTCAGGAGCAAGCGCATGACGCTCTACGACGTGCTCATGCAAGACGAGACGGTCGAGAACGTGTTCGATCCGAAAAAGACGACCAAGATCAAGGACCAGGACAAGGAGCCGCCGTCGCTCGAGCAGATCCAGCAATACCTCGGCACCTACACGTCCCTAAAGTGCATGATTTGCAACACCCACTCGTGCGAGCACGGCGAGTTTGACGCCGAGAATGTCCGCCGGTGCTTCTCGATCGACGATCTCGGTAGCAAGTTGTGGAAGCATGTGGAGCGCCGGCGCGAGCGACAGCTTCGTGAGCAGCGGCAGCAGGAACGCAACGGCAACAGCGGCAGCAACAGCACCGACCATTTTGCCTTGTCTAGAGCGCCAGCTTCGGCCAGAGCATCGACCACCAAGATGCTACCCTGCCAGAACCAATGCTACCGCAGCTATGACGTCGGTGACCCTGCGTTTGCACGCCGCGCATGGACCGAGAACGAGACGAATTTGCTGCGCAGTTTCCACTTGGCTTTTGCCGAGAGCGCGGCCAAAGTGCCTTGTGCCGTCTGCCGCATGATGGACCGCCGTTGCTGGGAGGTGTACGCGCACATGAAGGAGCTGGGCCTGGCTATTGCGCTGCGATCCTCGGGCGTGTCATCGTCGCCGTCGCCGTCGTCGTCGTTACCGCGTACACGCACAGACACGAACTCGGAACAACCCGCCGTCAAGTCTGTGGCCTGGTACGACCGCCACCGCAAACTGCTTAACGGCGACTGGTCGGACCACATCGTCACGCACATGCACGCCCTGCGCGAGCAGCGCGAGCCGTGCAGCCACGATGGCCCCTGTACGACAGCGCGCGACTGTCCCTGCGCCAATGCCAAGCTGCTGTGCGAGCGGTTCTGCCGGTGCACGGCCGAGTCGTGCGCCTACAAGTTCACCGGCTGTGCCTGCCACGCGTCTGGAAAGACGTGCTATGCGCGCCAGAAGGAAGGCAAGCCGTGCATCTGCGTGCAGCTGAACCGCGAGTGCGACCCGGTGCTCTGCGGCGGCTGCGGCGCGCGCGAACGCGCCGACCCCGAGAACCGCGACGACGACGCGCTGCACGCCACCGGCTGCCAGAACGTGTCGCTGCAGCGCGGCCGATCCAAGGCCGTAGTGCTGGGCCAGTCGCAGCTGCAAGGCTGCGGCTATGGCCTCTTTGCAGCCGAGGACATTAGCGCCGACACATTTGTCATTGAGTACATTGGCGAGCTGATCACCCACGACGAGGGCGTGCGTCGCGAAGCCCGCCGCGGCGACGTCTTCAACCAGGAATACAACTCCTCGTACCTCTTTACGCTGCTCGAGCAGGACGGCATCTGGGTCGACGCCGCCATCTACGGCAACCTGTCACGCTACATCAACCATGCCTCCGAGAGCGACAAGCGCGGCTGCAACATCACGCCCAAGATCATGTACGTTGGCGGCGAATTCCGCATCCGCTTCACCTCTATGCGCGACATCAAGGCCGGCGAAGAGCTCTTCTTCAACTACGGCGAAAACTTTCCCAACCTGACCAAGAAGCTGCTTGAAGACAAGGCGCCTGCCAACAGTGTCGATGGCGGTATTGACGACGGCGATGGCGATGACACCACCGCCGCCAGGAGAAGGGCCGCCGCCAGCAGACGGCGCGGACGCGGTGCTACCCAACGCCCACAGACCCGACGCAAAACTCAGACCCAGGCCGCGGCACAGCGCTCGGCGCCTACAAAATTCGTACGGAGTGCGCCGCCCACCAATGGCCGGACTACCAGCAACAGTAGTCTCGGGCGGCGAGCCAACCCGAAAGGAGCCCGTAAGGAAGCGCCGTCTACGCTCGCCGAGGCTGCCAGTGACCGCGACGACGGCAACGACGACGACAGCGAGGGTGCCGCTGCTCCAGATGGAAACGAAATCGCAGATCCCTACGCATTGGATATTGACGACGCACCGCCACAGCCTCGGGACAGCAGAAGGCAAACGAGACATGTGCCTAAGCGAAAACGGCAGGCCACTATCTCAGATGACAGCGATGAGGATAGCGGGCACGAGGTGCACGAGGTGCTAGGGAAGTTACGACAACGGAGACAACGGCGAGAGAGTCCGCCGGCCTCACCGAACGTTCCGCCCAGTGCTCATGACGTAGGCAGTCCGTCGCAGAACACACATGGCCTGCGCGGAAGCCGCCGACAGCCGTCTGGACCTGCAGCGACGGCGACGGCTTTCGGTGCTACCAATGGCACGGTAGTCGACGGCCAGCTGCGCGGACAGCGTCAGGCTGCGTCGTCCACCGCACTCCACCGCAGTGAGTCGCAAGCAGGAGCGCACTCCAGCGGTGGCCAGCCACGCGCCAAGCGTTCACGCCTTACCTATGGGTCGGGAAAGGAGGACAACAACGACGACGACAACAATAATAACATGAATGAGACACCAAGCAAGGCTAGCCGCAGAAGCCGACGTTACCACCCGGTCATTGCCGACACGGACGACGATGCGGACCCGGCTGCAGGTGCGAGCCCGCAGGGGGTCGCCGGATCTGGCGTAGGCCCCACAGGCTCAAAGCGCCGCGTATTGCCACGAACGCCGGATACGCAGAAGCGCGGCAACCGACAGGCCGTCCACCGGCGCCAAACTCGGCGCCACCCTGCTCTCGACGACGGCGAAGACGGCGAAGAAGAAGGCGAAGACGACGAAGATGGACAGGCAGCCGGCCCGTCCGAAGAGGACGTGTCGCCCGGCAGCTCGGCCGACCGCAGCCAGCGCAGACGGCAGAGGCCAGTACGCTTTCCGATGGGAAATACACATTAGAGTGGTGGATCTTATTTCATATTTTTTTTCTCTTTCTTTTTCTTTAGTCTTTTTGGGAAATGTAATTCTGAGCTTTTTATTTTGATTTCTCGGTACAGTACTCTACCCTGTCTTGTTTTCCGTTCTTTTGTATGTAGGTACCTGCCTAGGTAGATAGATTGCATCACAGCGTTTTTGCCTTTTTTTCCTTTGGTGAACTATTATGTGGACAGGGGCGATTCAGTTCCGACCAACGAACAGGGCATCTGCTACAATGCATCAAATAAACATTCTTAATTCTTCTGCACGTATTGCTACTCTACTCTTTCGGACATGCGTGCCTCCCCAGTGCGCGTCTCGCCTTTTCCCTCCGTTGGCAGTCAGGCCACCCATTTTGTCCACGCCTCAGTATGTCTTGCCAGTTTGAATACGAGTCCACCTCCCCTGGTATGTCTTCTTTCCTCATCAGGCCCTGTTGTTGAAACCGAACAAACATAGAAACTCTAGCGAGAGGTAGCAGAATGCAGCAAAGCAGCAAGGAAAGTTAAAACATGAAATGAAGTGAAAGAGAAAAGAAATTGGTAACGATAAGAAAAGGGACTAGAAAATAGCAGTTGGAAATAGATTGTTCTTGGGGGTAATTTTTGTCATGGGAAAACCGAAAACAAAGAAAATAAACAAATCGCATACAAGGAACTGATACAGTTGAAAGTCAATATGAGCAAAGGACATTTGTAGTCGCGGGAGCATTTCCTCGGCGCTATTCACTGCGGGAAAAAATCAAAGACGAAGACGAAGACGGAGATACTAATGAACCAGAGTTCAGTAACATCGCTAGAGGCCAAAGGTCCAGAACGGTCCCGTTGAGTCCAGCACAGAGTCGGCGCCCTCGTTTCCGCCAGGATCGCTCAGATCTTGGAGAGGTGCGGTGAGCAAGTCGGCCGCATTGATGTTGGCGGCGGCATCGCGGAACTCCGAGCTTAGTTGTTCAGACGCAGGACCCGTCATTTTTGTAAGCTGCGGGTCAAAGAAGAACATATCCAGGTCGTCGTTACCCGCTGTGTAGTGGGCCAGCGAAGCAAGATTGCCAGACGTGTCAAACATGCCTGTGGCATCCAGGGGACCCTGGTTTATCTCGTGAATATCGACGACTTCGGCGTGGCTTGTCGTCAATGGCATCATAGCCACGGTAAGATCACAAGAGGTCGTTGGTTCTGCTTCATCAGGCACGGCGACATCACTGCCTGAAGTCGTGGCCTGGTCGCTAAAATGATCGCTGTCCTGGACCATGGTCATGAGGCGCTGTTCCTGATCAACGGCGGCAACGCCATCATCTTTGTTGCCATCGAGATTGACAGGGCTTACATTGGGTGCATCTGATGGGACATAGGGGTAATCGCCGGAACCTGTTGAAACCAGGTCGGTTGACCCAGGTGTATGATGGTCGAGGCCAGCCGGCGTCTCCATGCTGGCTGCGGCTGCGGCCAATGCCAGAACAGGTGTTGAAACACGGCTGGCGGCAACTTGCAGAGGAGTGCTATGAGCAGCTTGCACAGGCGAGGGAGGGATGTGGATGCTGCCATCGGAATCGTGACGGTGACGGCGGTCCAGCGGGCACCCTTCGTGGACGTCATCGAACCACTGTCCTTCAGCCTGGGCGGAGCTGGCTCTGCTCACTGGTGAGGCGGCCATAGGCGTGGAACGCTGGGATGCTGTCCGTGCGCTAGAGTCAAGCGGCGAGGTAGCAATAGGCGTCGAGGTGTTATTTTTCAGGTGACAGTCTGTCGACGTGTTGCTACCGGTCCGTGCTGCTACTGGCGTAGTGGGAGGGAGTCGGGCAGCTAGAATCGCACCGTTGCCGTTCAGAGTCTCCAACGCGGGATCCAGCATCATCCGCTTCTGTGGGTGGACATCGTCCTCCACTGCGTTGCGCTTTCTCTTTTTTCCCAAGTCGGCGGGGCACAGGTTCTCCTGCGGAGTCACCACCATGTCCAAGACATTATTTTTGGAAACACCACCAAGACGTGTATCGGTCGTGCTGTCAGGGCTGCCAGAGCTGTTCCTTCCGCCTGCGCTGATGGCCGGCCCAGCTGCAGCCGATGTCATATGCGTGACAGGGAGCTGTGAGGCATGCGGCGTAGACATGCCCGCTCCTCGAATGAATTGATAGTTGTTGAATTGTCCCGAAGGCCCTTTGTCAGCCTGGAACAGACCATTGATGTTACCCGCGTTGAAATAGTTTCCACCGAGATGACCGAAGTGCTGGTTGGGGGTGAATTGGAACGCAGACAGAGACGGAGCCATTTGCTGTCCAGAATACCCAGAAGTAGGCGAAGAGTACAATGGCGTGGAACCAGACTCATTCGGAATTGAAGCCGGAGATTTGCCCATGGTGAATGCAGACATGATGGGATTCATGGACATATCAGCCGTGTTGCATGGGACAGCGGGCATGAAGGGACTGGCGAGACCCATGGTTAAAGGGAGATTGTAGGCGACGTGGTTGCCGTTGGCACTGCCCATGCTGCCTGTGCCACCGACGCTGCCTGCGTTTGCCATACGACCGGGAACACGATGCTGGTTTCTCATCGTGTTGAACGTGTAAGTGCTCAGAGCTCCAGAAGACACCGCTGGATTGAGCATCGGCGGCGTCTGGGCGGACGAGGACGTGCCCGTCATACCACCGAAACAGTTGGAGAAGCCCTGGTCATAATTGGTAGCGGAATTGTGACCAATGGTGCCGCGGTTCTGAGGCGTGAGCGCAGCTTCAGGCCCTGACCCAGCGATCGTTGGACCAGCAGGGGCCGTGGCTAGATTTGGCGCTGGAGAATCGGAGCGTGTTCGGAAAGTCATGCGTGGTGGATGGTTTGGGACTTCCGGGGGCTCCCAGAACTCGGTGCCTGCACCGCCAGGTCTCGCACCGGCATAGGGAGGATGGTTGAGGGCAGCTCTGTGGAGAGGAAGGAAGGAGTATGAGTGCCTGGTCCTTTGGGGTTGCGGAAAGATGTGTACTTACCCCCATTCTTCTTTCATGCCGTAGCGTGTCTTGAGCCACTGGTACTGGCTCTTGCCAAAGTTCTGGTCGTGGAAGACACGGTGCCATTCCAGAATGAGATTCTCGCGGGAGAACTTCCAAAAGTTCCTCACGAACCACAAAATCTGCTGCGGCTCATAGTGCTGATGGATCATGATGGTCAAAGAGCAAGGGTGAGATTCGCGAATGCGATGGCGTTAACGAGCAGAACAAGGTCGGGTAAAAAAATGATGCCGTCCAGCGGAAGTGGTAAGTAGAGAGTAGTGATTGTACGAAGCGAAGAATTGGTAAAGGGGGGACGTGGGAACTTGACAATTCTCTTCAAGAGAAGACGAAGAAAAGCAGCCTCTGTCAAAGAGAGCAGCAATCGGAACAATGAAAAGAATAAAAGCAGGCGAGGCTTGTCAAGCGCAAATATTGACTCGGGGCAGTACGTGTTGTCAGGCACACGAGAGCGAGAACCAGATCTCCGTCGTTGTTTGGGTAACTGTGGGCGGATCGTGAGTATCAGGAGCCGCACAGCACATAGGTCAGAGTTATTTACCAGGCGGCGGATCGTGTTCTTGTTGTGCGAGAGTGAAAATTGGCAGTTCTTGGCGTGGGATGCGTGATCCGGAGAAGCAGGAAGACAGCAGATTGGTGGAGAGCGCTTCACAGAAGCGAAGTGTTTGTGTTTGTGAAAGGAACAAGTGTGTGTAGGAATGCAAAATAGCTGGAAAGCGAGTGCAGAATGAAAGGAAGCAAGGAGAAGTGGAAGAAAACGTCTGTGGCCGTCCTTGTGTGATGGCGGAAGCAGACAAGTGAGTTGGCGGTCGTGCACGAGACTAAAGAAACTGAAGACGGCTTGAGGGAAGAAGAACAGGAGGCAGCCAGGAAGAGAGAAGAGTCTATTTTGTATTTGAGGATGACTCCGTGAACGGACCCAGCGCAGAGTTTCAGCGAAGAATTCGTCGAGCGGTTTGACGGTTTTCCCGGGGGAAATATGGCAATGTGACGATCTTGTCACTTTGTTCTCAGATCATGGTGGGCGATGTCGGTCGAGAGACAGCTTGGAGCTTCCTTTCATCAAGAAGCATCCCAAGGTATAGACGACCTCGATTTTGCTGCTGTTCTCTGTCCAAGCCGGTATCAATGTCCAGGGTTGGGCCCTGATCTTTGCGGTCATGTGCCTTTTGCACAGCACCTTTTTCACATTTTTCGGGATTTTCAAGACCGTGACGGCGTGAACGTCTTCCGTAGGCAGCACCTATGTCACTCACTGGTAGCAGTGAATACAGGTATTCAGGAACGATATGTGTAGACATGGTACTTCTCGGCAGGCTCCTGCGGATGTACTCCGTACATACAGTTTTGTGCTCTGTACTCCGTACTGTAGCTTTGTTCTCTAAAACGGGTTAGTCGAAGAAAGGTAAAATAAAAAGGAGGCTGGGAATGACCTCACAATGGCCTCATTTTACAAAAAATGGTGGGCGGTGTAAACTCTGGGCTGGGCTTTGCCACGTGCTCGGCGGCAATGCAGCAAGATTTACATAGGATGCTCCGGTAGGCAAAAATTTCAGCGAGCAGCTGATTGCGATCCCGGCAGTTCACGTCGGCAGATGGAGATGTTCGCAACCATGTAGAGCCGAGAGGAAAAGGGCGCTGTCCGACGCCGTCGTCAAGACCGTCCATCAACCGGTGGAGACCAGAGAGGAGAAATGACAGAAAGGGCAAGTGACAGGGAATAGAACAATGCGAACCTCGAATGCGGGCCGGTCACAGCGAACGATACCAGCTGCAACGCACAATGATCTCTCGGACCATTGTCTGGCGTGCCCGCGTGCCTTGTCAGGTGGGACGTGTCTGTGTCTTGCCGGACGCCTTCTTCGTTCTGCCTGTGTCTTTCAGGGCGGTGTCCTCTTTGTGGTTCGTTCGTTTTTTGCGTGGGCCTGGTTCTGCCCGTCGTGGCACGAACGGTGACCGACAGCCTGTACATCGCGCAGTGGGTACATCGTGTAGAGGGTCGGAAAATAGGGACGGTGACTGTGATGCAGACTGAGATCTAGGAGGTGCATGAGATGGTTCTCGGGTGTGCGACGAGAACAGGATGGGTCTGCCTGTCACGTAGGCAGCGGAGAACAAGAGTTGGGGTGAGTGCAGTGCTTGGTCGTACAAGATAGACGCAGAGGAAAGAGGGGGGAGGAGAAGAGAAATAGAGGAAAGGAGGAGGGGGGAAGGGCAAGAAACTGGCCAGATCATCGGCTTCGCTGTCGCGCCTTCCCGTTCTAATAGCGAATGTCTCATGGAAGGGGCATGCGACAATGGCCACTTTCCTCACACAATAGTGAAGTTGAGATAAAGTTTGACGTCTAAAGTTTAGTGTTTAAGGAGTTTTAATTGCCTTGCCGATCAACAAGGGTCCAACAGGCAAATAAGCGAGAGATCTGCACGGCACAGCCTTGCATGGTAAAATCGTACCATTTGTAGCGGAACAAGAGGAGATGAAGGAGGAAGAAATAATGGTAGAACACAAGAGAAGACGAAAAAAGAGAGAAGAAGGTGAGAACAAGATGAAGAAAAGCATAAGAAAGAGAAGATTGAAAAAAATGACGCCCAGCTACGTTTAGAAAACGTAGGACAGGTGAGACAGGTGACGTGTCGGACAAGTCGAGACGTTTTGAGATCTCGGTGAAGAGGAAAGATGACAGAACACACCATTGATCTATGGATGGAAGAAACGAGAAGAGAAAGTTTCACGGTGTACCTGAAAACAGAAAAAGGAAAGACTGCAGTTCAATTTGTTTCTTAACGTGCTGCACCCTGCGAACAATCATCAGCCAAAAACACAAAAATAGAAAGAGAAAAGGAAATATCACCCATCACAAAATAATCCCATCACGTAGCTGTAATAAACATTGCGACCCTGCAAAATAAACGCCAGTTCGTCAAATGCCGTCAGTTCTCATGGTCCCGTCGTCTTGCCCCCCCCCTTCTTCCCCCCTCTTCTCCCCCCTAGTTCAGCTCCATCCCCTCGTCCTCGTCCTCGTCCACCTCCGACTCTGCCATCTGCGACGCATGACTGCTGCCCACGCTCTCCTTGCGCCGCGACTGCATGCTGCCGCCGTCCGAAAAGCGTCCGCCGCCGGCCCCCGCCTCCAGCGCCGACCCAAAGAGGTCCAGCTCGTCGCCGCCAATGACCCGCCCTTCCGTGTCAATCTCCTGCGATAGCTCCACCAGCGCCGCGCGCGGCAGCCGCAGGAACCCCGTCGACCGCACAATCCGCCCCCAGTGCGTCAGGCAGAACCCCGCGGCCCGCTTGCGCAGCCACGCCTCGTTGGCCAGGTTGGCGCAGTGCCAGATGATGCACGCGTGCTCCACGTCGAGGTCCCGCGACAGCCGGTTCACGCACAGCAGCCGAAGGTGCGGCATGTTGTAGATATTGGACATGACCAGCAGGCCCGCCACGTCCGCCAGGTCTGCCGTCACATGTGTCGCCGTGGCCGAAGCTTGCCCGTCGTGGTGGTCATCGCCATCTCCACCACTGCCGCTGCTGGGTTCGCCCGCACCGCTCCGTCTCCGCTTCATGCCCCCGCCGCTGCGCAAGCCACTGCCGCTGCCGCCACCGCTGCCACTTCCCCGACCATTGTATGCAGCTGCGTCCTCGTGCGGCGGCGCTGCGTCGATGCGGTCCGTGTAGAGGTAGTACAAAAAGGCCCGCACCACACTGTACGGCTCGGGGATGTGCATCTTCTTGGTGTGGAACTCGGCCATCTGCGACGACCACAGCCGCGCAAAGTGTGGCCACCGCGCCTGCAGAATCAGCCGGTGCACGTGGATGGGCGGGCTTGTCGGTGCGTCCGCCGCCAACCAGTGGCTGCTGCTGCTGCTGCCGCCGCCACTACTACTACTCCCCCCAATCTCCTCTGTTTCGTCGTAGTCTTCCGCGGTGCTGCCTGCGTGCGCCGTCACGATAAAGTCGACTCCGCTGCCCGTCTCGGGCGCCTGGTCAAACAGCCGTGCCAGGTCGGCGCCGAGACCCTTGGACGGCGGATCTAGGTGCCGCGTGCGGGCGTACGACGAGGTGGGCCGCGCCGGCAGGCCGCTGCCCATGCTGATGCCCATATGCAGGCCGCTACCGCCACCGCTGGCGTCGGCGGCCGTGCTGCCGAGAAAGCCGTAGCGGCGCAGGTCGATTTCCAGAATGTCGCTGAGGAACTCCTCGAGGCCATTGGCGCCCAGCTCGATGGTGCTCGGGTCCGTTGGGCACCCCAGCAACCACGCCTTGGTTCCGTCCTCGTTCATCGTGCAGTAGTGCCAGCGGTAGCCCGCCTTGAAGATCTCGCGGCCCTCGGCCAGCTTCTGCCACCGCAGCGTCGCCAGGTCCAGCGTCGACAGCGAGCACTCGCGCGACGTGATGGTCGGCGACGGCGCTACAAAGTCTAGCAGCATGCCCGCCGAGTACACGTGGAAGTGGATGCCCGTGCTCTGGTTGGGAATCGCCGGTCCGGAGCTGAACTTGAGCGCCGAGATCGCCCCCGGCGCTGTCGGCGCATACGCCTTGAGCTGGAACGACGGCGTGCTCACCTGTGCCGTGCGTGAGTTGGCCGCATACCCGGACGCCCCAACAGCAGACGACTGTGCCAGCGCATAAGCCGGCCGCGGCGAGCCAGTACCGTTGACGCTGCCGCCGCTGCCGCCGACACCGAGCCCGCCCGGGCCCCCGCCAGCACCAGCAAGCAGCCCGTTGGCGCGGTCAAACAGGTTGCCGGTGCCGATCTGTGGCGGGGACTGGAAGGCCGGACTACCCTTGAGGTCGAGCCACCATAGGTCGCTGACTTTATCCATGTCGGAGCTGAGGCCGCCAAAAACCCAGACGCGGTCGGCCCAGATGTAGGCGGAGTGGTCGAAACGGCTCACAAAACGCCAGGCACGCGACCAGCAAAAGGTCTTGAGGTCAAGGTAGCAGATGTCGTCCAGCACATAGTTGTCGCGGCCGGTGATACCGCCGACAATGAAGAGCTTGTCCTCGTGTAGCACGGCGGCGTGCCGCGCGCGGCCTGTGGGGATGGGCCCGGTCACGGCGGGCTGCGTCCAGTGCGCGGTCTTGAGATCAAAGACAATCAGGTCCGACAGGTACGTCCGGTGCTCGTTCTCGCCGCCAAAAACCAGCAGCTTGTCGCCCTGGTACAGCGTGGCCGTGTGGCCCATGCGGACGCCTGGTATGTCCCCGTAATTGTCTACCAGGCTCCACTGGTGGGTGACCAGGTCCAGCCGCAGCACGTGGTTGTAGACCTCGTCTGTGTACTGGTCGAAGCCACCAAAGGCGTAGATTTGGTTGTTGCCGCAGAACGTCACCGATCCGTTGACCAGGCACGCCGGCCGCTGGCCGAGCGTGCGCGTGACTTTGGGGCGGTAGCCCTCTGACCCGCCGCGGCTCTTCATGGGTGAGTTTGGCATGATGTAGGTGTTGCTCGACGACGACGCTGCGGCGGAAGCCGGCGGTGCGGAGGTCGGTCCTGGCGCGGCGGCGGATGCGACGGATGGCCAAGGCGAGCCAGCGGGTGGTAGTGGTGGTGCTGGCAGAGGATGCAAGAGAGGAGTGTCGCTTGCAGCAGCAGACGAAGAAACAGGAGGGCCGCCGAAGATGGAGGAGAATACAGCCGGCGGCGTAGGAGCGGTCGGATTCTGGGCGGCCGATGAGGAGCCTGAGGCAGTAAAGGTGTTTTGAGGGCCAAGTGTCGGGGGTTGGGCCATGTCGGTTGCCTCTCTCGCGCGCGAGAGAACTATCTCGGCATGATTCTGGGGCAGAGAACCGGACGTCGGTGAGGGATCGGTTGTCTGGCCGAAGGTGAAGAAAATATGAGAACAAGTTAAGGCGGGCGGGCCGCGAGGACGAAGGACGGCTGGGGAAAGGCGGCCGACTATTAGCGTCGGCGGTCAACGGCAGATTGGGTGTGTCTGCGAGGATGGGAGACAGGCAGGCTTCCAGAATAGATAGCTCGTTTGCAGTGTGGTCTGGGTACCGATGGGACAGTACGGACTCACGGAGTACCGAAGGGACAGAAGTTGTGTGGTGACATGGCGGGCAGTGATGTGGTCGGTGAGTGAACTTTGGTGGGGTGCAATCCCTGTTGGTTGTGGAATAAGCGCCGTGATTGGCGGAGATTTTGGCGGAGAAGAGCGTTACTGTTCACGTGATACTTGTCCTCCCTGTCACATAGGCTAAGTCAGCACCTCCCCTTTTCGGACACTTTCGGCGGGACACGTAGTCTCCCATTTTCGGCCAGAACAAATACACAGAAACAGACGTGGCAGCCGCAATGGCAGCTGTTGGGGCGGGCCTCAGCATACGAAAGCCTCTGTACAGTACGGGGTCCCGAGAACACACTCCAAAGTCGCTTGAACGGCCATAGGAACCGTCATGAAGGCGCAGAACACCTTCAGCAACTCGCTCCTACCCAGGACCACAGCTTGGCCAACTGGCTGACAGTTCAGGCATCCCTCGGCCTGGCCTTGACACACTTCAAGTCAAGTCTGTTGCAGAGGCTTTTCTGGCGGCCGAAGGTCGGGTCTTCCTTGGCATGGCATGGCTCTCTGCCTTTCTTTCTCGAAATCCCTCTCTCAGGACGGTCAAACGGACCCGGCTGGACAACATCAGAGCCGACGGCGCCTCCGAGACCAAGATTCGGGATCTCTTTCAGCGCTTACAACAACCCCCAGTTTGCAAATCACGGGAACAATCGTTGCAATATGGACGAGACCGGACTGCAAGAGGGCCTCGGTGCCAACGGCCTAGTTGTTGGAGGGCCGGACAAAGCTCTGAGATCGTCCGCGGCTCCGGTTCACGCACCTGGGTCAGCATTATGGAGTGTATCTCGGCCGATGGCCGTGTTTTGGCTCCTTTAGTGATTTCGCAGGCCAGTCGGTCCAACAGCAATACTTCCGGACGGTCCCCTAGGTATCCTCGAGGACTAGAGGTTCTCAGCGACGCCGACGGGTTGGACTGACAACGCTATGGCTGTCAAATGGCTGGAGATGGTTTTCCTTCCTGCCACAGCTTCTGAAAACGCCAAAACTGGCGCCTCCTTGTTGTTGACGGCCAAGGCAGTCACTTGACGTCGGAATTTATGCTCAAGTGCCTCCAGAACAAGGTGTTGCTCTTAGTCTTGCCCGCCCACTCCTCCCATGTCACCCGGCCTCTTGACGTGAGTTGTTTTTCTCTGAAGCAGAGGTACCGCCACTACATCTCCTGCCTCCCGTTTATCACGGACTCTGGGCCAAGAAGCAAGCAGAACTTCTTGGTTTGCTATCAGAAAGCACGCCAGGACGCCTTCCAGTCGTCCACAATCGAAAGCGGCTGGAAGGCAACGGGCCTTTGGCCAGTCTCAGTTCGCCAAGTGCTCCAAAATCGATTTGTGACCCAGCCAGCTCCCCAGGCACCAACTCCAGCCATGGCCTCCCAAACTCCTAGACAGGCCCCCGCACTCCTCAGACTCCTCACAGGCCACTACGGTCTAGGCAGCTCTTTTTCGACGCCGCTGAGCAGTAAGGACATGCACCGAAGCGCTGTCGCCGTCGAGAGAGAAAAGGGGTTCGACCCAATCCTTCGTCGGCTTTCAAAGGTTTAAACCAGAAAAACATCAAGGTCGCCTTTCAAAAGCGACAGATCGTCCTGTTAGAAGAGCAGTTGAAAGCCACCAAAGCTGTGGTTCAGAGGAGGGTGCAGCCAGACCCGAACGGCGAGTTTGTACGTGTTGAAGATGTAGTGGCAACACGTGAGCGTCTGCAAAGAGACTGCAGCCACAAAGAGCCTCTGCTCAGGTAGCTCAGACTCCGTTCAACGATATAGTATATGTATCAGATTCAACTCAATCACAATCAGACACCCAATTCACCTCACGTGACCTATTCAGGAGTTCGATCGTTAAACATGAATTCAGAGAAGAGATGAAGGCTGCATCAAACATGACGACCGTACTGGGCCCGTACAACTTCGTTCACCTCTACGACTCTTAGTACGTCGCTGCTAGCCGCTGTACCAGGTACTGGCCGCTGTTGATGCCATCATACTTCTTCTCCACCTCGGTGGCATACGTGCCGGGAATGGCCTCGATGTGGCTCTTGAAGTTGGGGTTACAAAAGTAGCTGACCCGTCAGTTTCCGGAAGAAGGGGGAGACAGACGAGGAAAGAGAACTCACGCTACGCTGTACCGCGCCGGGTAGGTGTCACCATCGGGCGCAATGGGCGGCTCGACGACACGGTGCACGGTGCTCTTGATGGTGTCGTTGCTCCAGCGCGCCAGCAAGTCGCCGGCGTTGACGACAATGGTGCCGTCGATGGGCGTGGCGTTGACGAACTTGCCGTTGGGGCTGCGCACCTGCAGGCCGCCGCGGTCGTCCTGGAAGAGCAGCGTGATGGAGCCGTAGTCCGAGTGCTCGCCGCAGCGCACCTGGTCTGGGTTCGTGCGGAAGACCGTGGCCGGCACGGACGGGTAGTGCAGCAGCCGCAGGGTGTTGTCGCCGACGTCGACGAAGTCGTCAAAGTAGCCGGCCGGCAGGCCGATGCCCACGGCAATGGCACGCATCACCTCGACGTGCAGCGCCTTGCACTGGTCGTGGAAGTCCACCATGGTCTGCCGGAAGCCCGCGATGCCGGCAGCCTCCGCCGACGGCTCGCTCTCGTCGGGCCACTGGTTGGGAAAGCCCTCCTCGCCCTCGCGGCCGATCTCAATGCTCTCCTTGATGTCCGGGATGGCCTGCTTGAGCTTGGCCACGGCCGCCGCGTCTTGGAGCTGCGTGACCTTTTCGCGGCCCGGCGCCGAGTAGCCCCGGTTGGCCTCGGCCGTCGTCCAGCCGACGGCCATCTTTGCGTCGAGCGGCATGCTGAAGAAGCGCGCCGAGAGGTCAAAGACGTGCTTGCGCGTCTCGGGCGTCACGGGCGTGTTTTTGAGGTAGATGAAGCCGGCCGTCTGGAAGCCGTGCAGGATGGCCTTGGCTGTCTCGACGCGCTGCTCGTCGCTGCCGGTGAGGAATTTCGACAGGTCGATGAGCTGGGTGTGACGAGGCGCAGGTGTTCAGTGTTGTACTCTTATACTGGGTGCTCCTATACTGGGCCGGAATAGCGGTCTTACCGGGATCAACAGCCCGTCGTCGGCGACGGCGGCTCTCTCCATGTTGTGGAGTGTGTGGAGGAGTTGTGTGGAGGAGTTGTGCGTGGAGGAGTTGTGTGTGAAGGGAAGAAGTCGGCCTGGAAAAAGACGTAGAAGCGAGTCGCAGAGGAACGAAAGGAATACGTTGGGAAACGTGGGTTTGACAATGAGACAAGAAGAGAGGAAATAGTACGAGGGGCTCGACAGTCGTCGGCCGCTTCCGAGATGTGCCTGGCCGATCGCTGCTCCGGCATGGTTGCTGATAAGGATGGGTCAATGGGGGGACGTTGGAAGATAAGGCGAAAGAGGGGCTGTCTCGCCAGTGGCCAGGACATCTCCGTCACACGGCCACCACGCTAGCCCGCAGCAGTGCTTTGCTATCTGTCGTCGTCGTGGCCAAGAGAGAAGGCAGAATGGCTTCGTCGGGTGCTTATAGTCGAGCTGAGAACATATAGTCGTCGCCAACCACCACCATGGCTGCAAAACCCCCCGTTGTCGACGTCCACACGCACATGTACCCCCCAGAGTACATCGACATCCTCGCGGCCCGCAATGACATTCCCATAGTACGCTCGTTTCCGGGCGTGGCCGACCCGCGCATCGTGCTGCTGTCGACCGAGCTCGAGCCGCTCAAGGCCGCCGAGGCTGCTGCTGCTGCTGCCGCTGCTGGAGGCCAAGCAACCACCGCCTGGCCGCCCACCTCGCTGCCCGGCCGGCCGCTGACAAGCCACTATGCATCGATCGAGCAGAAGCTGCACTTTATGGACACCCACGGCATCGACATCTCCGTGCTGTCGCTGGCCAACCCGTGGCTCGACTTTGTCGACCGCGACCAGGCCGGCGCTCTCGCCGCGTCCGTCAACGGCGGCTTCTCGGCTCTGTGCCGCGCGCACCCGGGCCGCCTCTTCTTCTTTGCCACGCTGCCCGTTACCGCGCCGCTGCCCGTGCTGCTCCAGACCATTGCCGCCGTGCGCGCGCTGCCCTACTGCCGCGGTGTCGTGCTGGGCACCGGCGGCCTCGTCAGCCAGGACCAGACGCAGGGCCAGGGCCTCGACGACCCCGCCATGGAGCCCGTGCTGGCTGCGCTCGCCGACGCCGGCCTGCCTGTGTTCCTGCACCCGCACTACGGCCTGCCCGCCGCCGTCTGGGGCCCGCGCGGCAGCACCACCGCCGGCGAGTACGGTCACGTGCTGCCGCTGGCCCTCGGATTCCCGATGGAGACGACCATTGCTGTGACACGGCTCTTTTTGGCAGGCGTCTTTGACCGCCTGCCTAAGCTGCGCCTGCTGTTAGCGCATAGCGGCGGCACGCTGCCCTTTTTGGCCGGCCGCATCGACTCGTGCGTGCGCCACGACGCCCACCTGTGGAAGACGGCGCAGACGCGCCGCAGCATCTGGGACGTGCTGCACGAGCAGGTCTACCTCGACGCCGTCGTCTACTCCGACGTCGGCCTGCAGGCCGCCATTGCCGCCTCCGGCGCCCAAGGCCTCGACCGCCTCATGTTCGGCACCGACCACCCCTTCTTCCCC
The DNA here is from genome assembly GCA_019925545.1 of Ophiostoma angusticollis. Lineage (NCBI taxonomy): Eukaryota > Fungi > Ascomycota > Sordariomycetes > Ophiostomatales > Ophiostomataceae > Ophiostoma > Ophiostoma angusticollis. Next base: position 96,476 of record JADHKL010000049.1, read on the forward strand.
CCCCTCGGCACCGACGAACAGGGCGCCTGGGAGAGTGTCACCATGAACGCCGACGCCGTGTCCAAAGCTCTTGGTGAAGGCACCGACGCTGCCAAGGCCGTTATGGGGGGGAATGCCGTGCGCATCCTGCGGCTCTACGAAGAGACAGCGGATACAGCATAGATTAGATTCATAGATATTAGACTTCTTAACCACTTTCTCCCTCACTCTCTCCCTCACTCTCACACCCCCCCAAAGTTCATCTTGAGCGCAATCGTCGGCTGCCCGCCGCTGCCGCCGGCCGGCTTCGCCGCGTCCACCTGCCGTCCCGCTTTGATGACCTCCTCCATAAACGTCCGCTGGCTCTCGTTCAGGCCGCCCACCACGCTGCGGAATGCCGCCGGGTCTGCCGACGCAAGCTCCAGCAGCCGTCCGCTCGTCTCCTTGTAGATGGCGTTGCGGTCAGCCTCGGCCGACGCGCCCACGTCCGTGTCTGCCACGTCCTCCGCTGTGCCCAGATGCTCCTCCTGCCACTTCTCCAGCTCGCCCGCCGCCCTCGCCAGCAGCGCCGGCAAAACCAGCGCCGTGGCCACGGTCACAGATGTGCTCCCGCTGGCCGCCGTCGCCGCCGCCTGGGCCACCTGGGCCACCTGGCCTACAAACGCGCTCAGCGTCTGCGCCACCAGGCTGCGAGCGCCTTCCGGGTCCTCCGGCTCGACATTCGTCACAAACGCCAGCAAGCGCGGCAGCAGGTACCGGCCAATGCTCTGGTCGGCCGCCGAGGACCGCGCGTGCAGGAGCAGCGAACGACAGCAGTTGGCCGCGATCTTTGCCGTCTGTGAAATGTTAGAAAAGCATACTTGAGCCCTCTCTCATCAGGGTTCTCGGGGCTTACCATTCGGTCCGTCAAGCAGTCGAGCACCTCGTCCAGGAACCGCACGACCAACGGATCGCTTGTCGACAGGTTGTTGTGCCCAGCCGTCAGCAAAATGGTAATGGCCAGCAGCGCGTTCTTGACGCCCGCCAGCGACGTCGGTGCTTCGCGCTTCTGCGCCGTCAGGTACACCGACAGAAACCGCCGCAGGCAGCCGCGCATCTGCGCATCCGTCTGCTCGTCGCCGCCGCCGCCGTCGCCGCCGCCGCTGCTGGCCGTCGCCGTCGCCACGAATCGCTTCAGCGTTGGCAGCGACTGCGGCACCACCACGTCCTGACACGCCGGCGTGCCCAGGATCGTCGCAAAGATGTGCACGAGGCACGCATGCAGGTCCGTCCGGATAATCGCCGGGAACACCTCCGCCGCGTCCACCAGCGCGCCTAGCGCCGTCCTGACCAGCAGCAGCACGGCCTCCTCGGTCATGTGGTACCGCATGGCTGTCGGAGGGCCGCTGCCGGCCAAGCCGCTGCCGTTGTTGCCGTCCGACAGCGACGGCAACAGACCGGACAGCACCAGTACAATGATCCGCGTCAGCTCAAACAGCTGCTCAATGTCGTCCGACAGCTCGCCCGTCTCCGGCTGCTCGCGCGTGCGCGCCGCCGGGTGCGCCAGACAGAGCGCCCGGGCAATCTCCACAATCACGCTCTGCACGTCCAGGCCTTCCGTCAGCACGAGCCGGTCCAGCAGATCCATTGTCTCTGAGAAGATGGCCTCGCGGTAAATGGCCTGCCCCGACACGCTGGGGTGCAGGATCTTCTTGAGCGCAAGCAGGATCTCGAGTGTCTGGCCTGGCGTCGCCAGCGAATCCGCGTGTCCCTGCCGTGCTGCCAGCGCCTCAAAGGCAATGCCAAAGAGCACAAAGAAAAAGGCCACCGGCTCGTCGCGGTAGTTGATGTCCGCGTTGTGGGTAGCACGAGCCGGTTTCTTCGCCCGCTGCCTGCCGCTGCCGAGCGACGAGACGGCCTGTTTGCTTTTCCGCGCCCGCTCGCCGTTGTTGTCGCCGTCCTGGCTGATCTTGTCGTCCTCGTCGTCCTCGTCGTCGTCGTCCTCCTCCTCCTCCTCCGCCAGCTTGCCGTCCAGCGCGTCAAACACAAACGCGCTGTCCTGCTCAATCAGACTGGCAATGGCGTCCACCAGCTTCAGCCACGCTTCCTGGTAAAACGCCAGCAGCGTCTCGCGGTTGAGCGCCGCATAGATAGTGTCGAGACTGCCCGACAGCGACGGCGGCCCCAGCGTCATGGAAATGTCCGGCTCGAAGCGCAGCCGCGCAAACTCCCGCAGCGACTCCAGCCACAGCGGCGTCAGCTTGCCAATGTGCGGCCGCAGCACGTCCACGAGGTACTGCTGTTCGAGGCTCGCCACCTGCAGCTCTGCCCATGCCGCAAACACCGACATCTTGACCATGACCTGCGCGTTGGCGCTGAGGCCCTTGAGCTCGCCGATCCCGGCGTCGTGTTCGCCGCCATCGTTCGTCGTGAAGTTCTCCAGCGCGCTCACGAGCGTCTTGAGGATGCGGCCCATGCGGTCGACGTCCGTCACAATGCCCGTGGCCACAAACGCTGCGCACACGTGCACGGCCTCGGACGCCAGCTCCGGCGACGAGTCGGCCGCAAACGCCGGCGTCAGCGCCGAGCTGATCTGTGCTTGGTACTGCTCCAGGATCATCGCCTCCTCAAAGTCCGGGTCCGCCGTCTTGCCAAACATGCGCAGCAGCGCCCCGATGATCTTGAGACCCCAGATGCGCTGCTCCAGCACCGCCGACGTCGACGCCGAAAAGGCCATCCGCACAACGTCGGCAATCTTGCCCTGCAGCGCCGCCTGTGCCGGCGTGCTGTCGCCGCCTACGCTCGCCATCATGGCCGCGTCCTTGCCGACAATGAGGAAGAGCTCGTTGAGCAGGCTGAGCACAAATGCCGTGATCTGCCAGCGCAGCGGCTCGACATCCGTCCCCCCCGCCGCCGCCGATGCAGCCGCCGCTGCTGCCACGACCGCATTCGAAGAGCTCGGCGCGCCCGTCGGAGCCCTGCTGTCCGCAGCACCGCCGCCTGGACCACGACCACTCGCCCCGCTGCTCACACCCCCACTGCCACCGCCACTATTGGCACCAGGGGGACCACCACCGCCGCCGCCGGGGCCACGCGCGTTGTCGTTGTCGTCGTCGTCGTCGTCGTTGTCCTTGTCTTTTCCGTCGCGGTCGCCCGAGCCGAGGCCGGCCACCTCCTCGTCCTGCAGGTCAATGGCCGTGCCGCGGAAGCCCGAGTTGCGGAAGGTGGCCGCCAGCCGCGTCGTCTCCGGCACTTTGGGCCGCGTCATCTTCAGCACACGCTGGAAGCGCTCCAGCCAGGCACCGGTGTCTTGCAGACAGGTCTGGCGCATCCAGTTGCGGAAAATGTTGCGGATGCCGTCGTGCGCCGGCCGCCGGTCGAGCGCCAGCCACAGCTGGTCTTCGAGACCCGGCTTGGCCGCCGCAATGACCTCGTCGGCATTGCGCTTCATCAGGCTGTACAGGCCGTCGATGGCGGCGTCGCACAGGCCCTGGTGGTCCGACTGCATGTAGCCCTGCAGGCGCCTAACGTAGTCGGCAAAGTCGACGTAGCCCGGCGCGTAGAGCGACAGGTGCTCGAGGCAGTCGAGGCCGGCGCGCTGCGCCTGGCGGTCGTCCTCGTCCTGCAGCTGGCGCACCAGCGTGAAGATGAGCTCGCGTGACTTGGACGTCTCTTGCAAGTCGGGGCCCAGCACGTTAATCAGGGCGTCCACACAGCGCGCAATAGCCGCCGTCGTGCTCAGATCGAGCTCCAGATTCATCGACACCGCCGAGGCCACCTCGGCGTGGTGGTTCTCAGAGCCGTACAGCTGCGCCAGCATGCCGAGCGTGCTGGCCACGTAGCTGGAGAAGTTGAGGCCCGCGGCGTCCGAGGCCCGCGCAAACGCCTCCAGCGCCCAGAAGTGCACCGTCGGGTGCGGGTCGTTGCAGAGCGACATGAGGATGCCCAGGATCGTCTTGAGATGGTAGCCGGCCGCCATGCCGCCGACCTTGGTCTGGATGCTACCCAGCGCCATGGCGCAGCCCGCCCTTGCGCTCGGCTCACGGTTCACCACAATGGTGTCGACGAGGAACTTGATCTCGTGGTTCGTAAAGGCGTTGCCGCACGCGCTGCACATGCGGCCGATGGCGGCGTAGCCGATGCTGCGCACGTACTGGTCCGGGTCGATGACAAAGTCGCGGATCAGGTCCTGCAGGAGTTTCTCGACCTTTTGGTCGGTCACGTTGCCGGCTGGGGCCTGCGTCTCCTTGACGGCAACCTTGAGCGCGGACAGTACCGCCACGGCCACGTTGACATGGATGGCGGCCTTGCGGCCAGGATCACGCTGCAGCGAGCCGGCTGACATGAAGGTGGCTACCTGCTCGAGAATGCTTTCCTGGACCTTGGCAGGTGTGAGCGGGAAGACATAGGCAAACAGCTGGATCGCCAGGTTGACGACTTCCGTAGCAGGCGGGTCGGGAAGCAGCGAAAATCTGCCGGAACTGCTGCCGTTGCTGCCGCTGCTGCCGTTGCTGCTGCTGCTACCGCCTTCACCGCGGACAACGCTGCTCTCAACATACAGGAGCGCGGCATCGTGCTCAAAAGCACCACAGATCGGCGACAGCAGCAGGCTCTCAATGATGCCCTCGGGCCCGGCCGTCTCGTCCAGCGTCGACAGGAGGAGCTGCTGCTGCTCCTCGTCTGTGGCGTTCTTCTCGTGCTGGCCAGGCAGGCCACGCACCTTGAAGCCAGACACGAGGCCAGTCACGCCAAAGCCTGCATTGTCGGCCACCTCCCAGATGGTCTCGAACGCGCCAGCCGCCGTCGCAATGGATGCACTGAGCGACCCGGTGCCGTAGTTGTCGGGGTCGGAGAACAGCGAGACCACCAGCGTCAGCAGGTTCGACTGCAGCAGGCTCTCGCTGCTGCCGGCGGGCGCCAGGTTGATCAGGCGCAGGTAGCACTGCAAAACGCGGCGCTGTACCATGATATCGAGGTCGTGCAGCTGCAGCGCCGGCGTTAGGCGCTGGGTGATGTCGTCGGTGGTCTTGCGGGATGGCAACGACTTGAGGAAGGCGGTGGTGTGCTGCAGCATGGCGGCGATGCGCTTGGAGACGTCGACCGTCAGCAGACGGCTGTTGTACTGCAAGAAGGCCAGAATGGAGCCCAGAGCACAGTCGCGCACGTGCGTCAGAAACGACGTTTCGAGATAGTTGCGCGACGCCACGTTGTCCTTGGTCAGCGGCTTGGGCAGGGCATTCTTCCAGAGCAGCAGCATCTGCGACAGGTGGATCTTGACAAAGTTGGGGCCGAGCGACATCACGCCGCCGATGAGCACCCAGGCAACTTGGATCTGGACGCTGGCTACCCGCAGCTCCTGCTTTCCGCTGGTCTTGAGCAGGTTCGTGGCCATGGTCAGAATGCGGCTGTTGATGTCGACGGAGCCGTAGAGAGGCCGCTGGGGACTCGCGCTGACGGTGGCAGCCAGGCCGTAGGCAAAGCCGAGGCAGCGCCGGTGCTTGTGCGTGCCGCTGGTGCCGCCCGTGCCCAGCTGGCCCAGCTCCCGCGTCAGGCTGTTCATGCACACGGTGAGACAGGGCAGCAGCTGCTGGGGGCACGCCAGCACAAACGCCTTGAGACAGGCCGCGGCGTGCACATGCACACTGTACGTGGGGTGCGGGAGCAGCTGCAGCAGGCTGTCGCGGCAGGAATCCGCAAAGCTGGTCGACGCCGACCCGAGAGAGCTGATGAGCGCGGCCAGGGCGCCGAGGGCAGTGACAAGCGTGTGCTTGCTCGGCTCGGGGCGCTCCTTGACGACCTGCGGGTAGTTCTTGAGGATATCGTTGATGAGGGCCTTGGCCGCGGCAATCTGGCCAGCCTCGCTCAGAATGCGCCGGCCGACGATATCCTGCACAATGGTGTCGACGATGCGGCGCGAGACCAGCAGACGGTAGCGTGTGTTGGCAATGTTGGGGTGGCCGAGCAGGTCGACCGTCAGGATCTCGATGATCTTGAGGTAGTTGAGCTCGACGGCTTTCTCGCCGAGGCGCTGCAGCACGCGGCCGTAGCAGATGCCGATCGCCGCACGCGCGCGGTTGGACGTGGACGACTTGACGTAGTGTGCCGACAGCATCTTGAGCATGTCGGCCAGCGGCAGGGAGAGCACATTGTGGCTGCCACGTGCAGGCCCGGGGCTGCTAGAACGCGACCCGGGTATGTCGTCGTCGTCCTGCAGACCGTGTGGGATGGTAGACGCTCGCTTCATAGCACGGGAGCGTGCTGCCTTTCGCGTGGACATGGCCCGCACCAGACCGCCAGCGTTGCTGCCTCCGGAGCCATCGCCACCACGCCCGCCCGAAGCCTCAGCGCCGCCGACGCCCACGGCCTCGGCATACCCTTTCACCATGGCTTCCACGAGGCAGTCCGCGGCGGCACGACGGACGTGGGGCGACGGGGCGTCTATAGTCTTGAACATGGTCTTGCCAAGGCTGTCAAAGTCGCTTGACGTGTCGAAAAAGGTGGTGTAGCGGACCAGCGCGATCAGACAGCGACACGCAGCCACCGACACGAGAGCTCCCTTGTCGCCGGACGCATGGTTCCGCGCCTGCTTCCACATGTCGCGTGCCAGGCCCTCGTCGGTGCTGGTGCCGATGCAGGTGACGATCTTGGCAAAGGCGATGAAGACGGCGGCGCGGACGCCCGCGTGGCTCTGGGCTGCGGCCTTGAGCATCTTCATCAGCGTGGCTGTCGTCACATGGTGCAGGCTGATGGCGCTGTCGCCCGCCGCGCCAAAGACGTCGCCCAGGCAGACAATGGCGGCGTGTTTGGTGCGGTTGGAGGCTTCGGCTGCCGCCGCGCCGCTGCCGTCGCCGCTGCGGATCTTGATGCCGCCGTTGGCAACCACGGCGTTGAGGTCGTTGATGGTCTCGAACAGTAGCTTGCGGTCGCCCTTGCCAAAGACGTAGGCGAGACAGCGGCCCAACGTGTTGCGGACGACCCGCGAAGGGGGCGGTGTTGACAGGTGGATGATCTTGAAAATCTCCTTCTTGAGGTAAAACTGCTGGGCCGTGCAGTCGTCGGGCGCGAGCTTCCGCACATGCTCATCGAGAGTCGCGGCAAATTGCAGCAGGGCCAGCTCCTGCTGCTCGGACGGCAGGTTGGCGAGGTGTGTAGTATCGAGTTCTGGGTTGACGTTGGCCGATGCCGGGACGGCATTCGCTGTGGCGGCAGCAGAGGCCGCCGCGGCAGCTGCAACGGCGACAGCATCGTCATCCCCGGCACCGTTGTCGTGTCCGCTGCCAGTCGTGCCATCCGGGGCGGGCGAACCGGTCGTCGACATGGCGGTGGCAGTGGCAGGGAGGGGGGAGAAAAGGGGGGAATGAAGTCGGGGGAGGGGGAGTGTCGAGATTGGGGAGAGACTGCGCAAGATAGGTGGCTTTCAGTCGTAACGAAGCGTCATTCGGGTTGCCCGTCAGAGATTCAGGAAAAAGGCTGTGCTGCCAAGGGGGCAGCTTGCTTGTGCCGAGGGGGACAGCGTTTCACGGAGCTCATCTCTTTCTGCAGTCGAGGCAAGTTGTTTCCATTTTGGCGTCAGTGCTGGACGGCCAGCCAATCAGCGGTCGAGACGCCTGCCCCTCCAGAGCTCCAGGCCCTGAAAAATCTGCGCCACAGTACGCTTACAGTGGCTGTACAGAGCTCGAGAACGTCTTCTCCCAGCATTCAAGGCTGACAACAGCAAGCAAGATGGCACCAACAGCTGCAGCGCTCGTCTCCGGCTTCTGGCAGCGCTCGTCCTCTGCCTGGAGACGGCCTGTCTGTGCCCAATGCCGCCGCAGCTTCGTGGCCACGCCGGCGCCACCGAGCGGCCACAACCGCTGGTCCAAGATCCGCCACGGCAAAGGCGCTGCCGACGCCAAGAAGACGACTGTGCGCAGCAGCTTCACCAGAGTCATCACGATGTACTCGCAGAGTGAGTGGCACGCCGCGGGGCTGGGAAATCCAGGGTACTAACACGCCTCTCCCAGTGTATGGCGCCGACGTCACCGTCAACTCGCAGCTGGCCAACGTCGTGGTCAGCGCCAAGAAGGCCGGCGTGCCCAAGGCTGTCATCGAGGCCGCCATTGCGCGCGGCCAGGGCCGGTCGGTCGACGGCACCCGCCTCGAGAGCGCGACGTACGAGGTGATGATGCCGCCGTCCGTGGCCGTCATTGTCGACCTCGAGACTGAGAGCAGGGCTCGCGCCACGCAAGAGCTCAACTCTCTGGTCCGGCGCAAGGGCGGCTCGGTCACGTCGACCAAGTTTTTCTTTGCCCGGCGCGGCCGCGTTGTGCTTGAGCCAGTCAGCGAAGAAGCTGAGGCGGGCTCGCCACCACAAGAAGACGCCGTCTCTGCCGTCTCCGCGGATGACATTCTCGAGGTCGCTATCGAAGCCGGCGCGGAAGACGTCGAAACCGACGACGATGACGGCAGCATTGTTGTATGGACGCCGCCGAATCAGATGGATGCCGTCGTCAAGGCCATCGAGGCCGGCCCGTTCAAGGCCCGGCTAGCCGTACGCAGTTCCGAGACCATCTGGGCGGCCAACGAGGACACGCGGACGTCGCTGACCACCAGCGGCCCTGCCGTTGAGCTGCGCAAGCTCGGCGAGCTGATTGCCGGCCTGCGCGCCCACCCGGACGTGCGCGCCATCTACATCAACGCAGCCCAGGGCGAGTTGCCCGACGACTCGTGGGAACAGCTGGCTCAGGAGGTCGACTGGTAGCAAGTCACTTTACAGAGCGAAGATTGGTAGAGTTGAGCACATATGTACGACCCAGACATAGACCTGTACATGATAGACCTGTATATAGACCCAAAAAAGAATGCCCGAAAAACGCCGACTCCATGTATCGTCATGCTCGTCCGTTTTTTGTCTTCCTCTCCCTTCTAGTTCGTTTCGTCGTCTGCAGACGCTCCCTGGGCCTGTCCCCGCGCCGCCTCTTCCGCCAGCCGCCTGTCGCGCTGATACAGCCGACGGGTCCGCAGGCGCTGCAGCTCGGCGTGGATCTCGTCGCGCTCAAGCGGTATGCGGTTGGCATTCTCGGGTTTGGGCCAGAAATCGGGCACGGCGAAGCGCTCGTCGAGGTTCGTGCCGAAGTAGTACATGATTCCAATAGGGAACAGGACATACATGCCAAACTGTGGTCCCGGTCAGTCAGAAGAAGCGCGGAGAAGAGAAGAAAGAGGGACCGAACGGACCTTGAACACCTCGAGGTTTAGGCCGCCCATCTTGGCTGCTTCACTGCGCCGACGGACGCAGGTCGTCTACTGTACAAGAGAAGGAAAATGAGGGCAGCACGTCTCCTCGTGAGTCTCCGGTCCGTAGTTGACGGTGCTGTAGCTGGCGTTGCGTTGACTTGACGTTGGAGAGTTTGTCTCGGAAAAAGCTAAAATCGTCAGTCCACTGTCGAGGCGGCTTTTACTAAGAAACTGGTTGATATAGGCGCTGTCTTTAGGCCTAAACTGGCTGGACGATCACTAAGCATACTCCGCTGAAGTCACTTCGAATGTCTTCAAAACAGATAAAACATACGAGATACTCCGTACTCAAGATCTAAAGTCTAGTCCGCGCCGCCCAGAACCCGAGAAACAGAAAACCAGACCCAATGACCCCATTAACCCCGTTCTCCAGGTAAGAAGCCTGTACCCAAAATTTCAAGATCACAAGAAAGCCCCCTCTCCCCCGGCATCTACCTAGCGCCTGCGTCTGCCCGGACAGCTTTTCGTGACCCGCCATGCCGCAATACCGCGGCGCCCGATGACTCTCGACAGCGTATTCCACACGCCGTCCCCACCCCAGTCCAGGTCGTCCAGGTTGAGGTGCTGCCGGTACCGCCAGACTTCGCGGAAACGCAGACCCTCCAAGCCCTTGTTTGGCAGGTAAGGGTCCAGCCATGTCGCAGACAGCGGTGCGATCAGGTAGGTCCCGTTCTTTTCCTTCAAGTACTCGCTGTTGCGTCGGTCTGCCGGCGTGTCGCACGTCGCCATCGCCGTCAGCTGCTCCATCAGCGTCTCGCCTGGTATGCCCATCACGTCGCGCGTCTCGAGCACCTCGTTCTTGCCGTTCAGCAGCCATATCGGCGGGGTGTATGTCTTCCACCAGATCGCCTGCGTCGCGTCGGGCTGCCGGCTCATGAAGATCTGGGTGGGAATGACGCCGCCCTGGTGGTAAACGCCCATCAAGACGCCCAAAAGCGTGTTGAAGGCAATCCATGCGACAATCCATACCCGCAGCACCCGCGGATTGCGCGGAAGCTGCACGGAGGACAGGATGAGCGGGATCGTCGGAAGCAGAAAGCGGGCCTCTTGGTGCTGGAAAATGGACAGCACAAAAATCCCGGACACAGCAGAATAGAGCCGGAGCGAGAAGTGCGGCTGCAGAAAAAGCAGCACGGCGGCCGGGCCTATGAGCAGCGGAATGTTGGCAAGGAGATGCTGGTACCACGGATGCAACCCGTGCTCGGCAAGGTTTTCGGGTGACATGTTGTACATGAGGTTGTTGAGAGGCGTAATGACAGGACGGAAAAGAAGGTCTCCCCAGGAGATCGGATGGGGTGTATAGAAAGCGGTATCAAAGGCGATCGCAATGACAGTTGTAATAAGGCCCGACACGGCCATGGCTGCAAAGGACAGAGGTCTGCCAGAATCAGCCACTGTTCGTCCGCGACGATACTGTTCTTCCCCAACGTACCTATGTATAAAGTAGGGTATCAAACGAAGTCCAGGAATGAGCAAAAAAGCAGGAAATGTAATCCTGTTGAACACGCCAAAGACAGCGACAATCCCCAGGATCGTGGGGGAGAGGAGCGGAGCGCGGTCCTGCTGCAGAGAGAGTTAGAACAGCGCGCAGGCAACAGAAGAGTCCGGGGTAAACACAACCTGACGTACCCGGCCGGTAACAATGCGCTCGATCAAGACCAAGCTCCAAGCAACGACGAGGGTCTCGACCGAGTTGGAGAACGTATGTGTCTGGTAGGTCCAGGTCACGTACGACGAAGCAACAAGGACCACGGCCGTCTGTCGGTGGCGCTTGGCCGGCACCAGCTCGTAGATTGCCCAGTCCAGCAGGACAAAGTTTGTGACAAACATGAGCAGACGCAGCACCCAGAAGACAACATGAGGCGGGATCTCGCCGTCGCCGCCGTTTCCTATCCAGAGCCAGCGCAGAAGAAACATGGGCAGGCCGTACACGGGCCACAGCGGGAAGACGCTCCGTATCGGGTGGTCGCTCGTGAACTCCCACGTCAGGCGCACGGGGTAGCTGAAAACTTCGCCTGCAAATAGATAAAGCGTCAGATGGAACCCGGACAGGAGCCCGAACAGGGACGGTAAGCTTGCTTACCGGCGATCACTTCCGGCCCTTGGAAGTTCTCATCAGGGTGTAGGTAGCTAGGCGACATGGCGAACCAGAGCCGAACCAGCACCAGAAACAGATATATCCGGCGCCACATGACGCAAGAGGGGCCCCGGCTGGGGTTGGCGAGAGCGCAGAGAGAAGCGCAGGGAGGGTTTCGCAGGAGGAGAGGGGCGCAAACAGCCACGCATAGAGACGTTGTGGTGAAGACTATCCAAGTTGTTCGGAGGGCGCGCAGACTGTACAAACGAAAAAGAAAGAGAGTCTTATCGGCGTTCGACGGTAGGACAAGGTCGGAGGCAGAACAGGGAATCGAGGATGACGGCGAAGAGCAAAAGATAAGGTCGCCAGAAGAAGGGCGCAAAAGGTCAAGGGCGTGTCGCGTATGGTCCGGCACCTCGTTCGAGCTGCAACGACAACAGCAGATGCATCGTTAGGAGTGTATGTCCACAGGTCGAGGCAGGGGGCAAAACGGCGGCGATGGCTTCCCGTCGGGGTGTTGTCGTATGAAAACGCGAGAGTTCAAGAGGGAGATAAGCGTAGGATGAGAAGCCCCAAAGGCGATGAAGGAACGACCAGGAATGAGCCGACGGCGAAGACGAAAACACGCGACCCGGACATGCCTTGTCGAAAAGCACCCCCTTGTTGTTAATAGGGGACTCTGGGAAAAGGAGACAGATCAACGGTAACGTTGGGTAGGCCGTCGCAAAAAGTCAATATGGAGAACGTGCAACCGCGTAAGACAAGCTAAAATGCTCCGCAAATTTGTTAATTAGCCAGGTGGCCGCATCGTCTCCCGGCGCCTGTGGGGCGCTAAGATATAGGAGCAAAAAACAGTCCGCCCTGGCGGTATTAGGTCCCCGGTCGGTCAGTCAGGACCGGTCGTGGAAGCGCAGGCTCAGACTCGGCGGCGGCACTCCTCACACAGCAGGTGGGCACGACCACGACTGCCCTCCAAGGCAGCCCACGCTGTGGAAAAAACTCTGACCAAGACCTTTGCTCTCATCCATTCCCATTTCCAGTGGCAAGTGACTACAACACTCGACAACTCCCCATGGCGAGCTGGAAGCCACCCTATGCGATTATTTTATCCTATGAGTACTGTGCTTTATTCATTTCCATCGTGGAATCTGGAATGAGTGATAGATGCTTGGATCGGACTTCCATAACAGCACGCATGCCAGCCGTCAGAAGTCAGATGTGCTGAAGCCAGAAGGTATTTATAGCGGCCAGATCCCCTAATACTCCGGATATCAGGTACCTACCTACCTACCTAGGTATAGACATAGAGCATTACAGAGCTGGATGAATAAAATCCACCGAGTCTCAATACCTCACAGCAGCTACCTCACAGCCAGAAAAAGACATGCTGAACAACTGGTAAAGCATTTAGAGTGTATTCCACCGATCGTCAAGGTTCCCCGTTTCGGCATTGCGTGAAAGTTCGTACGCTAGGTTTTCGCACGCGCTGTGTCCTTCGCGTTGACCGCATGTTTAGTGAGTCGCACAAGTGTGGCTGAGTCACCTTCAGCCACCCTAATCCCCTCCTTTTCTCGCGTTGCCTCCCACATCCTCTCTCCCTCGCACACTATATGATCATCCTACCCATCACCACGACGGTCAGACACCTTGCCAACAACCACGAGCAGTCAACCCCGTCACCTTTGCAAGACCACTCACAGTCAAACACGAGACGCTCAAGGATTTTGTCCTAGACGTAACGGTTGAGTACTCCCACAGGTAAGTTTCGTCCCCGTGTTTTCATTCACCGTGCTGCGTCTTCCTGTTGCGAAACGACCACAACCATCAAAAAAAAATCCCGGTTTGGGCCTCTCCCTCTTTTGACTTTTCTTCACTGCACGAGTACTGCCAAAGCCACAACGACAACGTTCGGCAGGTTGCTCTTAAAGTTGCTCGCATCCTGAACCCCTAGGCAACCAGATTCTGCACTCCCACATCTCTTGTCTTTGCATCCGACGACTTTCGTATCTTCCACGGCCTGACTCTAATCACTGCGCAGTTCTCTCTCAGCAACGCGTTCAACGTTTCCAAAATGCCGGACGACAAGAAGCCCTTCGACCGCATCCCGCTCAAGAGCAAGGACGATGCGATCATCATTGTCGATTACGAGGTCGCTACCCGCTCGGCGCTGCTGAGCACCATGTTGGAGGACCTGAAGAGCATGGGCTCCAAGCTCGAGCCAGTCCCGCTTGCCAACGTACGTATAGGTTCCACGAGAAATTGCTCCTGTTGCAACGCGTCGCTCATCCTGTTTCCCCCCTCCTTTTCTTCCAGGTCAACGAAGGTGTCCTCCGCAAAGTTATCGAGTACTGCGAGCACCACCGCAACGATCCCCTTCCCACCAACGAGGATGAGAGCGAGAGCCGGAAGAAGACGACGGATATTGAGGAATGGGACCAAAAGTTCCTGCAGGTTGACCAGGAGATGCTTTTCAAGATCATTCTCGTACGTCTTCTCACCCCTCCCCTCTACGTCTATTCTCTAGATTTGTTCTTGTTTTTGCTCACCGTGTTCTACCAGGCCGCCAACTACATGGAAATCAAGTCGCTGCTCGACGTCGGCTGCAAGACCGTTGCCAACATGATCAAGGGCAAGTCGCCGGAGGAGATCCGCAAGACGTTCAACATTGCCAACGACTTCACGCCCGAGGAGGAGGAGCAGATCCGGAGGGAGAACGAGTGGGCCGAGGACCGTTAAAACGAATTGTTTTCTTGGTCTCGCCCAGCACAAGGTTGCTGCGACACGAGTCGCGCTGGCAATGTCAAGGCGCTTTGTGTACCTATTCTAGCCCGACGCTCTCTGTTTTTTTGTCCACGTTATACCGCTGCCCGTATTGTCTAGTCCACAATCCTTTGAAAGAAGATGACCGTTCGAGGTGACACTGCGTTCTCTACCTACCGTGTAGCACCGTCTTTACAGAGACTAGAAAAACTAAAAGATGCTGTCGGTCGACACCATACGTAGATTCCAATACATAGCACAAGCGGCCATCACTTGCCGTGTGACAAGCAGAGTCTGGCGTTGATAGGAAACGACAAAGCCTACTAATCCATGCATACTGGTCCATCTTCTGGGGGTTCAGTGCCCAACTGTCACAGCTGTCGGTGATGGAGTCACATGGAGACGATCGTCTAGTTTTGAAGCTTTTTATTCGTTTTCTCTTGCAGAGATATCTCCGAGTGTGATTCAGAGGGTAAACAAGAAGAACATGCCGTTTACTCCCAGATTCTTTTCATGCCGCAAACCCACCCCGCGTCCCATGATACAATAGACAGGAGAGGTATTTCAATGAAAGACAAATATCCTTGGGCTTGAAAAGAGAGGACGGGAAAGGAAAGGGCCGAGATTCCAGGGGTGTCAGAGCGGCCACAGCACCCAGCCGCCTCGTCGCCTCGGTCGTCGGGCAGCTGAAAGTTGGCGCATTTGGCTGGAGAAGTTTCAGTGTCGGTCGGCAACTGTGGTCGGCAACTGTGGTGTCCAGCGAAGCCGGTTCCACAAGTCGTCCTCGGAATGCGTATGCTGCCCTCGCTGGTTTCTTTCAGACAACCTCGCTTCACCTTTCCCCCTCGTCCCTCCCCCATCCTCCCAAACACACAAAATGGTGCATTTAGATGCCCAGGCGAGTCTTGCGCCAATGTCTCCGCTTCGCGTTGTAGCTGTGAAAGACGGGTTAGCATCAACTGTAGAGATTTCAAAAATGCCATAGTTGTATCGTACCGAATGGTGTTACCGGTCCGGAGACGGAACCATTGCGGGATCGGGCGGTTCTGCTTCTGCGCCTTGGCGAGCTTCTGCTTGGTGCGGAAAGTCTTGTGGCTCTGAACAAAGAGAACGGTCAGCAACTCTTTCTTCCTGTGGCGGTAGAAAGCACAAGACACCTGAATGCATTTATTGCATTCTCATGGGGCCCATTCGTCATCTCTGGCACAGGTTCGTTGTCGTAAAGCCGTGTTGTTTGTTCTGATCGTCCTCGGGACAGACGCCGGAGGTACAGCCGGTCGACCGCCTCCAGTTCTCGCTCTTTCATCGTCACGTCCGGTTCATCGCCGTCGTCGTAGTCGTAGTCGTGCCGTCGTCGTCGTCGTATCACGTTGCGGCGTCAGCGTTGCTGTGATGTCGAATCGAGTTGACGACTACCGTCTGTAGGTCCATATGCCAGAGACGCGTAAAGGTCCTCCATCGTGCCGCTGCTCCCCTTCAAAATGTATCAACGACGAGTACATACCGGCATCTTGACTGATTTGTTTTCTATCTGTCGTTGATTCCGAAAGAGAGAAAAAGAAAGGTGTCGTGCGGTGGATTTTGTTCAGGAAATCAGGGCGGAGGGGGGAACACACTGTCAATTTTTTCTTCTCCGCCCAAAAAGGCCCGCCAATTTTTTCGTGCGCCATCGTTCCGTCTCGCTTCGGAGAAATATTTTTGCTCACCAGGCAGAGCTGACTAACTATTCGTCCCATCTTCACGTGACTGTTTTCGCGGGCGCCACTCAACTCCGCAGCAATGGGAGATTCGGCCACTAAAGCAGCGCCAAGGACTGGCCTGGACCAGCGCAAAATAGGGACGCCGGAATCTGGCCTTGGCTGCCAAGGGAGAAGAGTTTCCAACAGAAACATTTGTCAACTCCTGTCTCGCGATTCGAGGCTCTTTTAACGCAGCACGAAAACATAAAAAAGGGACGAGGTGTACTCCAGACCGACCAGGCTGCCTCGTTTTCTTATCTGCGAAGCTTCCCACGACTGGTTTTATCTTTTCGTCTACATCTGCGACTTGACGACCAGCTCTTACACTCTCCTCGACGCAGCAAAAGAGAGCAACGCGCAAGACGGCCGCGACGGGCACACTTGACGGCAGCGCGGAGGATTGGCTAACCATTCGTATCTGCGAGAAAGTTGGCACCGGGCTGACGCAGGAGAAACAAGACACGTGTGCAACGAGAGACGACGCCCAAGTCGGAGAGTTTCTAGGCGAGATTCGAGGAAGCGGAGAAGCGCGCATAGAAGCAGCGGTCTTTCTCGGAAGAGAAGCGGGCAAGGGCAAAACACAGGGGCGCTGGTCGCAAAGATGGGTCAGAGTGTATCGTGGCTGTCGAGCCTGTTGTTTTCGAAAAAGGAGATTCGGATCCTGATTCTGGGTCTGGTACGTTTAGGATGCAAAGATGCAGATGCAGGATGCAGGATTTTAAGGGCAGCCACGCGCAAGAACTAACCCGAGATCTCTCCAGGACAACGCCGGCAAGACAACGCTGCTGTACCGGCTCAAGATCGGCGAGGTGGTGACAACGATTCCGACGATTGGCTTCAACGTCGAGTCAGTGACGTACAAGAATCTCAACTTTAACGTATGGGATCTCGGCGGTCAGACGTCTATCCGACCCTACTGGCGGTGCTACTATGCGAACACGTCGGCGGTCATCTTCGTGGTAGACTCCACAGACATTGAGCGGTTGCAGACAGCGGCCGAGGAACTGTCGGCGATGCTGAACGAGGAGGAGCTCAAGGATGCGGCGCTGCTGGTGTTTGCCAACAAGCAGGACCAGCCGGGGGCCAAGGGCGCGGCAGACATCTCGGAGGCGCTGCGGCTCGGCGAGCTGCGAGACCGCAACTGGACCATTATAGCGTGTTCGGCAGTGGACGGCACAGGCGTGAGCGAGGGGATGGACTGGCTGGTGGTGAGTTGTCTTTTGCCTCTTTCTGTCGAAGGGTGACATGGGTCGCTAACAGTATAGCAAACCGTCCAACAAGATTAACACGCTCCCGTTCCCACGGTTCCCGTTCCCACGGGAAGCCGTTCCCACAGCGAACGAGGACAAAGGGTATTCGCGCGAGGAACTCTCGAAGCAATACAGCTGTTTTGCAAGCACAAAGCCTTTTGATACTCGGAAAGAGTCAGCTCGGTTTTTCAAAGCACATTTTTCAGCCCAACGTATACTTGGTGTATGGACATTAGCGAGGGTGTCTTTTTTTCTTGTTTCAGTTGCTCGTTTTTGAAAACATACAGCTATTTAATCTACCCGCCAGCAGCTCTGTTCTTCATCTCTTCTGTTGAGTTCTTTCCAGTTTTCCATCGGACGCAGACGAGGTTTATGATTAGTATGCATTTTCTCACTTCTTCAGATCGAGATCTGCGCTTACCCTTGGCGATTAGGAATAGCCTCGTCGTCATTGATGTGAGCTTGCAAGTCCTTTCTGTTTGCCACGCAAAAGAACCCCCGCACTGTGTGTGTCGTCACCAACGGTTTGTGGTGGCGAGAACTTGCAAGGTATCGATTGCAACTTGCGCGTTCGGGAGAGACCTGGCCATCGCAGCGTCCCGGCGGCGCGAATCACGTACAATGTCCAAGCCGCAGGACGATGCGATACATGCCGCTGACGGATCGTGCTGACTAGGAGGCTCGCAGTAGCGAGGCGATCCATCGAGGGAGGAGAGCTCTGTGACGTAGATGTCTGGGGGCAGCGGGCAGTATAAGAGGTTATCCGGCGGCGCTGAAGAGCACCGGCACCTCTGGACAACATCTCTAGAACATCTTTGGACACTTGGACACATCTTTCTGGACAAATCTCACTCTTTCCACTTGACTTCACAACAAGATTATCATCATGCCTTCTGCATCCAGCTCGTCCAACGGGACCTCTGAGGGCCGCGGAGCGGCGTACAAGTTCGCCGAGTCAACGTACCATTACGACGACAAGCCGGTGTACACGACAACGAGCGGCTGCCCGATTGACGACCCCAAGAAGTACGAGCGCATTGGGAATGGCCCGCTGCTGCTGCAGGACTTCCACCTGATCGACCTGCTGGCCGGCTTTGACCGCGAGCGCATCCCAGAGCGCGTGGTGCATGCCAAGGGGGCGGGGGCGTACGGCGAGTTTGAGTTGACGCACGACATCAGCGACCTGACGACGATCGACATGCTGACGGGGGGCGTGGGCAAGAAGACGCCGCTGGTGGTGCGCTTCTCTACGGTCGGCGGCGAGAAGGGGTCGCCGGACACGGCACGCGACCCGCGGGGCTTTTCGCTCAAGTTCTACACGGACGAGGGCAACTGGGACTGGGTGTTTAACAACACGCCCGTGTTTTTCCTGCGGGACCCGACCAACTTCCCGACATTTATCCACACGCAGAAGCGCAACCCGCAGACGAACCTCAAGGATGCCACCATGTTCTGGGACTACCTGTCGACGCACCAGGAGTCGGTGCACCAGCTGATGACGCTCTTCTCGGACCGCGGTACACCGTACTCGTACCGGAACATGCACGGCTACTCGGGCCACACCTACAAGTTCATCAAGCCGGGCGGCGACTCGTTTGTCTATGTGCAGATCCACCTCAAGTCAGACCAGGGCGTCAAGACCATGACCAATGAGCAGGCGGGCGAGACAGCCGGCACGAACCCCGACTGGCTGACGCAGGACCTGTTTGAGGCCATCCAGCACGGCGAGTACCCGTCGTGGACGGTGTCGCTGCAGGTCATGACGCCGGAGCAGGCCGAGGGCTTCCGCTACAACATCCTGGACCTCACCAAGGTGTGGCCGCAGAGCGAGTTCCCGCTGCGGCCCTTTGGCCGCATCACGCTCAACCGCAACGTGCAGAACTACTTTGCCGAGATCGAGCAGGCTGCCTTTGCGCCGTCCAACTTGGTGCCGGGCGTCGAGCCGTCGGCCGACCCGGTGCTGCAGAGCCGCCTCTTCTCGTACACGGACACGCACCGCCACCGCCTCGGCAGCAATTTCCACCAGATCCCCGTCAACACGCCGCGCCGCTCGTACCATCCGTTTGTGCGCGACGGCCTCATGAACGTCAACGGCAACTTGGGTGCCAACCCCAACTACCAGAGCTCGTTCCGGCCGGTCACGTACCGCGCGGGTGCCCGGCCGGTGGCGCCGCCGGCCAGTGCCCAGGGCCGGCACGAGGTGTGGACGGGGCAGGCGACGTGGGACGTGTTTGGCGACGTGACGGACAAGGACTTTGAGCAGCCGCGCGCGCTGTGGAAAGTGCTGGGGCAGCAGAAGGGGCAGCAGGACAACTTTGTGCACAACGTGGCGGTGCACCTGGCGGCTGCGCACGAGACGGTGCGCAAGCGGACGTACGAGATGTTTGGGCGGGTAGACGCGGAGCTGGGCCGGCGGCTGGAGACGTCGACCGAGAAGGAGGCGGCAGGACAGAAGTAGTCAATTTGGTTAGACTTCTACGAGGGACAAGTCGGAGAGATTTGTCGGCAATAAGATTGTGCAATAAGATTGTCTGAAATAAATGGTACGGAGAATCGGTTTCTGTAGATTCGTGGTATCCTGTCGTCATCCCTAGCAGCAGCACTTGCAGCACTCGTAGCACGCAAAGGCAGCGCAGAGGCCACAGCAGATTTCCCCGCCATCGTCACCGCCGCGCATGCTGACCTCGGCGGTCATGGGATCCTGACGGGCCTGGGTATTGTTAGAGTGGTGCATTGTTGCTGGAGTCGGGAGTAGGGAGTAGGGATAGGGCAGGAGGAGAGGTGATTGCGAAGAAAATGACGTCTTGTGCGCCAAGCACAAAGAAAAAAAGGAGGGGAAACGTACTGGCTGCTCCATGGCGGGCTCCGCGGTCTTGGCAGGGACGGCGTCCATCGGGACGGGCTTGGTTGGGGCGTCCATGGTGTGGGGGAAGGACGTTGAGAGAACCGAGGCGAAATAGAGAGTTTTACTGCTTTGCGATAGAAGATGAAGGACGGAAGGAGCAAAAGACGGAAGGAGCACTTTGGAAAGCAGGGGCAGACTGCTACTTAAGAGCGCAGCTGACGCCGTCTTCTGGCGGCGGGGAACAGCAGCAAACCAGAAAGGGAGAAGGAGCGTCTTCATCTCACTTCCTTGACCAGTCCAGCCTGCAGCAGCCAACCCCTCAGTATTACGGAGTAGTCCTCAGAGATAAGGAGACCGTTGCCGGCCCTTCTTGTTTTAGTTGCAGCTGATCGTCCATCTAACCAATCACTCGAGCTGCCGGCTGGCTGGCCGAGAGGTTTATTCCGGTAGCCCCGGAAGCGGACAGACGTCAGATCGCGAATGAGATGGAAACGTGCACCGCTCGACAACGAGGTCTTCTTTCTTAGGCCTCTGTTAACCGCAGCAAGTCTACATGTACGCTGGGCGCCGACACGATGGCTCGCGAGTAGCGCGGACCGGACTGTCTGGCTGTTCCGCGTGATGGTGAAGCTCCGCCTCGCGTTCGGAGAGCGAAAGAAGGCGCTTTTGCAACGGCTACGGAGTACGCCGTAGGTTCTCTGGTCTAGCGCAATCGGGACCAGGTGACGTATCCGTTCTCAATCACAGGTCGACACGCTTAGCGAAATCGGCACGCCAGCTTTCACAAGAGCGAGGCTCAGCCTTGGCAGTCGCAGTCGAAGACGACGGCAAGTACCTACCTGTAGGACGTACATGTACGCCTACGTGGAGAATGCGGAGAATCTTCAAGGCACGGCAACGGCCACGGCCGACAAAGTTGGCAGTCTAAAAAAGGAAAGAGGAATACGAGCTTCGTTGGTGCAGTCAGCGTTGTGACCGGCGCAGGAAGGAACGAAGAGTTACTCTCGTTTGACCCGTGATGACTGGTGCTAATAGAGGGAAAAGAAAGAAAGAGTCATTCTCGCAACAAGGTGCCGTTAACATTTCGCCATCCAATGCAGACGCATATTGTTCCGTATTTGTGCCGCTCAGGCAGCAGTCAAAAAGCAAAAGGCGGACAGCGGCACGGCCAAGGCGAGGTCACCTGGAAAAGACACCGAGCACGAAGAAGAGACGGAATGAAGACGATTGATCAGAACGAGTCTGACGAAACCTTTCCGACGCTCTCAACGGCCGAGATCGACGATTACCGACGAGTCACGACGACCAAATTGTCAATTACCGATTTGCAATGACTCTTTCCGCCAAGGAGGACGATCGACCAGGGAGTATGCTGTGCTTTGTCGTCGGTGAACCGAAGCGAGCAAGTTGCGGAGGACCTCCAAGACGACCCAGTTTCTGCGCTACGTGGCAGCACGCAGCATGATAGGCGGCCAGCAGACAGCAGACGACAGCAGAACAATGCCCGGCCTTTCGCTTGTTCATGTCCGTGGTTCGTGCCAAGGCCAGCCCTGGAAAAGTGGTCCACCCCCAGCTCTCAGGGCCAGGACTTACAGGACTCAGGACAATTGCTCCAGCTTCTAGTGTCTTTCTAGCCTTGGGCTCTGTCCTATCTCTTGATGCCGCAGTGTACATGCGTATCCTCGTGCTCATGATCTTCATTGCTGCCTTATGGCACCAGTCCTTTCCCCCATTCGCCCGTTCCCAGCCGCCCCAGCAAGACAAGGTTGTGCGTCTTATCCTGACCGACCCCTTCTTGTCATTCTTGTCGTCCTCCGCCTTTTCGTCTCCGCTCCCTATTTGTCCTCGGTAGTCTTAACCTCGCTGCCCTGCTACGTTCTCTCCCACCCACGTGTGTCGTTGCATTTGTCTTAGTATTTAGCCGCGTCGACCCCCCTTCCTTTGTTGTTTCTGTCCATCCTCCTTTCTCTGTCTCTGCACCTCGACACCATCATCTCTCTGGTACTCCTGACAGCTGGTTCAGTTGTGTCTCCCACTTGCAGTCAACATGAACAGCCGCTCCAGCTCCTACGCCTCCTACACTTCGTACACCTCCTCGTCTACCTCTGCCATGACCAACCGCGCCAATAGCTACGCATCCGCCCGGGCACCACCGCCGGAGGCCCTCTACCTTGCCACCACCAACAGCACCATGTCGCCCGCTTCGGTAGGTAGATCCCCCCTTGCAGTCTCGGCGACCGTTGCGCTGACAGCTCCGTCACAGACAGAGGCCCACATGTACTACGGCTCGCCCACCGGGTCTCCCCCCGGCTCCGACGACGACAGCAGCCACTACTACAGCCGAGACTACCACAACGCGAGCAACCCGGGCTCACCCGCCTTGTCGTCGCCAGCCTCGGGCTATGCATCGCTGTCCTCGCCGTCCTCGCTGTCGCCGTCCTCGCTGTCCCGGCCGTCGTCGCTGTCCCGGCCGTCGTCGCTGTCGTCGCCCAAGTCCATGTCGTCGTCGCCGCCGTTCGCCGGCAAGAAGAACGTCAACGTGTACACCACCTGTGGGCGGCACAGCAACGAGTGGCTGTTCAGCGGGTGGACGGCCCCATTCCGGCGGCGAGACCACTGAGGTTGCAGTTTTTTCTCTCTAACTCGTTGCTGGCTGGTACCGGTTCTGTGTTTGTCACGTCCCATTGAATGATTGTATGAGAAGACGGCCGGCCACTGGAAGTGGAAGACCAGATTTGAGATATCCCTGATAGATGATTTATTCTCTTTCTTTTTTTGTCTGTTTTCTTTCCCATTTAATTTTTGGAACATTTAAGACTTTTTTCATTCGCATTTATTCCGTACAATCTGTTCTCCAACGGAGTATGTTAATACCACAAAAGCTCCAATTTAAGAACGTCATCCCCTCACGAACCAAAAGACCCAAAACTCACCTGCCTCAATGTTTCTCCATGCGAGTACTCCGTACTACGGAGTACGGAGTATGATGATGAGGATTACTGCCCACGACTGTTGAGGAAGGTCCCACAAGAGCTCGGAGATCACCAA
Source organism: Ophiostoma angusticollis (assembly GCA_019925545.1). Lineage (NCBI taxonomy): Eukaryota > Fungi > Ascomycota > Sordariomycetes > Ophiostomatales > Ophiostomataceae > Ophiostoma > Ophiostoma angusticollis. The sequence continues at coordinate 119,429 of JADHKL010000049.1, forward strand.
TAGACTGCACGTGACTGGCTTCCAGGCAACCTGGGTCCTGGGCAACCTCAAGTCATCGACAACCAAACAAGGTGGCGTCGAGTCGTCGACAACAAAGGCACAGCACATAAGGCCACATTGACCTCCGACAGCCACCCAAAAAGCACTCTCCCTTTCAGTGTCTCCGATTTGTTCTCCTACAATGGCCAACGAGAACGCCCGTAGCGGCCCGAAGCCGTTTTTTTCGGCCAAGAACCTCTACCTTCTCGCCTACAACTTCGTCTCCGCCGTGCTCTGGGCCACCGTGCTGGGCCGCACGGCCGGTGCCGTCTATCTGCGCGGCACGCCGTTTGTGGCCCTGTCCGTCGGCGTCTTTGTGCGCTGGACCCAGACCCTGGCACTGCTTGAGGTGGTCCACTCTGCTTTGGGTACTCTCTCCCTCTCTTCCTCTCCCCTCCCTCTCCCTCTCTCCCTACTAACATCCCAGGCATCGTCAGAGCTCCCATCCTCACTACGGTCATGCAGGTCGCCAGCCGTCTGCTGCTGGTCTGGGGCATCGTCTACCCCTTCCCCCGCGCCACCACGACAAGTCCCTTTTACGCCTCCATGCTGCTGGCCTGGAGCTTGACCGAGGTCATCCGCTACACCTACTTTTCCCTCAGCCTCTCGCGCGCCGCCATCCCCGACGCCTTCACGCGGCTGCGCTACAGCACCTTCTTGGTCCTCTACCCCATCGGCATCGCCTCCGAGGTGCGCCTCGTCTACCTGGCCGCTGCCACGCCTTCTGCCGCCGCCGCGCTGCATCCCTACTACCCGGCGGCGCTGAAAGCCGTGCTGGGCATCTACGTACCCGGCTCGTACATCCTGTACACGCACATGCTGGCGCAGCGGCGCAAGGTCCTGCAGCGGCTCAAGGCCGAGTCGAGCAAGGCGGAGTGAGGGCAGGCAGCCGGGCCTTTTACTGGACAGCGCAAAACAGGAGAAAGAGCATTGGGAACGGCCGGAAAGGCAGGTCCGACGGACGAACAAAAATGTGGCCACAAAAGGGAAAGGAAGGCTCACTGGCCTCGGGAAAATTCCGGTGGAATGCATGAATTATAGATAGAGTTAACATTATGGTTCCTCCTCGTTCAGGGTCTACTGTGCGGTGATAGTCTCGTGTCCTTGCTGCCGCCGCCGCCGCCGCTGTCCTCGTACCAAGGGCTGCCCGCCGTCCACTGCACAATCAGCTGCCGCGCGTCCGCCAGCAGCGTCTCGTAGTTGGGGTTGTGTGCCGGCTCGAACATGCTCATGTGCGCCCACGTCTCGTCCGTGGCCGCGTCGTTGACTGCCGGCCGCCACTCGCCCGCGGGCGTCTGTCCGCTCGGCAGGTTGCAAAATGTCCGCTGGGCGGGCAGCAACAGCTTGACGCCCGCACTGCTTCGTGTCTGCTGCTGCGCCCCCCTCCCCAGCCGCGTGTACAGATTGGCAAAGCCGACGCCGAGCTGCTGCTGCGCATCGGCCACCCGCACCATGCGCGCCCGCAGCACCTCGCCGCGCGCCAGGCAGTTGACAAACTCGAGGTGCGACGTCGCCCACGCCCAGCCCTCGGTGATCTGCTCGCGGTTGCGGTAGGCTGCAGCTGCCGCTGCCGCCGCCGCACCGCTGGCCAGCGCGCCGGCGCCCGCATACACGGCGATCTTGCCCCAGCCCCAAGGGGAGGAGGAAGAGGGAGGAGCAGCCGACGAGGGCGTTTGCCTTGACCGACTATCGGCTGTGCCGGCGGCCGGCAGGGCGGCTCTTTGTTTCTGCTTGGCGGCATCCGCTGCACCCTTCTTGTCGCCGCCACTCCCCCACAGCATATCCGTGAGGCCGCTGATCTGCGCCAGCGCCGCCGTCGCCGCCACATACTGGCCCTCGGCACCGTGCGCCACCACGCCCGGCGCAATGCCCAGGTACGGCGTGTCGAGGCCGAGCACGCCGCGCACGTAGGGGAACATGAGCGTGTTGAGCTCGCGGTGGGAGGAGTCGGCTGCGTCGTTTTCTGTTTTCGCGTCGCCGCCGGCGCCGCCGTCCGTCTCGTTGCCCTCGCCGATCCGCTGGTCGCCCGCCAACGAGAGCAGCGCGTCGGCCGCCACGATGCCGCCCATGGAGTGTCCGATGAGGATGCAGTGCACGGTCGGGTCGACCGTGGGCGACGGAGTGCGGGCGGCGACCTCCATGTCGATGACCTGTTCAAGGAGCCTGATGGGTGAGAAGGAATGGGCGAAGAGAAAAGGAAAAGAAAAGAAAAAAAGGAAAAAAGAAAAAAGCTCACCACTCAATAAACCGACCCACGCAGGCACTCAGATCACCCCGCGTGTCGTACGTCGGGTAGACGGCAACGCGCACATTGACCTTGGGCAACGCCTGGGCGACGCGCTGGCGCAGGTCGTGCGAGAACTGCGAGCGCGCGCCAAACGTGTCGCTGTCGCCCTTGAAGCCGTGCACAAAGCACAGCAGCAGCGTGCGACGCATCAGGGAGAGGGGGGAGGGATGTTTGTGGCAGAAAGTCGACAGTTTGCGAGCCAGGAAGTGCTGGTGCACAGCTGGATGTGTCGTGGCGTGATGGTCGATAGGGTGGCGACTGCGGGGCACATCGCTGTAAGTCACTGTACGGAGTAGTCGCCACGAACAAGGCTGTGCTGCTCACGCAGTCCTCTGACATGATCATCAATATATACACGGATCTATCCTGTTCCTTCCTGCTCCAAACCACCATCCAAACATATCCTTATATCCTTACTCCTTACACCCATATATGCAGACAGGCCCCCTCCCTCGTCCCTAGTAGTCGTCCACCCACCCAAACACCTCGCCCACGGCCAGCGTGTTCGACCGCAGGCCCGCCAGCGCCACCACCACGCCGGCAACGTCCACGACCAGCAGCGCTGCCGCCGCTAGCATGAATCGCGGGTTGAACACCCGGTACAGCATCAGGTGCCGCCGCAAGTGGCCCGCCCACACCATCGTCGCCAGCGCCTCCACCGCAAAGTACGCCACAAACCCGGCCAGCGCGCGGCTCGTCGGCGACAGCAGCCCGCCACGCCGCCGCGGGCCCGTCTTCCACAGCACTAGCAGCGGCACTGCCGCCGCCGCCAGCAGGTGCCCGGGGAACGTGTTGGCCGCAATCACCAGCGGGCTCCAGGGGTAGCGCACGGAAAAGAGCGGGATGAACGCGCTGTCCCACTGGATGCTCGACAGCGCCGCCTGGTGGCCCGTCGTGAAGAAGTGGAAGTTTGCCAGCATTGCCAGCACCACGGGCCCGATGACGGCGATGGACGACCGCGATGCTGTCGTGGCCGTCGCGGCTGCGACATCAACCGCTGCCGCCGCCGCTGCCGCATCCATGTCCTTTGACACCTCGTTCTCGTCAATCGACGACAGCACGCTGCGGCTCGTGCTGCCCGCTGCTGTCGCTGCGCCGCCGTCCGAGGAGGCTGTAGACAGCTGCGACGGCCCACTGGACGTGAGCAGGTCGAGCAGCTCGACCAGGGACAACATCTGCCACAGCATCAGCGCCAGCGCGCCGCCGCCCATCGGCTTCGACAGCTGCACCCCGGCCATCAGCAGGTTGACCACCAGCAGCAGGTACCGTGCGCCGTGCGCGTTGGCGTAGCCCAGCACCATCACCTGCGCGCGGCTCGTTCCCGGCGCCGCGCGCGCCGACACGGACACGCACGGCCCTGCCCACACAAAGGCCACTGTGCCCGCCACAAGTGCAAGACCGAGCACCGTTTGCGCCACATACACAGACGCCGTCTTGATCAGGCTGGGGCCCATTGCACTGTCGCCGCCACCGGGGCCCCCTCCCCCCCACCGGTTGCTGTTGTCGGCCGCGTCGAGCACCCAGTAGACAGCCGCCAGAAAGAGGCCGGCGCGAAACACGTGGCCAACCCAGACCGGCGCCAGCCCCTCGTACGATCGCGTCGGCTCGTAGAAGGAGCGCACAATCACCGGCAGCACCAGGAACACGGCAAAGGGAATTGCCAGCTGCCACGCGGCCGACGTCGACGACGCCGAGGAGGCGTAGTACGTCGACGTGCAGTACGGCATCTGCTCCTCGCGGCACAGCGTCGACAGCGACGCCACGCGGCCGAGCAGGACAAACACAGTTGCATGGTACACGCCCAGCGCCCGGTCCGCCGCCACCGGCAGCCGCAGCGCCGCCAGCGCCGCCGCCACGCCAAACGTGGCCAGGAAGAAGAGCAGCATGCGGTCCTCCCAGATCGTGTACGAGTTGGACGCAAAGCCCGCCGACTGCGCCGCCGTAAACACCAGCGCCAGCCAGCCCCACACGCTGCTCGGCAGCAGACGCCACAGGCGGCGCCGGCCCGCCACGAGCAGCTGCGCCGAGACCGCCAGAGCGCTCGCCAGCGCGGCTGCCCCGGCACCGACGTGCCACGGCGGCGGCAGCGGCTGCCCTGACCCGCGCGACCACAGCGACCACAGCGCGCCGCCAGCCAAGACGGGTACGCCGCCGGCCAGGCCGGCCAGGACCAGGGACCGGTGCTGGTTCTGCACAAGCTGCAGGTCGACGTCTTTCTCGCCGCCGTCGTCTTCTTCGTGTTCTTGCTTGGCCTTTTTGCGCACAAGGCCGTTCCCGTCTGCCAGCTCGCCCTGCAGCTCGAGCAGCATCTCTGCTTGGTCGAGGGCCGCGTCGTCGACCAGCGCAATGTCGTCGTCGTCGTCGTCGCTGGCGTCGCCGCGGCGCGAGGCATACAGCAACAACGCCACCACGCCAGCGGCCATGGTGCCGATGCCCAGCACCATGCCGCCAATGTCGAAGCGCGCCCACACATCCTTGCACGCACGCAGCGTCCTTGCCTGGTAGGCGGACAGCGCGGCAACCGATTCGGCCAGGTTGGTCGTCACCGGCGGCGGTGGCGACAGCGACGGTGTCCGTACCGAAGACGAAGTCGCCTCCGGGCCTTGGGCTGCTGCTGCTGCATACGACACCTGGTAGCGGTGGATCCCCGCCGCCGCGATCTCGCCCACCGCCGCCAGGTTGGCCCAGTCGTCGCCCTGCGGCCCGACAAAGGCCTCCTCAATGGGCCAGCCAAGGCTGTTGTACGGCACCGGCAGGCCCAGCAGCAGCGCCAGCGTCGGCACCAGGTCGATCTGGTTGACGGGACGCTCCTTGGCCGTCGCGGGCGGCGTGGCAAAGTCGGCGTGCGTGCGGCCAAACAGCGGCCGCCGCGCATACATCCACAGCGCCGCCTCGACCTCGTCGTCGCTCTCGCCGCCGTGGTCGCCCTTGCTGTCCATGCCGTGGTCGCCCATGACGACAAGCAGCGTGTCGTCGTCAATGGCGCCAGCAAGCCGGCGCACAAAGCCGTCCATCTGCTGCAGCTTCTCGCGCATGGCCGGGTGGTCGGGCCCGTACCGGTGGCCGGCGTGGTCGACGCCCAGCAGATGGCCGATCAGCACGTCCCACTTGTTGTGCTGCTGCTGCTGCTGCTCCACCAGCGGAAAGATGTGCTCAATGACGCCGTTGTCGACTGTGTGCAGGTCCCACACGTTGAAGCTGTCGTACGCGTGGCTCGCGTTGGCGGCAAAGTAGCCCGGGAAAAGCGCCGTCCAGGTGTCGTCGCCCAGATGCACAATTGTCTTGTCCAGCGCGCGCAGCTGCGCCAGCAGATTGTCCTCCTCGATCGCGTTGCCGGCAAAGTTGCTGCCCACGTCCATAAACGTCGGCAGCGTGCCCGTGGTGAGGCCCTTGAGCCGCTGGAGCGTCGCCGTCGGCGGGTCGGCAATAAACGGCCGCAGGAAGGCGCGCGTCGGGTCGGACACCGCCGTCTCGTAGAGAAAGGGGAATGCATTGTGGAAGATGGCCGCTTGCGGCGCGGCTGTGCTGTTTTCGGTGGGGCCTGGAACGGGCACCGTGAAATCGTAGCGCAGCGCATCGATCAGTACGATCACGGCGCGGTCAAAGGTCTTGGGATGCCAGCAGCCGGCCGCGGCTGGATCGACAATGTGGCCCCGCGTCCCCAGGGGGCTGACCGCACAGCTCGAATGCTCGTCCAGGACCATCCGGGTCAGCAGGAAGCCCGACGTGAAGTAGAAGATGCCGGTGGCGTGCACGGCCAGCAGCCACAGCCAAAAGGCCGCCGTCCAGAGCCAGCGGCGCTCGTACGCGGCCTTGCGAGCTGCCTCGCGCAGCGCCCGACGCCGCTCGAGCGCGCTGAAGCGGCTCTGCTCCCCAAGAATGTCCGCCCTGCCGGCCCGCGTGGCATCGTCGGCCTGCTTTGCCCGCTTGGCGGCCGCAAACTGCGCGGCGATTGTCTTGTAGTCGGCCGGGGGGTCCTTCTTCCGGGGGTTTGGCGGTGGCATCGTGCAGGTCGAATGGGGTCGCAAAAATAACAGCTCGACGGGCCGATGAAGCCAGTCGTCTCCGGAGGAAATAGGGCGCGAGGAGCAGTCGAGCGGGAGGTGAAAAAAATAAAAGGAGAAACTAGAACTTGCCTCGCGAGGCAAAGGAGAGCATTGGCAAACGGCGCATGGCCATTGCTCGAGTGTGTTCGTACAAAGCAATCAATGACAAAAAGGAGAGCACGGTGGAGAGGAGATAGCAGACGTTGGTCGAGATACAATGGCAGTTCTGCTGTTGTGGAAGGGGAAGGTGAGGCTTCTGCAAGTAAGCTGCGTCAAAAAAGGTTGAAGCTCATTCGTGTTTGTCACAGCTCACTATTCGCGCTAAAGCTCGCCACAACGTGTTCAATAGCGAGCAGCCCCACCAAATGTGCTGTGAGCGCTACCAAAGGGCTGTGAAACTGCACAGTGCTTGCCCGTAAATCTCCGTAAACAGCCACGAACAGCCACAAGACCGACAGGACATCCACAAGACCGACAGGACATTGCCCGGTACCTCAGATGACGGCCAGACATTAAAATAGAATATGTACATTGAAATTATGATTAGAATACAATAGGTGGCAGCGTGTCGTGAGGCCAGGCAACGAATGATCCGTTCCGTTTTGGTTTTCTGATGTTGTGCTTTTGTTCGTTGTCCTTGTCATCCTTGGGACCAGCATCAGAGTGTGTCGACGTAAATGGGAATCGCAATGCGTAAAAGAGAAATGAATAGCTAGGCAGCAAATTTGATGCAGTTGGAAGACGCGCTCAATGGCGGCTATTCCGGTAGTTGTTCTCTTTTAAGCCACCGATTTGGTCCATGTCGATCGAGTAGAATTGTGTCTTGCTGTTCTTCTCATATGCCGGCAGCTGCTCCTCCTCCTCCGGCACTGGCTCCATGCCGACGGCATTGTGATCGCCCATGCGGACGACCAGGACACGACCGCTCTTGCGGCGACCTGAATCGTCGTGTTCGTCGGGGAACGTGATACGAATCTCCGGCACGTTGTCGGGGGAGTAGGGCGGCATTTGCGGATTGGCGAGCATAGGTTGGCCGTCGCGGTTGAAGACGAGCACGGATTGGCAGCCGTTGGCGTTGGTGGTCTGGATGGTGAGGTGTTGGGCCGGGCCGCCGTGTGCGCCGTTGTACTGGGGCAGGCTCATCGCCATGAGCTGCCGTCTCTTTGTGCGGCGGAGCATCGCCACGGTGGAAAGCATAAGGATGGCGACGAAAACGATGGAGAGCAAGACAATCATGCCAGTAATGGCGTTCTCGTTGATGCCAGAGCTAGCATCGCCGTCGTCGGTGACGGAGCGGACAGCCAGATGGCCCCGAGAGATGAGCTCCTTGAAGAACTGCATCTTGGCTGTGGCTGGGGAAGAGGTGGACGGGATGGAGAGGGATCGTGGCCGTCTGTGGTCGTCCGATGTACTTTGGGTTTCGGACACGAACGCGCTGTGTCGACTGTCAGCAAAGCCGTCGAGCAACGTCAAGCAAGTGAAGATGGATAGATTCTCTTGTCCACAACTTCCTCCTCATGCAGCAACCGTGACGCGAGTCTCGACTTCGAGGGCGCGGTGGCCTTGGAAAAGGAGTTATGGTCAGGATTTGGGCGCTCACACCACTGCAAGCACCACATTCCAGAGACCGTGATGGGTAAGACAGTGGCGGGGAACAACAACTGCTGGACATACATACCAGGCCTAGAGTATTGACTTGGAGAGGTCGGTTTCGTCGGAGAGGAATTGGATCAAAATTAGAATTAAGGTGAAGGAATGGGAGAAGATTAAAAAACGAAGAAGAAACGACTGGACGGATTTCAGGCCTGCAAAAGAGTGTGAGGTTGAAATCCTGGGGGGAGGAGGTAAGCAAAGAAGAAACAGAGAAACAAAAACAGAGAAATGAGCGTCGATGCCTTGTTTGTTCCCGGTCGTGGCAACAAAACAAAGGGCAAAACAGAGGGGTAAACGAGTGTGATGGTCTGAAGGGAGAACCGAGTGAAGGGTTGCGAGAAAGGGAGGACGAAGCAGAGAAGGGAGGGGAGAAGAAAGAAAAGAGAAGAGGAAAGGGATGACGGCGACGAAGGGAGAGGAAACAACGCGGGAAGGAATATTACGAGAAAACGCCCACAAAGCCGGGCGAAGCAACGGCTGAAGGAAGCGCCGCAATACGAACGACGGAAATTGCAGCTCATGACCCTTTACCTAAAGCGGTGCTAGCCCCCCCAAAGATTGTGCGGCCCCACGCGCTGGCGCCAGGGGAAATCGTAGGCAGACTGGCAATTGGCTCAGCAGCCAATCATATGGAGGTGGGCTCGAGTGGTCTAACCACGAGAAGGGATGAACATGAGATGAGCAGCCTTGTCAGCTATGCAGTCTCCTTATTTTTGGAGATTTACTCACGTGATACGCTTTGTTTGTGCAATGTTTATCGGCATCTTAAGACAGCATGCAGGTCATAAGATTGCCCTCTTAATATCAGGCCGCTGCTCACAGCTCGAAACCTGGAAATAATTCATAGCACGGCCAAGCGCCCAGACGACCGCGAAACGGGACAGCAAATACTCAAGTCTGTCTTGATGATGCAACACCTTCGCATGCACAAGGTACAAATGTTTCGACTTGCCACGTTCGTCTCATCATAAACTCTATCTTGTCCTTTGAAGGTATCTTCAGGCCTTTCTCTCTTGCTCGTATGAGGCACAGACACTTTAGATCACAACAGCCGGCCGTCGCGTTGGACGAATCTCGGAGTGCTCTGAGCCCGTCCGACCTGTCTCGCAGGTCCCTGTTTCTGGCCCCTTTTGCTTAAAGCACTTACGTTTGTTTGTGTTATCACTTGCAACACAGGCTGCATCTAGGACGATGACCTACTCTGCTCCCTCCGTAGTCTCTAGTTTTCCTTCCCGGTCCGTCTTGACCTGCACATGTCCATGGAGAGAAGAGTGAGCCATTGAAACGGATAGACCACATCATCCGCTTCTGTTTTTGCAAAGCTGTTTCTGCAAGGCCTGTCTCTGAGGCTGTCTCTGTAGGCTCTGTGAAGCTGTCTCTGCAAAAAGCTGGTTCCGACTATCAAGTGTCTAGGACTCACGCAGAATGCAGCCAGCCTTCGGCACCGCGTTTTTGTCCTGACTGACAACCGCTACTTACCCTGGGTGAGGAACGTGGCACGAGTAAGCTTGAAGAAAGGCTGCAGCATTTGACCGCTTCTGCCCTGACGGCCACAAACCTGAGTTGTCCGCCTCTGAGAGGGCCTGAGCTGCCCCTTGGGCAAGTAGCACGGCATTCTCTGTCATCCGTTCCAAAACACGCGAAGCGCGATGCCAGACGTCGGATTACCCGCCTGGCAGCTGTTCTATGCATCCGGTGCAACGTCCCAAGCGAGCATTTTGGGGTGGTTGGGGAAAGGAGAGGTGGAGAAAAAGAGGAGCTGGTCTCACAGCTTCGCCTTCAAAACAGGTTCCTTCTCTTGTGCGGCTTCGCGTCTTGCGACAACGCGGTGCCGTCAGCTCAGACTGCGTTGCTTCGCAAACATCCGCACAATCAGGGTGAGTCTCCTTCGCCTGGCCACCTAGCCGTCGCCTTGCGTGTCTGTGTTACCTTCTGGCAGCGCAAAAGCAAATCAATCTGCAGCGCCGGCAAAGCTGTATACAAGTGAGGCCATGTGTGCACCGTCACCCGTGCGACCTATGGGAGACACAGGAAACGAACGGGACCCGTGTCTTACAAACCCTGCCGAAGTGTCTGCAAAGGGTGGACAAGGCAAACGGGCACAAGGTGTTGTCCTGAACGTTTCTTTTCTTCTTTTTCAATGTCATGTACTATCTTTTCTTCGGAAGAGAGCGTCCCAGGGTTCAGCTGTCAGTGTTGATGAGTTGCAGCGTCTCAGTCAACGCACCAGACCGTTTTCTGATGTCGTCAGAGTGGCGGTGGGGAAGAGAAGAAAAACGTGCTGTACTCCGTAAGATACAGAGTACTCCGTACTTTGCCGTTGTGCACCGTCTCTAATGTCAATGCGTTCCCTCAAGGGGTCGGTATCGTTTGCTCCGGGGCTGTCAACACCGATTCGGGGCAAGGATTGTGTCGTCTGGCCTCTGTCGAAACAGACAGCGATCATTCGAAATTCTGCTAATGTCTGCATGCGCAAAAGCAGTGGACGAATGCGGGTGTGCTACAGTACGGAGTACGGAGTACATGTGCGGAGTGATGGCAGCCGCGACTGCCCTATCAGTTGTCAATTGACGGCACGTTTCCAAGCTCTCAGGGCCCGGTCGCGCCCCTGCCCCCTGATCGTCCCGCCAGCTGGCGTCGGATTTTTTAGCATCCCGTCCTGACCCATCCCAGGTCTCTGGAACGATCTGTCTTCGACAGCCCTCTACTCCGTAAACAGCTTTTTCTCGTTCCTGTCTCGAGACCCCCTCATCTCTGACCTGCTTCCGACCCGGTCCAATTGTGGCAAAGGGCACTGCGCTCTTGCCGCTTTCCTTAAGGACCAAGGCCAGGTCACTCTACCTCTCCTTCTCCACAAACCTTATTTCCCCCTCCGCAACAGTCCTCTGTCCCGATTCCTCTCAACCTGTAACAAAGTCGATGTCTCGCAAACATCCACGTTTCGCCAGGTCTTCTCCCCTCGCTTCCCCGGCTCATCGATCAGCCACTCGGTTTTTCGTCCGACCGACTCGTCCTCTTACCGTCATGTGAGTCATAAACCTCCCTGCCATTTCTTCGATTGTATTTGGGCAGCCAGGATCAGTCCCTACCTGCTCTTCCTAGCTGCCGTAGCCTCCGTTTTGCAAACGTCCAATTGGTCGCTGTGATGTTGCATCTTCTCCATTATCTGCACTTCCAGTCCCGATAGTCCTTTTCCCGGCCACGACCTCCACCTTATTCGCCACTGTTCCTCCACCTCCTTTGATGTCCTCTTCAAATTTCCTTCACCCTCTTCTATTGTTGCGCTGTGCTTGGTCACGCGCAAAAGATCTCTGGCATCTGGTGCAGCTCAGTATCGCATCGCACTAATATCCGACAAGCTTTACGGACCAATCTTAGTGCCTGTTAAGCGTAAATACAGCTCTCTTCTCCACTGTCAGCCTAGCCAGGCCTGCCCCTCCCTGCGCTAGTCCCCCCAAGGTCCTTCTCCTTGCTGGGCTGTTCCCCGAATCTCACCCTCCAGGCAGCAAAAACCCACCATAACGCCAGCCAACCAGCCAGTTGGCATACTATTTACAGCACTCCACCCATTAAGAATCAAATGGCCCACCCAGTTTTCTCGATAAAAATCACAACTCAATTAAGGTCACAGTCACAATCGCATCGACGAGAGCGTTGTCCGCTTGCTCCAACGCCGTTCGCTGCAGCAAGACTCTCTTGCTTGCACGCAAGCACGCAAGTGATCTCCGCCACGCCCGTGGTCAGAGCCACTTCGCCGCCCCCTTCTCTTACTTTCCTTCCCTTCATTGGGCAACGATTGCCTCCATACTCTCGCAGCTTTGCCCATCGCTATCGTCCTCGTCTTTGACCTCCTCCAGTGTCCTCGTCTTGACCACCTCTATCGAGGCCGCCACCAAAATCAACATATAACTCCTTGCTCGTCTATCCACGAACCTCCCACACCCTCTTTTTTTCCGGCTTCTTGTTCGTCGTCTTCTCAACGTCCTTTCTCCGACACACTCTGACCTCCTTCGCCCTCTTTCCACCTCACCTTCAGCCGCAACGGAACTCTTCCTCGCTTTCGATCCACCCCAACCGTGACGTTGGCTTTTCTTCCTGCCCTACTCGATCCTGCCCTCAACAACAGCTTCACAGTTGAGAAACAATGGCGGTACGTTTTCTTTTTTCTTACAGTTTGCTCTTTCCATCGGCCTCGCCTTTCGTCGGCTCCTCAAATAATATCGCGTGCCTCAGCTCTACCTTGCCACTGAACCTTTGCTTTGAGAGGAACGTCGTTTGCTAATGGTCGCCTGTCTTTCCCAGAGTCAGCCAAACCGCTTCCCCTTCCATGGGGCAGCCCCGAGAGATCCAGCATCCCAATCACTCGCCCCCAATGCTTTCTCTGCCTCAAACTGGCAAACGGATGCCATCTGGGGAAACCATCTTTCGCCGGCGTTGAGCACCCGCGATGTTGCAAGCCTGCGAGGTATGCCAGATCGCTCTCACTGTCGACTCGCTGCGCAGTCCATGGTCTTTTGCTAACGTTCCGACTTTAGGTCAAGATGAGTCGTTCACAAATTCGCACCATCCCATCAACGCCTTCTCGACTGGCACAGATGCTCCCGACGTATGGCCACAGTCAACCCGGCCTTGGAACAACGCCGACGCCAACGCCGCCTTACGTCGAGGCTCCTCCAGTCCATCACCTGCCCGCCAACGGGATGCCATGAACGAGCATCCAGCTGGCATCTCTGCAGCACCATCCCTCCTCGCCGCCATTGGTCAACCGGGCACCTATGCGAACAATCGGTCCAAGGCAAATGGCACATCGACAGCAGAGAGCACAGCCAGCTCTTTCAAGTACGCCGCCTCGCTTCGAGAGAACATGGCAGAGGAGTCGAAAGAAGAGAATGCACTCACGTCAATTTCGTCTTTGGGCTTGGATAGTGAAGCTCTGCCTCCTAGAACGCGCGGCCAACAAGACCCGGCGAATGGCTTCACGTCTGTCTCTTCTGCTGCCTCTGTCACTGGCTCGACGGCATCCGTTTCTGCATCTTCCGGGCCGCCGACGAACGGGTCGGCCAACACTGGCAACACCACGTCAGGGCTGCCGACGTTTGGCTCGTTTGGCCCAATCTCCTCCTCTCACCATGGACATTCGCACCGTCCCTCTCTCCAAGCATCAACCGCTTTCCCGTCGCCAGCAGCGCCGGCCAATGCACCTCTATACCACCGGAACTCACAGCCCGAAGATTCCAACGCTCTAGCAATGGCACAGATGCTGCGGCAGAGGCTGTGGCTCGAAGAACGCGCATCAGCAGACTCTTCGATGAACTCTCTCTCGAGCATCTCGGCATATCCACAAGGAGCTGGCCCGGCATCCTTCCAATTCAACCCAGTGTCCGAATCGTGGGATGCAGGTATGCGGCCGAATGGGTCGGATACTTTCGCCCAAGGTTTTGACCCCGTCGCTTTTGCGGCAACCCGTGGCAGCTTCGGGGATGGCAACGCACCCCTTGGAGGCGGCGGCACTTTTCGACAGATTGGAAGCCCACGCAGTCTCGGTACACCTGCCAATGCAACAGGCCCCTGGAGCCGCCCGCAGTCTCGTGATGCAAGACTACCGAGCCTTCCAGACAATGTTTCTGGTCCCCCGAACCACTTGCTCCAGCGCCTGCCGTTACAAAACTACCTGCACGAACAGCAGCTCGCAGCCGCTGCTGCGTCGCTCAACGGCAATCCGAACTTCTTTGCAAATAACCTCGCGCCGTACACAATGTACAACTCCTTTCGAGCTCCCATGCAGATGCCCCCTCTCGGAATTCAGATCGCTTCTCCTCCGGCGAACGCCTTCTTGCCTGGGCCCGGACAGCTTCCAGTGCCTCGGGATCGGGATCCTTCTCGATCATTGAGGAGCCCACTACTCGAAGAATTCAGGTCCTCGAGGACAAACAGAAGATACGAACTCAAGGTATGCCGCATCTAGCGAATTACCTGTCATGCTGGAAGCCAATAGCTAATATGTATTACGCGGTACAGGATATTTATGATCACATTGTTGAGTTCAGCGGTGACCAGCACGGCTCGCGGTTTATCCAGAGCAAGCTGGAAACCGCCAACAGTGATGAGAAGGAGCACGTTTTTCGGGAGCTTTCAGCCAACACGCTGGTCCTGATGCGCGATGTCTTTGGCAACTACGTTGTTCAGAAGTTTTTCGAGCACGGAAGCCAAGTACAGAAGAAATATCTCGCCGAGCAGATGCGAGGCAAGATGATAGAGCTGTCAACGCAGACATACGCGTGCCGTGTTGTCCAAAAGGCGCTGCAGTACATCCTTGTCGACCAGCAAGTACTCCTGGCAAAGGAGCTGAGAGCCGATGTGATCCGAGTTGTGAAGGATCCCAATGGGAACCACGTTATCCAGAAAGTCATAGAACTTGTGCCGCGCGAGCACATTGGCTTCATCATGGATGCCTTTTGTGGGCGGGTTAGAGAGCTGTCCTTGCACAACTTTGGCTGCCGGGTGATTCAGCGAATGCTAGAGCACGGCTCCGAGGATGACAAGAGAGCGATTCTCCTCGAGCTCCACGACAACACACAGGATCTGATCACGGACCAGTTTGGCAACTACGTGACGCAGCACGTCATTCAGTTTGGGGAGCCAGAGGACCGCACCAAGATGATCAACAAGGTGCTGAACGAGCTGGTGCCAATGTCGCGGCACAAGTTTGCATCAAACGTGGTGGAAAAGTGCATAGAGTACGGCTCAGCGGCCGATCGGCGCCGTATTCTGGAGGAGCTTGACAAAGTCGATGGCGAGGGGGTCCCTGGTCTGCAACATATGATCAAGGATCAATATGGCAACTATGTCATCCGTAAGTTTACCGGTTTATGCCACTTCACCTCCCCGCGCATCTGATGGCTAACCAAGATGATGCAGAGAAACTCCTGAAGCAGTTGGACGGCGACGATCGGCGCCAGTTTGTGGAGACCTTGTCGGCACAGCTGAGCATCTTGAAGCGTTCGAACAATGTGCGTCCCACTGCGGCGATCGATCGCCTCGCGGCTGTGGTCGACGAGCTGTGCAAGGGACAGGGCAGCCAAGCGACGACGACGGCGCCGACATCGCCACAGCTGCAAGGCAACCACGAGTCGACGCCGCCTCTTACCCACGCGCCCAACACCCCGGAGAGCTCCAACCCTCCTAGTGTCAGTGCTGGACCTACTGGGACTGTTTTGGTCGCCAAGACGGACAAGACGGAAAAAACGGACAAGGCGGCGACGGCGCCGCCGAAGATTGCGCTTGCCTCGGATGCGAATACCCAGACGATGGACTGATCGAACGGATGGCCCCACGCCACAGCAAAGCACGAGACGGCGCCATCGATCTGTACACAGAAAGACCCTTGAATATACACGACTGGTAGCGCCGGCGATGGCCTCTATTTGGCTATGGATATTTCAGTACACCACAGGCGAGGCACCTCCAGCTTCTTTTCCATCAACCACTTTTTTCCATCAACTACTTTCTTTCTTGATCTTTGCTTTCCCCAGTCTTTTTTGCTTTATTTTTGAGTTTTATTGTTTTCTCCTCGTTTACTTTATTTTTCATTGTCTCTTTCTGCTCAGCGGTGCAAGGGAATAACGGGACATACTTGCTTTTGGCAGGAAACCATGTCAGGACCACAGCGATATCCATCTCGGGTTATTTGCGGAAACAAATACAAGGCAGACCAGGGACAAATGGGCAAATACAAAAAAGGAACATGCCGGAGCGAGGAGCAAGAGAGCAAAGCAGGACGGACGAAGGCGTTCTTATCCGGCGTCACAGCGTTTGAATTTATTTAATTTTAATTTTTGACAGTATTTGACGGCTGGCAGTGCTTCTCTGTTGACACTTCCGAGGCGAAAGTTGACGTTCAGAGTAATACGTAGGACACTGAATGTGGGGCTGATGGAAGCTGCCCGCACTAAAAGCCGTGTGCCAGGGGCGTGGGACAACCTAAAACGAGCTGCTGGCGACGCGGCCGTTTTTGCTTTCGGCTCTTTCCACAACCTGCCAACACTCGAAAAGCATCTCGAAAAGCAGGGGCCGCACCTCCCCAAAAGAGAAGCACAAAAAGAGGAAGCCGAACGAGCTCGATCCGGTCCATTTTCCGTGGCGACGAACTAGAAGTACGAAGCTGTCTTTCCTCCCACCCCCCCGCGGAGACGATGCCTTTTTCGGCTCGGCTGCTGGCGCTGGCCGTAGCTCCGGCGCCGGCCCAGCCGATGCAGCTCTGGCGCAACACATCGGCAGCGTCAGCGGCAGTGATGGTACAAACGGCGACGACGACAACGACAGAGAGAAACAGCAGCAAACGTGCCACCGATTCCCGATTCCACCCCAGCGCGCGCACAACCGACAGCAGGCAGGGTCGGCGAGCGACGGAGCCATGTCGCTGCACGTACTCGACCGAGCTCCTGGGCGTCGTACGAAGACCGCGACGGCCGCGACGGCCGCTCCTGTTGTCTACCCCGCGGCAGCTCTTTGGCACGGCGACGCTACCGAAGCGGGTGGCCTTTCCGCGGCACGGCAAGGCCGTCGCTCCGCGGCCGGCGGCCCTTGATGAGAAGGGCAAGGAGGGTGAGGGCGAAGCGGAAGGGGAGAAGCTAGAGGATGGGAAGGAGGAGGATGAGAAGCTGTCACAGGTGAGGACCGCAGCGACAGGAACAGAAACAGGAGCAGAGACAGCGACGGCGACGAAAGAAGCAGCGACAGAAGGCGACCGAGCTGGCAGACAACCGTCGAAGCAAAAGAAGGAGCGTCGGCGTAGCAGCGAATTGCCGTCGGCGGTTTTGTCGGCGACGAGCAAAAGCGCCGCCACGACTGCTGGGAGACCACCGCAGCAGCCTTCGCCGCCGTCGACAGGTCCAACGAAGCCGTCTTTGGCGCCAGACGATGTGCAGACAGGGCTAGGCGGTGAGCCAGCGGCCGCCAGCGCAGGGTCAACCAGCGAGACTGACAGCAGCAGCGCCACCACCAGCAGCCAGGCAGCTGATGCAAGGCCGCCACAGTCTGCGCCGAGAGACCCGGGCGATGTTGCTGCTGAGGTGGCGGCGGCAGCACCGGCGGCAAAGAATGTTGATGACGCGTCGCCTGCGATCGAGCTGGGTCCGTCGAAAGCAACTCTGTCAGACGACCAGCAGCAGCAGCAGCAAGAGACTCTGAAGGATTCCATGTCCATGATGCTGCTGCAGCAACAGCCACTCTCGCAGTCCTTGTCCTTGTCCCCGTCGCCGCCGCCGCCGCCGTCGTCCACATCCTCGCAGCTAGCGCCGCCGCCATACGTGCACCACTTTGACAGCTACTCGCTGGTCAAGCGGCTGGCCGAGGCCGGATTCACGCAGGTGCAGGCGATCACGACGATGAAGGCGGTGCGGTCGCTGCTGGCACAGAACCTCGACGTGGCGCAGGCGCAGCTGGTGAGCCGGAGCGACGTGGAGAACGAGGTGTACCTGTTCAAGGCGGCGTGCGCCGAGCTCAGCATCGAGGTGCGCAACAACCGGCGCCGTGCCGACGAGCAGATGCGCCAGCAGCGCACGCTACTGCAGCACGAGGTGGACATTGCAGCGCAGTCGGTCAACCAGGAACTCAGTACGCTGGCAGACGTCGTGCGCGGACTCTTCAACGACCGCAAGATGGCCGTGCGCGAGGAGCAGAAGGCACTCGAGAGTGCAGTACGTTTTTCCCCTTTTCCTTTTTTCCTTTATCTTCCTTTTTCCTTTTTCCTTTTTCTTCCTTACTCCGTCCTTGTTTCGTTTTCTCTTTCTGACCCCCAGATCCAACAACTCAACTACAAAATCACCATCATGATCACCAGCGAGATGCGGTCCGAGGTCGAAGGGCTGCGCTGGGTGCTGATCCGGCGGTCGGCGGCCGGCATCGTCTTCATGGCCATCCTGACGCTGCTGTCGCTGCGGTACGCCAGCTACCTGAGCCACGAGAAGCAGTACGAGGCCGAGCGTGCGGCCCGGGCGGCGCGCGAGGCCGAGGCGCTGCGGTATGCTGACATGGCCAGAGGGAACGTGGGCGTGGCGCCAGACGTGGGCGAGATCCTGACGGCGAACTAGGGGGGTAGTGGGAAAGGATAGACGAAAGGAAAGAGACCCCGTATGAAAGAGACCCTATGGGATGTCATCGAATGAAAAAGACGGCCCGGCTACGCACCAAGTCCGGGCGGCAACTACACTATTTGCTACAGTGATCCGTGCCGATGCCGTCGTAGGCGCTCACCTAGGACCGGTGTGCCGGCTGCGCTGTCTTTGACCCTGTTTGCTCCCACCATACGCCGTGGGCAAGCTTACCTAAGCGTAACAGGGACAGCGCGACGTTTGTTGAGAACTTGAGATACGAGTCACTCAAACGACAGAGGTTTCTTGCTCCAAATGTCATTTCGAAATCTGCCATTCTGGGCCCTGCACAGTCTGCTATAGCAGCCCCCGCAGAACTGATGCAGCTCGACGCTGTTGTGCAGCAGCCTTTCCCCGATACTCGTACGTTCTTTGACTCTCTGTTGATTTCTTCTGACAGCCATAGCTTCTGCTGCGCAGCCATTTGCATCGAGCCAGAAGACGCAGCCACTTTACTGGTGGCGACCACTTTATGCAGACGTGCTACTGGATCTCCATGGATATCGTCAGGCCTCGTTTTGACAGCCACGGCGAATCCCAAATGCCCAAAACTGCCTCGGCGCTTGGGGCCTGGCCATCTGGCCAGCGACCGGCCTGGCTTTGGGTTACTGGCGTCTTCCATCTTCCTTTGATAGAAAAGCTTCACGACATCACCGTGAGGAAGGCCTAGAAAGCGCCAGCACGGCTTGGGCGGTAGACTAGCAGAAGCGCAGGCAGCTGCATATTTACTGTCCGGTGTCCCTGTCGCCGAAAAGCTGGATGACCCTGCTACCTCGACTGCAGTCTCTAGGCCAGACCATGCGGTTCGAGATGGCCAACGAGAGAAATGCATTCTTCGTTGAACGGCTGCAGAAGCTGCCATACGATCCGGACATGCGCGTGTCTGTCAAACTGCATCATTCCATCCACTGTGTAGAGGAGATCGATCAGCTGTATGACCGCGTTTATCCCAAGTCTTTGCTTCGTCGCCGCAACGACCCACACCAGGATCGGTGCATTATAGCCACCCGCAACGACCTGGTGGCCGAAATCAATGCCGATATACTGCGCCGCTTCGCGGGCTCTGGGTCCGTCATATTTTCCGCCGACACGTTGGCACACCGCATCTCTCGACGTGTGGGATGCACCACGCTTCAACTCCGGAGCTACTACGCTCTCTCAATGCGGTATCCTTCAACAACCACCTGTCTTCGGCGACCGGACAGTCCCCCAACGAGACAGTCCTCGGGTTTACTCCCAACGACGCCACAACCATACTGGCTGACCAACCGCTACCGCAGTTGAACCTGCCCACGGCGCGACTTTCGGCAGCTGACGCCATCAGTATGGCAGCAATGCACAACAAGGACCACTTCGATAAACGGCACCAACCCGTTTTATTTCAACCGGGTCAGTGGGTACTCCTCCGTCTTCATCGAGGCTACCAAGTACACAGTCTCCGCCAAATTCGGCCCAACTGGGCACTGACAGTCACGGTCAACGGTAGGCAGTACACTTTCAACTGCGCAATCATGGGCTACCGCAACTCAACGCATACGTTCAACGCCACATGGACCTGCTACTCGAGGCCATTGACGCCGCCATCAGTTACACAGATGGCATCGTGGTGGGAGACGACACCTTGATTAGCCATCTTGCCAGCATACGACAAGTGCTGACCATATTGCGCGACAAAAATCTCCTTCGGCCCGAAGAAGACCTTCGCGGGCTTCCCGTCCGCCAAAGTCCTGGGAACGGTCGCGGACAGCTTCACGATGACGACTAAAGCAGAATGCCTAGCGGCCATACAACAGCTCATCTTCCCGCACACACTGGCAGCCCTCGAAACGTTCATCAGTTTGGCAACCTACCTGCGCCGTAACGTCGATTTACGCAGCCCTGTCTTTACGAACGGCCACCTGTATGTCGCTCTCTCATGTGTCACGGACGTCGCGCGTCTATCGGGGTGTTATAACGGGATCCGCGATGACATGTGGAAAGTCATGATATGAAGTGGCCTTGGTGAAGAGACAGATCTTTCGCCGCCAACGTCGGTCCACCTCGTCACCGACTGGACGACCGAACCGTATCTTGGCGTAACCTTGCCGCCACCGTTCTCAGCAACCCACCCAGTCTCGCTTCCGTGTCATCCGAGCCTCCACCGCAAGAGCCTCCAGTGCCAATTACCATGTCAGACTCTCAGGGCACCCAACAGTCACGACGGACACCCTCCTCGAGCGCCTACTTGAGCAGCAACAACTCATGCAGACGCAGCAACGCGAGCAGCACGAGCTACTGCTCGCCCAGCTCTCCCAGTTGGCGCTGCACTCCAGTCCTCCGGCAGCATCGCCACCTGCGCCGGCTGCTCACGGCT
This sequence comes from Ophiostoma angusticollis, assembly GCA_019925545.1. Classification (NCBI taxonomy): domain Eukaryota; kingdom Fungi; phylum Ascomycota; class Sordariomycetes; order Ophiostomatales; family Ophiostomataceae; genus Ophiostoma; species Ophiostoma angusticollis. The sequence continues at coordinate 139,958 of JADHKL010000049.1, forward strand.
TTCGCCCCTCCCCTGACCCGCGTGCATTCTCCCCCGCCGCGGACATCGGCGATTTCGCGATGGCTGGGCCCGTCATGATCATAGTCCGCGGCGGGGGAGAATGCTGCTCGCGTTGCTGCGTCTGCATGAGTTGTTGCTGCTCAAGTAGGCGCTCGAGGAGGCGCTCGAGGAGGGTGTCCGTCGTGACTGTTGGGTGCCCTGAGAGTCTGACATGGTAATTGGCACTGGAGGCTCTTGCGGTGGAGGCTCGGATGACACGGAAGCGAGACTGGGTGGGTTGCTGAGAACGGTGGCGGCAAGGTTACGCCAAGATACGGTTCGGTCGTCCAGTCGGTGACGAGGTGGACCGACATTGGCGGAGAAGCTGAGCCATTGACTGGCGTTTGGAGGGAATGTTGAGGAGGGGACTAACAGGGGAAAAGGCGAAAAGATATAAAGAGGGTTAGTAGGCAAAAGCAAACCAGATCTTGTCCTCTGTTCACAGGTTTCTGCATTAATTTCGCATTGGCTGCGTGGTGGCGGTTCATCGTCAAAGACAAGCAATTGTACCTTTTAGTCCAGTACCTTCTACTACTTTCTGGGCCAGGCAACTGTCTACGAGGACTGTTGACCGATCCGTTGAAAGACTACTAGAATAAGGTGCTGCTTGACTGAGGAACTATCTATCGAAGAGGATGCGAGGGCGCGATCCCCATTTATGGATGAGACATTAGGGCACTAGTCCTTGCGGCCTTACATGTTAGGCAGGACTACATTTCAGTCCTGAGATGGTACACGATGACAACCTCCAAAGTGGGTCTCGTCACACAAGTGGCCAATGAGAAGACGGTAGCGGACGAAACTCAGAAGGCCGCGATTCAAGCAAATCACCAACCAACACAGCATCGAAGCAAGATGTGTTGAAGCAAAACACCTTCAACAGGTTCAAACAAGACGTAAACGACCTCAGTGAGCCCGGTGAAATCCTAACGGAATGCTCTCCTATTCTCAAAAGTCTATTCTCCGAACTGTATGCCATCATCCACGTATTAGCTTTCAGCTGGCCCTGATTGGCCAACCGGCCCCACAATGTATTCACGTGACCGTAATCAAGGTGCTGCATCATGGCTTTTTCGCTCTGGTCTACCCGAATCTCCACGGAAGTCCCTCTCGACGACCTCAACCTTTCCGCATCCACGGCCGCACCGCGAACCGCGCACTTTTCGACTGGTGCATCTCCCCGTTCTTCCCCATACTGCTCAATTGAGTGCGAGCAAATCTCGATCGATCCCTGGAGAAAGACAATGCTCTCCCGAAGTGCCTCGGCCGCCCCGAGGGCAACAGCCACCTCCGTGCAGGCACTGGCCCGGGCCACCGCTGCCACCACGACAACAGGCTCCGCGATATCGACATTACCAGCGCCATTAGCGTCGTCGCGCTCGTTTGCTACGGTGCAGGATGGCACGCCCGAGAAGCCGACGAAGCGGGTATACGGCGGCCTCAAGGACCAGGATCGCATTTTCCAGAACCTGTACAGCCGCTACCCGCCGGACTTGAAGCACGCGCGCAAGTTGGGCGACTGGCACAAGACCAAGGAGATTCTGCTCAAGGGCCACGACTGGATTATCAACGAGGTCAAGGCGTCTGGTCTGCGCGGCCGCGGCGGCGCGGGTTTTCCGTCGGGGCTGAAATGGGTGAGTCGGGGTGGGGGAGAGAGAGAGAAAACTTTGAGACAGCAGAACTAACTCAGCAGTCGTTTATGAACTTTAAAGACTGGGACAAGGATACCAAGCCGCGGTACCTGGTGGTCAACGCCGACGAGGGCGAGCCTGGCACCTGCAAGGACCGCGAGATTATGCGCAAGGACCCGCACAAGCTGATCGAGGGCTGTCTAGTGTCCGGGCGGGCGATGAATGCGACGGCGGCCTACATTTACATCCGCGGCGAGTTTATCTACGAGGCGGCGGTGCTGCAGAACGCCATCAACGAGGCGTACGCGGCGGGCCTCATCGGCAAGAACGCGTGCGGGTCGGGCTACGACTTTGACGTGTACATTCACCGCGGCGCCGGCGCGTACGTCTGTGGCGAGGAGACGTCGCTCATCGAGTCGCTCGAGGGAAAGCCGGGTAAGCCGCGCCTCAAGCCGCCGTTCCCGGCGGCCGTCGGTCTGTTTGGCTGCCCGTCGACGGTGACAAACGTGGAGACGGTGGCGGTTTCGCCGACGATCTGCCGGCGCGGCGGCAGCTGGTTTGCGGGCTTTGGGCGCGAGCGCAACCAGGGCACCAAGCTGTTCTGCATCAGCGGGCACGTCAACAACCCGTGCACGGTGGAGGAGGAGATGTCCATCTCGATGCGCGAGCTGATCGAGAAGCACTGCGGCGGCGTGCGCGGCGGCTGGGACAATTTGCTGGCGGTGATTCCAGGCGGCTCGTCAACGCCCATCCTGCCCAAGGCCATCTGCGACGACCAGATCATGGACTTTGACGCGCTCAAGGACAGCCAGTCGGGCCTGGGCACGGCGGCGGTCATTGTCATGGACAAGAGCACGGATGTGGTGCGGGCCATCAGCCGGCTCAGCCACTTTTACCGGCACGAGTCGTGCGGCCAGTGCACGCCGTGCCGCGAGGGCAGCAAATGGACCGAGCAGATCATGCACCGCTTCGAGCACGGCCAGGGCCGCGAGCGTGAGATCGACATGCTGCAGGAACTGACGAAGCAGGTCGAGGGGCACACCATTTGCGGTAGGTCTTCTCCTTTCTCTGTTCTCTTTTCCCTTGTCTTTTTCTCTTCTTTTTCCCATTATCTTCTGCTAACTAGTCAGCTCTCGGCGAGGCTTTCGCTTGGCCCATCCAGGGCTTGATCCGCCACTTCCGGCCGGAGCTGGAGGCGCGGATGCAAAAGTTCGCCCAAGAGGCAGGCGGCCCCGCGCTGGCCGGTGGTTGGACGCACGATGCACGCAAGCACGGCCACTTGATCGCCCCGGGCCAGTAGATGGGGTAGGCGGGAAGCGTGCGTGAGACGTTGGTAAGGGGACGTTATTACTTGACGTTGGAGGAAAGAGAAAAAAAAACAGAAAATATCTTATGTAAATGTCTCGCATTTGCCTTGCTGAATCTTCCTGGGCAAGGGCACGTCTGTATTTAAGTCTTTTCGAGGAGCAATTTGGTATTGTTTTCTTAATTGTTGACAGCAAACTTCTTGAAGCAGTGAGATGAATCATTGCTGAGATGTCGTTGGCAATATGTCTAGAGCGCGCCAAAACCCCTGTCTGTTGCCACAGGGCCTCACCCCCCCTACAGCACCACTTAGCACAGTCATGCGACAGCACGTGATCTTTTTATTTGGCTTCTCTTGGACAAAAAACCCAAGACAAAAACCAAAACACAAGAGAGAGCCGAACCCCGAGCTCGGTAGGCTGGCTTATACAACGAGGATACTCCAGAAGACAATGTATACCGCGAGCATGGGGACTGAACGGACGTCTCTCACACGAAATAAGGATGCGACCGGCAAGAGGACCAGTTTATCCGTGGACAACACTGCAAAAAGTGAGGATGCTTGCCAGATCTGCCGGCGCACATTTGCCAGCCGCAACATACTGCACGAGCACCTGCGCAGCGTGCACAACCGGGTTCGGCCAAAGGAGCACTGCAATGCCGCGATTTCGGGCACTGTCGTTGGGACTGAGGAGTGCGAGGTCTGCCACCGCACATTCGTCAGCCGCAACAAACTGCATGAGCACCTCCGCAGCATACACAATCGGGTCCGGCCGTCAAGAGGCGTCAAAAACCTAGACGCAGAGGACGTGGCGCTTCCGGCTCACAAATCAGAGGAAACGGGTCAGCCCATGGACGACACAGCAGCACCTGAACCCGCGTCGCACCTCTCGATACACGCTCTCTATTCCACAACAGCGAAACCTCTCCAGACAGAATCGCCTTCTTCCATCCAGCCAAAGGAGCACAGCGATGCTACATTGTTGGACACCGTCGTGGAAACTGTGGTTGAGTGCGAGGTCTGCCGGCGCACATTTGTTAGCCGCAACAAACTGCACGAGCATCTCCGCAGCGCGCACAACCGGGTTCGGCCAAAGGAGCACTGCGATGCTACGATCTCAGGCACTGTCGTTGGGACCGAGGAGTGCGAGGTCTGCCACCGCACATTCGTCAGCCGCAACAAACTGCATGGGCACCTCCGCAGCATACACAATCGGGTCCGGCCGTCAAAAGGCGTCAAAAACCTAGACGCGGAGGATGTGGCGCTTTCGGCTCACAAATCAGAGGGAACGGGTCAGCCCATGCACGACACAGCAGCGCCTGAACCCGCATCGCGCCTCCCGATCCAAGCTCTCTATTCCACAATAACGAAACCCCTCTAAATAGAATTGTCTTCTTCCATCGTCTTCGCACCGGAACACCAGACAGGTGATTGATCGCCTCCTGTCTCCGGCATCACAGAAGCAACTGCCACTGGTCGACGAACATCTGCACGAAGCCGTTGCACGGGCCGCATACTGGTGGTCCGTGGATACGAGACAAGCCGACAGCCATTCCCAGGCCGTGCAGTCATCTGCTTCTCTGTTTTCGGGCAAGCAACACGTCCATTCTGCGTCTGTCTTTTCAACAAACACATGTCGATGCTGCCTTCCGTGTGCTGGGGGACCACAGTTCTACCCGTGCCACGCCCCTCACTACCACTATATAACACCTGAGAACAGAAGGAGCGAGTTGTGCCTAGGCCTACAAAGTCGGCCAAATGCTTACGGGGTAGATACGTTTATTCGGGGATACTACTCATTTTCATTTCTTCCTTCTTCTGTATCTTGCCAACCTACCCACACTCCATCATTTCGTCAAAAGGCCGCACCGGCTACGCGCCAAGACCTAGCGGTTGCTGCTCTCTTTGGGTATGCTTCGACCGTGAAGCAGCGCCGTACGTAAAAGGGCAGCAGTTCTTCGCACGTGAGACGAGGCTGTCTGGCCAATCAGACTGCGAGCCTCAACTACTCATATATTACCTCAGCCTTGTGCACAAGGCTGTCGCTGGCAACCGAGGTCAGGGCGTTCTAGCGCAATGTCGGACTGTCGGTCCTCCGCCAGGTCCCGACACTCTCGCAAAACTTCCCGTAGTCCGTAGACCCCGTACTCCGTAGTCCGTACCATCTTCGTCTTTTGCGAGACCCGACGGCTACACGCAATTGAAGAATTGGAGAAAACGGAGCAGACGTCTATTAGGAGGAGGAAACGGCAACGGCAACAGCAATCAAAGAAAAGAAGAAGAGAATGAAGAAAAGGCTGTCTCGGGACAGATTCGGTGTTAAACCTGCCCTACTACCAGCCCTGTCATGCAAATCAATCCCGTAGGGTTTTCTTCCGTCCGTCCCGGTTGCAAAGAAGGTGGCAGCCTCGTGCCACGATTTCGCACTTTCGGCTTCGTCTGTCGTCCTTCTAGAAGAGATGGAGGGGCGTGTGGAAGAGAAAACGATGGAGAATCTTATTTTTCGATTGGCATCGGACTTGACGTACTCCACGTCTGGGGGCAGATGAACTACTCCGTATGGCGCCAGGCGAAAATGCTACGAGCAATGATGCCATGCATGGGCCCATGCAGTAGACCTCCGTATGACGGTCGTCAACACAGCGCCGTCTAGGGTGTACATATACGAACGGCCCGGGAATGGTGCGATGACAAGTGGGCGTCTTGAGCATCGTCAGGGGAAACGAAGAAAAACAAGAAGTATCTCCGGTAGTTGTCGTGTCCTCGACGGGAATCTCCGTGGAGTTCTGCAACTTGCAAGGCTGCAGAATATACAGGGTGGGATGCGGGGGATACTCGGCGTCTTCGCGCAGATTGCTAACCACCGACAGGCAGCGCGGCTGGACACGGCTGTGTATCAATCAGCTGAAGAGAAAATGAGCAGATTCCACTTTTTTGTAAATTTCCCTGGAATTACGGAGTATTCCGTTCATGTACGGAGTACTCGTAGGAGAGTTGACGACCTCATAGAATTTACTCAGTTTCCCGGAAAAGAAAAGATAGAAAAATGGCTTTTCCCAATCTCCTCTTTGTTTTCATGACACAACCGAAGAACCGAAATCCGAAATTCAATTGGGCGGCTGCAGCGGGCAACTTCATTTCTCGCCGAGTCATGTTGTGCTTTATGACTCTTACGCCCTCGGCTCCTACCTAAGCCCGATGCCGGTGGCCGGTCATCGTCGATCAAAAGAGTGGGGGTTTCGTTTTTTTGTTGATCTGTCAGCTTGGAGCTAGATCTTATCAAAGGTCCGAATATCGCAGACATGGTGTCATGATCATATGGTCAAAGACGAAGAGAGAAGAGAGAGAAGAGGAGGGGAAAGGAACATGAGGGGAAATAAGAGAGAAACAGGAAAAAGAAGAAGAGAGAGAGAATGAAGAGAAACAAGACAGGAGAAAGAAGGGCAAGAGCGAGAGGATGTAATCGTATTTCGCCAAAAGCGGCGTCTATCGACGTAAGACAGCCTGCTCTCTACGCTCCTCGTTAAATTCTGCTCATATACAGACACAAATTCTCCGCGAACTTCTGCTGGCATTGGCACCGAGTTCATTGCACGGTAAGTGATTTGTAAATTATTTTCCATTCTGGGGCAGCGCTCAACTCTTAAGGAGGCTGTCCCGCGATGATATTATCTGAAGTTTCGTTTTCCATCATTATATCCGTTGTGAGTGGTGACACTTCCAAGTCTCTAGACAATAAGACAAGCCCAAGAAATCCCATAACAAAAAAAGAAGACGAAAAAACGCCAGAGACGCTTTTAATAGTGAAGATGGTATAATGTAGAGTGGGAAGAAAAGGAAAGCGCTCGCTAGACGGAACAAGGGCAGACCGAACGAGTCGGAGAGCGAAGGAGTGCCTAGTACACAGACAGCGTCGGCATCAGCCTCGCGGGGTTGCGTGGCGGGATGTAGTAGTTGGCTGTGCTGTCGAAGGCATTCTCGACCGCAGCGGCGACGTCTTTCTGCTGTGCTCGCGAGGCGGCAGCGGCCGAGCTGGCTGCCGGCGCCACCACCAGCTTGTCGGTGTTGACGGCAAAGCATTGTAACGGTGCCATCATGTCGAGCGGGAGCGGCGGCGATGGCGGCATCATGGCCTCGTCTGATGAGTCCTCGTCCGACGAGTCCTCTTCAATGACGAGGTCGGGGGGCGATGAGAACGGCGGCGAGGCCAGGTGCGAGTTGGACCGCGTCAGTGCCAGTCGTGGTTGGTTCTCGTCGTCGTCTTCCACTTCCTCGTCGTCGTCCGAGTACATGTCGCTCTCGTCATCCACGTCTCGTGATGGCGAGGAGGAAGAAGATGCTAATGGTGGCCGTTCATTGACCACAACCACCACCTTGTTGTTGTTGGATGGCGTGCGGCGTAGGGGGGCAGCATCGATCATGGCGACGTCCTCGTCGTCCTCGATCAGCTCGCCTAGGGAAGATGTTGGTGACTCGGTCTCCTCGTCCTCCTCGTCATCCAGATCAGACGACAGGTCGCTGTCGTCGAAGCTCGAGTCCGAGGACGAGTCGCTGTCGTCGTCCTCGGCATCCTCGACTTGCCAGTCCTCCTCGGGCTCCTCGATTGTGGTGTCGGCCCACTGCACGCGGCGGTCCTTTTGTTGTTGTTGCTGTTGCTGCTGCTGTGATGCTCCGCGTACCGACTGGTTGAACCACGACTCTTGCTCGCGCTCAGCATCGGCCAGCTCCAGCATCAGCGAATCTAGCAGGTTGGCGTGGCCAACCAGCAGACGCAAGTTGTGGTCTGGGCGAGCTGCCTGTGACGACAACTTGGCTCGCGCCTTGTGGGCCAGGAAGTAGGTTTGTGTGATGCTCATGGTCTTGCGTTGTGGGACGGAAGAAAAGGGAGAAGAAAAGGTGGTCTTCTTGGGAGAAGAGTAGATTGTTGTTGTAGACATTGTGAAAGGAGAGAAAGAGCAGCCAAAGGAGCCTTCCTAGAATATATGAGAGGCTCCAGCCAAAAGGCGTGTGACTCAAACAAATGATGAAAAAAGAGACCCGATTGCGGAAGGGCAGCCTTTTACGGTGGGGCACGGCTTCGGCTTGTTTTGGCGGGGCGAGCGCTGGGAAGATTTTGCTGTGACTCGACGAAAGTTATGTAATCGAGAAACCTTTGGTCAGAGGGAAGAGCAAGAGCAAGGAGGCGGTGGTAGAGAAGCAAGTGAGGTGTGGAAGGAGAGATGAAGTCTTTTCTTGTGTTTGGAGAGTCTTTGTGTTCTTGTGTTTGTGGATTGAGTCTGAGTGGAAATAGAACGAAAGGATGAGAAGAAGAAGAAGGGGCATCCGGCCATTCTTAACTACGGGCTGGAAGCAACGCGAGTACGCTTAAAAAGCGAGCACCGTAATAAAGCTCCGTCCATACGAGAGCGAGATGGACAACGCGCCGCAGTCTTGTGTCGTCCCGAGCGTTGTCTCCGTTGGCCGCCGGGGTTTAAGCGTAAGGGCGGTGGCCTAGGGGGGGGGTGAGCGTAGCGACTTTGCGCAGGGGCAGCTGACAAAAACGATGGCTCGGCGTCGGAACGGAGTTCTTTTGCTGGTGCCTTATGGGTTTTTGTCATCGCGCAGCAGCAGCGGCCACGCGGCTGACAAAATAGGTAACTTACCTGGAAAAGGAATTAACGGTCGTAAAGCAAAAACGCCGAACAAGCTCCGTTCGTTGACGGAACACAGAACAGGCATTCTAGCGGTGAAGCCTCACGCCGAGTGATAGTAAAGATCGTTGTTTCTCCGACATTTTGCTGCGAAAACGGCATACGATCCCAGGTCCTTCTTCTCTGCCTGGTTGATGGTCTGTTGTTTCAGCTTTGGGTTCTTTGATGATCTCACACAGTCGTGACTAACGGACTCTAAAACGGACCTATCGTAATTGAAACGGACCATCGTAACGGACTCGACGATCACAGAACGGCGGAATTCCGCCCGTCGATCGTTCGCTTGGTCATCGAATTTTCTGACAAACCCATGTTACAGCCTGCAGGTGCTCAAATTTCATGTTCCGCTCGAGAAGCTTCCAGGCGATTTGTCTTGTCGTTACCAACCCGTAGTTCGTTTTTCTTTAGGCCCGCTGTTCAGTCAGCCCTTCTTTGCGTTTCCCTTTCGTCGTCTGACTTTATTTATCATCGCGATCCGCTCTATTCCACGCAATGGTGCCTGGACCAACAACCAACACCGCAACGTCCAGACCCACGCTCCAATTATTTGCTTACTCCATGCAGATGAAGTGAGGCAGATAACGCACGGAATACTCTTCCAAGAGCCCAAGATAGTACGCGCCATAACGAGCTCTAATACGCGAAACGACAAGCCACGTCTGTGAGTCAAAGTACGAGTAAGCATAATGTTCCCATACGGCTGCCTGCCAGGAGAAGGCTGTACGATGCCAGCCAAGACAAGCTTCCATACGGAATACGGAGTACGATAGCGATGGCGGTCCTTGGAATTGGTCGTACAGCCTTGTGCTGTGTGGCTCTACCGAATATACGAAGGGTGCATCAATGATTAAGGTATGCATTGTTGCATCGTACTCCGTATTTCCGTACTGCCTTTGCATTCATTTCGTCTTTCGGTTTTCTCTCACACTGCCACAAATGTATGTTCGTCCGCCCGACTCCGTCCCCCCTGTCTCGCCTGCGTAGGGCTGGTTGGATCGACCGTCTCCGTGCTAACGACACCCCCTTTTGGCGGGGAGACTTTCGGTGCCTAACGCTTCTGCTTACTGTTCTTAAACGCCGCAATCTCCAGCGCGGGAACTTTTTCTCTAGGGGTCTCGCCTCATACTGCCCAAAAGGGAAATGTGGTAATGTCGGTCAGCGATTCCAAAACGATTCCAAACCAATTCCAAGGACGAATGCAAAAGGTGCGTATTTCCGATTCTTCTAGGCAGTGCACATGTAAGATACGGAGTACGGTTTCATAACCAACAGAGATTCTTTGCGCAAGCCTTACTCGCAAGCTCGCGAGGCAGTGCCTTTCTTCCTTCATTCTGCTGCCTAATAATGTCGGCGACCGGAACTTGTCCAAAACGCCGACCGTGCCTCGGCTGGTGGCCTTGATTACGTACGCTTTCGCTCTCGCTGTTAGAGAACCGGCCGCCATTTCCAACGTCCCATCCCGTCTTACTATTCCTCCGCACGTTTCAAAGCACACGTGCCGCCTGCAAATCCGTTTCTTCCCGTCGCGCTTGTCGGTTGGGAATGGAATCGGAGACGCTCAAACCTCCTTCTTTGTCTTCAGGGTTGGTGAGTAAGATGCGAAGTTGTCTCCAGGAGCCTGCGCTCGCTTTTACCTACGGAGTATCTGCTGAGGCCGAGCGTTTTGTATGTGTCATACGGAGCAACCAAGCGGGAGCTCCGCGTGGCTCTGCGGCCGGTCGAATATGGACCAATCAGAGGACTCAATTCTCGGCGTGACTCCGTTCCAGCGGGCTGGGTCCCCCAGGAGCTGGACCAGATCTGTCATCCTGCCCCGACGACCCTCTTCACAGTTTACACGAGACAACACGCCCCGGCGATTGTTTCTGTTTGCGGTCTTAGATCCTCCCCGAATCTCGCCAATTCCTTCCAGGGATGCGGTCTGGCCAGAACAGCTGAACGTGGGAGGGATATAAATCTCCAATAGGAAAGAGCGATTGGACAAAAGGAGAGACAAATGTGTCAAGCCAAGCGAGAGACAAAGGAGAAGGGGGAATGTGGCTTTTTACCAGACACAAAACAAAGCTTTTTTGGGTTGAGCCCTGACTCACATTTTTTGGGGCCTAGTCAGGCATACATTAGGGGGTCGGGCCCAGACCGCCAAGTTCAGAGGAGGAAAGTGAAAGAACGCTTGAGAGACAAAGATCATGTCTGAGATCGTGTCTGACTATAAATCGCCTGGAAGATAAGGACTGTAAGGAACCGGCTTTGGCTCCTCTCCTCTCACAAAACAGGGCTTCTCCGACGTGACACTGACAAGGACCTTTCAATACATGGACATGGTGGATCTCGCTTAATGCTGGCGTGGACATGAGAAGTCGAAGCAAGTATCTACAAAACGAATGGCGCCTCTCGGCATTTTTACCCTTTACAACGCACGTAGCTTCTGCATGCCTCGCTTGCGCTTGCCGCCCACCTCCCGGTTCTCCTCAATCTCCAGCAGCGCCTCCCGTTTCTTCTCGCCCACCAGCTTCAGCGCCTCCTTGGTCACGCGCGTCTCCAGGTTGACGCCCGGCTCGGCCCAGGCTTCCAGCGGCCGGCCGACGCGCGCCTCGATCGCCAGAACCAGGTCTACGTCACGCTGGCCCACAAACGTCACCGCCTCGCCGCTGCGCCCTGCTCGCGCCGTCCGGCCCACCCGGTGGATGTAGTCGTCCGCCGCCCGCGGCACGTCGTAGTTGACCACCAGCGCCACCTCGGGAATGTCCAGCCCGCGCGCCGCCACGTCCGTCGCCACCAGGATCCGCGCCGCCGCCGCCCGGAACCGCCCCAGGTTGTCCGTGCGCTGCCGCTGCGGCAACGCCGCGTGCAGCGCCGTCACCCGGTGGCCCAGCAGCCGAAGCAGGTGGTGCAGGTACGCCGCCGTCGCTGTCCGGTTGACAAACACAATCACTGCCGGCAGCGCCGCATTGTGTGCCGTCTCTAGAAACGCGTGCAGGTAGTGCTCCCGGTGCGTCACCGGCACCGCCAGGTGCCGCTGTTGTAGTGTGGCCGGAATCGCCGGCGCGTGCGTCTCCACCTCGCACACATACACCGGCAGCCGCTCTGCGCTGCGCGGCATTGCCTTGAGCGCCCGCACCTCGGGCGTCACCGTCGCCGTAAACAGCAGCGTCTGCCGCTGCGCCGCCGGCGGCAGCGCCCCCAGACACGTCTCCACGTCAGGCAGCATGCTGCCGGGTTTGACGACGGCAGTGGCTGCCTGCGCCCCCTGGCGCGCCTTTTTTGCTGCACTCCTCGGGCCCTGCTGCCCGCTCTCGTCCGGTGCGAGCCCCCCCGCCGCCAGCAGTCGGTCCGCCTCGTCGAGCACGACAAAGCGCACGCGGCGCAGGCCGCCGTAGGTGTCCTCGCCCGACGTGCGGATGTGGTCGGCGAGGCGGCCCGGCGTGGCAATGACAACGTGCGGCCGGCGGGCCAAGGCAATGGCCTGGGCACGCATGTCGGCACCGCCGGTGATGAGGGCGGCCTTGAGCGGCTGCGGCGCGGAGATGGCCATGAACTGCTCGTAGATCTGCAGCGCCAGCTCGCGCGTCGGCGTTAGCACCAGCGCAAAGATGGCGCCGGGGTCGGCGGCCCACGCCTGCAGGATGGGCACGGCAAAGGCGACCGTCTTGCCAGAACCGGTGCGGCTGCCGCCGATGCAGTCGTGCCCGCGCAGAATGGCAGGGATGCAGGCCTTTTGGATGGCCGTCGGCCGGCTGATCTTCATGTTTGCCAGCGATTGCACGAGCCACGGGCAGACGTCGATCGCGCCAAACGTTGTGGTTGGGTCGGTCGGTGCGGCCAGGGCGTTACTGGCGTTGACGTTGCTGGCGTTGCCGGCGCTGCTGTTGTTGGCGTCGGGTCTCATCGTCGGCACCGTCGTCTCTTGCGTGCCTGTCCGCTCTTTCCGTTGGCGCACCCGCGACGGCGCGCTGAAGGACAGGGCGATGGGGTCCACATCGGGCACCTTCAGCCGTTGCACAAGCTCTGCATCTGCGTCTTCTTCATCCTCTCCGTCTTCCTTGTCCTCTCCGTCTTCCTTGTCCTCTCCGTCTTCCTCGTCCTCTCCGTCTTCCTCATCCTCGCCGTCTTCCTCGTCCTCTCCATCTTCCTCGTCCTCTCCGTCTTCCTCTACTTCCTGGCTGCCGTCGCTGTCGGAGTCTTCGCCTGCGGCTCCAGAGTTCTCACCCCTGTCGCTGATATCTCCACTGCTATCTTTATCGACCGAGTCAGCCCCTAGGCGGCGCTTCTTGCGCGGCTCGTCGCTGTCGAGGTTGTCGGACGCGCTATCATCGTCCTGGCTTCCAGATTTGTCGACGTCGCTGCGACTTGTGTGCTTCTTTCCGTCTTTCAGGACGCTCCGTTGTGTCGCTGCGTTGAAATTGGATGTAGCAATGGAAGGCATCTTGTCTCTTATGAAGTTTTTGCGTAGACCATTGCAATGTGCATCACTTTGCGGCTGGTTTTTCGAGCAGAGGTCGAATTCCTTTTCTGCCGTATGCTTGGGACATTTTTTTGGCGGTGAGCCAGTCTAATAGTGGGCCAAGGCGGTCGACAGAGTGCGGGCACTGAGCCAGTGAGCCTCGTCATTGATACGCTGTCATCGTGAAAACAAGGAGTCTTGCATGTTCGCGTCGAAAAGAGAGAAAAGAAGAAAAGAAAAATATTCTCGTAATCACTTCACCTCGGGACAATAAAGCAACGCATTACCATATTAGGACGTAGAAGTGACGCATTCCTGATCCCAGCTTCACCAAGCGCGCGCTTGAGGGAATAGCAGGAGCAGAGGTGACAGGGAAGGTAGCAACGTCCAATAATGGCAAGAGACTAGAGTTGTCTTCTGGAGAGAGCTCCTGGTACCTGGTAGCCTCCGGTCACACGAACGCATACTCGTAGACTGGAAGATTTCACCCGTTCAACTGTTGGTAAAAATCGTGTTCACAGCCGACGTCTTGATTTGGAGCTAGGTCTCTTAAGGCTGGTATTCACCTTCCCCGTCCGGACAATCACAAGGCAAAGGCATGAGTGGTGACTTATTTGTCCTGCCTGATCCATTTCGAGGCTCCAACAACACATGTATGCTTCTTCAGCTGAAGTCGTCTCGACGAGGATGTTTTGCGTGCCGAGGTCCATGTGGCCGAGGGGAAACCGTCTTTCTTTGAGGGTAGAGCTGAGACTAGATAAGGCTGTCTTGTTTACAGTCTCGCCTGGTTTGGAGATGGCTCATCTAACCTCTTGGCGGTCGCACTCGAATGGGATCCGCGTCGCTAGCTGCCAGAGCTTGCGGCGGAGACCACGTTCCAGTTTCTAGCTCGCCAGAAGAAGAGATGGACCCGATCTGGGGTATGTCAGGGTTGACTTGCTCCCTTGTCTGCGTCATGGTACTGTACAACCTGAGTCGTCAGCTCAACTCTCCAATTCTCACCAATACATGCAAGTTGAAAGCAGACTAGACTGCAGCTGCTCCCGCAACGACATCTCAAACCATGTTTGATACTGGCTTGCTGAGGATGCTCACTTAGTGCAACTGTTTACTGCCCTTGATATGCTCGACGTGGAGGATCAGCGCAACTGTCTATTGCCGTTTCTGGGCATTATACCTAGCAATAAACTCTTGACACCTGCAGTCCTGCCATGCCATATCTAGGTAAGGTTGTATCGTTGGCTACGGCGTTTGTTTGTTCGTGTACTCCACGACTGCTCAGAAGACGAGGCGACTGCGTTGAGGAAGCTCAGATAGCGGGGAGTTTCGCAGTGAGAACTCTTCCAACGCAAGCTTACATGTACATGATCCCTGGCAGAGAGAGCGGGCCATGACGGGGTGCCTCGTGTTGTTTTCTTTTTCTGCGTCTTTCATGAGGACACGGAGTGCGTTTGCAGGGCATTCTTCAGCGTTCACACAGATTCACTTAATTAGCGGGGTTGTTTAAGGGGCAGCAGGCTTCTCCGTCCTTTAGGGCGGCGCTTAGCACTGGCCACGGCGATCTTGGCCCGTCCTTGGCAGGCATTAGGCTGGAAATGAACAGGGGCACTCTTGAAGAATCAAGCATAAGGACCCGGAAACGAGTCCCCTTCATCTTGGAGACAGGACGCCAATGGCAGCAGCAGGCGCCAGCTGTGCCCCGAGACGTTTTCAATCCTCTGATTCTGCTGATCTCGAAACGACCGCGCTGACGAATGGCCGCGTCCCACGCGACTGTCACGATCGAGTACATGTACATACATGTGCGATGTGAGAAACGGTCATATTCTTGCGCGTCATCGTACGTGTTCTCGATCGTTTTGTTCTTTATTTTCTATTCTCCCTGTTTTCCCTTCCCGACATCGTGACAGCCTGACCTGACCGGGGCCCTAACACGGACTGTCCACTACAACCCCAAACGCTAACCCGCTTTCGGCCTGGCTAGGCGTCTCCCGCCTCTGCTCCTGTCTCGGGCCTACCATTGCCCTGCCCCTCTCAGACGACCTCATCCTTCTTCACCTTTCTACTCCGTCCTCTCGTCCGTTTGGCTCTTGTCCCCCATCTCATCTTCCCAGGGCATCGGCCGCTCGACGACAGCCTTCGACCTTTACCTCGTCTCATCGCTCGCATTTCTTTTCTTGGTTACCGTTTTGGATACTGTCTATCCTGTTTCCAGCGCTCGTCCGACCCGTCCCTATCTTCCCCCATCTCTCTCTCTCCTCTCCTCTTCTCTCTCTTCTCTTTCTCTCTCTTCTCTCTCTTTCGTTCTCTCTCATACAATACAGCAGTTGCATCCTAGGCGCTTACCTCTGGCCGCCTCTCAGAGACCACATCCGCAGACCGTCGGTTCCGATACACCTCTCTACCCGTCGATTCCAGAAGCGGAAACTCTCGACCTTCAGGCCCTGGCGTCGTCCTATCGCCTGCCGGGCTTCTCCACGAGCCGCTGACCGTTAGGAGCCGCCGTATACACGCCGTACGGCCAAGGTGCACCAGCATCACTGGCGTTGAATCTCTCGTTTGGCGCCGTGACCGATCTCTCGCATTTCCTGCACTTTTCGCACGCACAATGGCCGACATCGAGAGCAGCGGCGCTGCCGTAGACGCCACCCAGCCTCAGGTACGCCATCCTTCACTCGCCTCGGTAGAACGAGCCATCTGCTAACTGTTGTCCAGCAGCTTTCTATTTCCTCGACGACCCCCGACCATCCAGCTGCCGTTGCACCACCCCCGACGCAACCATTTCCTGCGACGCCGGCGCCTATGCTTCCCGGAAATGTGCCACTTCTTCGCCCGGCAATCCCCGGTGCCCGATCGAGTAGCGGCACCCGAACCCCGCGTCTTGGCCTCGCCATTCCGTCTTCCAACAATGTCAAGCCTGTTGGCGCCCCTGTACCCCAGCACCAGCCGGTCGGCCGGCCACCGCTTCCTGTGCTGCACCTTGCAACACCAATGGGCAGCCAGGGCATTCCACACGAACAGCCCTCTGGCCGCAGCCAGCCTTCGCTGCAGAGCGCGTCGGGCGGCAGCGAAAGCAGCGCTGCACACAGCCGGTCCGGAAGTTTTGGCCCCCTCGATGGCCGTGCAAGCAACCCGACGTCTGCCGGGTCGCAGTACTCCAGCCTCTCCTTCAGCTATGGAATCGGCGCCGCCCGCCCACACGGCACGCCGGATCCCGTCTCGGCCGCCGGCTCCCTGTACTCGGAAATCAGTGAGGGCGGCGTTGGCATGGAGAGGGAGGGCAGCATGTCGGGCCTGGAAGCCTTTGACAAGCTCACGCTGGAGAAGGCGCGGACCCTCGACGTCGAGGACCTTGATGACGAGGGCTGGCGCATTGCCAGCCTGGAGAAGAGGATCGTCGAGCTCGGCAGCCTTGGCGAAGGCGCTGGCGGCGCGGTGACGCGGGCCATGCTCAAGGGAGGCAAGACGGTGTTCGCGCTCAAGGTCATCACGACGAATCCCGACCCGGACGTCAAGAAGCAGATTGTGCGCGAGATTGGCTTCAATAAGGAATGTGCTTCGGAGCACATCTGCCGCTACTTTGGCGCCTTTGTCGACCCTGCAACCGCCACGATTTCCATTGCCATGGAGTTTTGCGAGGGCGGCTCGCTCGACAGCATCTACCGGGAAGTCAAGCGACTGGGTGGTCGCACCGGCGAGAAGGTGCTGGGAAAGATTGCCGAGGGCGTGCTGCACGGCCTGACCTACCTACACTCGAAAAAGATCATCCACCGCGACATCAAGCCGTCGAACATCCTGCTGTGTCGCAACGGCGATGTCAAGCTGTGCGACTTTGGCGTGTCTGGCGACTTTGGCACCAAGGGCGAGGCCAACACGTTTATCGGCACGAGCTACTACATGGCGCCCGAGCGCATCACGGGCCAGAGCTACACCATCACGTCCGACGTGTGGTCGACCGGCGTCACGCTGCTGGAAGTGGCCCAGCACCGCTTCCCCTTCCCGGCCGACGGCACCGAGATGCAGCCGCGTGCGGGCCTGATCGACCTGCTGACGTACATTGTGCGGCAGCCGATCCCCAAGCTCAAGGACGAACCCGAGGCTAGTATTTTCTGGAGCGACAACTTTAAATACTTTATCGAGTGCTGGTATGTCCCCCCCCCTTTTGATCCTCTTCTTTCACTGACCCCCCTCTCCCGCAGTCTCGAGAAAGAGCCTGGTCGCAGGGCGACGCCTTGGCGCATGCTGGACCATCCGTGGATGAAGGAGATGAGCGCGAAGCGCGTGAACATGAGCCGGTATCTGTCCAAGGTCTGGGGATGGGACGAGGAGAAGGCGCAAACGACCGACGGCGAGACCATGGCGGGGGGGACGTTATGAGAAGACGCAGAGGGGACATTCTTTTCCTCCTTCTTCTTCTCTTCTGCCCTTCTTCCCATCATCGCCCATCTTCCCGCAATGACATCCTGGCTTCTTCCCTTGTTTCCTCGTTTTTCTCATGAACCGCTTTCGAACGACACCGTTTCCGTACATACCCTGTTCACTTCTAGCGAGCAACCTCACTTGTTACGTTCTCTGTTTTTCTCAATTTCTCTCTCTCTCTCCCCTCACCACAGATTGCGACACTGAATGATGCAGGGATGTTTCTCCTCTGTCAACCGCCACCTACTAATATGCCTGGAGCTTAACGAAGGAGAGAACTTTGGCGTGGGTTTTTCTTCTTTTTTTCCTTTTTTGTTCGGGTTTGGATAGCAGCAGTGGGAGAACCGGGACCGTCAAGCGGGAGGAGAGAGTGCCAGCAGTGGAAGAAATAGGGCCTGGGTCGCGAGAGCAGCAGTCTGGCAAGGAAACGTTGGGCTGGACCTTTTGGATTTCTAGTTTTGGATTGTTTTCCGACGAAGATACGACAACGCTCGCTCCTTTTTGTTCAGGAACTCTGCATTGCGATACGACATGAAAATGGAAACGAAATAGTTTGCGTCCGTACCTAACAAGTCCTCAATGCTGCCCAGAGTCCGTACCTTGTACTATGTCAAACATACGGCATCTACTTTTACAATCCGGGGTATCACCAACTTCCCGTCTCCGACCCGTCAATGTGTCGGCACTGCCGCGGCCGCCGGATGACTGTCCAGGCCGAGCTGCACCGCGCTGCTCATCATTTCGCGCAGGCACATGGTCGCATAGTTGCTGGACGCCAGACGGAAGTTGAGCACAACGGCAATTTCCATGTCCTCGGTCTCCTTGAAGCCGGGCGTGCTGGCGCTGTCACTCGCACTCGCACGCCACGCTGCCGTTCGGTTGACGGCCGCCTTGGCAGCAGCGTCGGCGCCTGTGCCCGCGCCTGCACCTGCGTTGCTCGTCGCATCGTGCAGCGGCTTGAACAGGTTCTCGACGTGTTGTGGCGGCGCTGGCAGAGCAGAGGCCGCAGACGCGTCCGGCAACAACTCTGCAGACGCGTCGACCGCCATGGGCGATGGCTGCGCTGTGCCGTCCTGGCCACAGAGATCGGCAACTTCCGTGTCCGGAACCCCCGTGGCCGCTGTCGTCGCAGCACCTTCCGCGGGGTCGATCTTGACGCGCTTGCTACTGCCGTCTGTCGTCTTCCCGATCCAGCTGTCGTTTGCGCGTGCGTCCTCCTGGGCATCGTGGTGCAGCGACCCTCCCGACGAGAGACGGCGACGCCGACCGCCGTTCTGCTGGGTTTGCTTGGCCGTAGCGGCAAGTTCGTCCTTCTTTTCCTCTTTCAGCGCCTTGACGTCGTCAAGGTCCGTCGCCTTTTCCTCCTTCAGCGCCTTGATGTCGTCAAGGTCCGTCGCCTTTTCCTCCTTCAGCGCCTTGATGTCGTCAAGGTCTGTCGGGTGCATCTGTTCGGTTTCGTCTCCGTAAGGCCGGACAAAAAACTGAGGCGTGGCGCTCAAGCGAGCCATGATTTTCCGGTAATGGCCACTCAGACTAAACTCCTTTTGCGGCCGTCGCATGCGATGCGGATCCAGGCCGCCGTTCTCGGGACGGCCCATGAACTGCGAGTAGAACTCGCCGATATCGTTCTCGGGGTAGATGACGTCGAAGCCCGGCACAGGCAGGACAACGTCAAAGATGGTGTATTGGCCCGTGGCCACGTCTTCCGCCCGCAAGGCGCGGGCGTCCTGGTAAAACTGCTCCTCTTCCTCTTCCGCTCCGCCCTCCTGGTTCACGCCCTCGGACGCGTCGTGCCTGGCTCTGGTGTTGGCTTGGGCTTCGGACTCGACCAGAACGAGGTCGCCGGCGACGACTTGGTCGCCGTACTGCGACCATCTCCGGCTGGTGGCCCAGTTCCATACCAGAGACTGGTAGGCGTGGATGTACAAGTTGCGCAGGCCGCGTGTGATGCGACAGAGAGCGCCGCAAAAGTCGCGACGCGAGCCGTCGCTGCGTCCAAGATGCTGGATAATGCACGTCTCGGCACTAAACCGTCTCGGCATACTCTCCAGAGCAGACCGCGCCTCGCCGGTCTCGCGAAACAGAAGAATGGCCCGCGCCCGGTTGACCTCGTCGCGGTGGTGGGCGCTCTCTGCATCGTGCAGGCCCTGCTCTGCTAGAATGGAAGCCAGAGCTGGATCGACGTGCAAGATGGCGTTGCAGGCCCCCTCAAAGTCCTGGCTGAGAATCTTTTGGCCGACTTCCTGGGTTCCGACAAGGTGTGTGCCAAACCGCTGCAGCCCAAAGTAGTTGATGAAGCCGTGTTGGTGGATGTGGTCGAGGGCCGCCTGCACACACGTCTCCGTCATGCGCAGACGGTGTGCGAGAGAGCAATTCGCGCCTCGCGTGAGCCCAACGCTCTTGACCACAATGACAAAGTCGTTTCCTCCGTGCTGGCCGAGCTGGATGGGGTTCTTGCTGTAGCTGAAGTCGCCGACCTTGACGTAGCTGCTTCGTCCGTTGACCCAGCCAATGCTCTGATGCCCACGCTGCTGGAAGACACTGACACGCTGTGTGGTGGCGGCACGTCGGTCCTTGGTCCCGGCAAAGCCAAAACTGGATGGCTTCATCTTCAGAAGGCGGGCGAGGAAGTGGATGGCTTCCATGGTGTCTTTGTTTTCCTTGTACATGGTGAAGTGCAGGTATTTGCCTCGGTCTTGGGCCGGACCACCCGCAGCAGCACGTCCGCTGCTGTGTCCCGCGCCTCTGTTTGCAGGGGCCTTGGCGCCTGCGGGATTGCGCTGTCTCCCGCGACCGGCTGGCATGGCCACAATGGCACCAGAGTCCCCATCAGCTCGCGTCTCGAAGCGGCCAGAGAATATGCGCCGAATTTCCTACAGATTGTGAGCTAGAGAACAAGACGAAGTGGATGGCGGAGACCAACCTGATGATAGTGTCCTCGTTTTGACCTGTCACTGCAGATGGTGATTGTAATTTTTGGGGGCAGCGAGCCGCCGCTGAGAATAGCAGCGTATGCCTCTTGTAGCTGCTTCGAGACGTCGGCGCCGACCAAAGCCACGAGAGCGTCCTCGTCGATCGGTGGAGGCTTTGGAGGTTCTTCTGTGGGTGGAAGCTCTGGCTGTGGCTCTGTGTCCGTAAGACGTTCTGGTTTCTTGCTTTCCTGTAGCCCAACGTCAGACTGAGAGCGCTCGGGAGAAGATGGAACTGCTCAGCCCTACTATAATATCTCTGGAAGGCTCAACATCCGTGTCACTGCCTGACAGGTAGACGACCGTGCCATCCTTTCGCACTTCGTGAACAATGAAGTCGGTGTAGCTGGAGAGGCATTGTCAGCTCCAATCCGCCCAAGGGGGAAACAATTGCAACATACCGCTTCCGAATCTCGCCGGACCAGCCAAAGTCGACACAAGACGTGTAATGGAGGATCCCCAGCTTCTTCTCTGCGGCAAACCTCAGACTAGGCGCATGGCTGACGGGTAGCGGTACTGTGGTGCTGGCCATGGCAGCGGATGCAAGTTTCTCAGGGGGGCGGAAAAAGAGAAGAGATCTCGAAAAGCCAAGGTAAGCTGTTGTCGCTGTGTCGCAGATGGCTGTCGCAGATGGCTGATGTCGCTGATGTCGCTGATATTTTTAGCGGAATGGTTTGGATTCTGCCGCTTGAATTCCGCAGACCGCCAGCAGGCGGTGAACACCTCACATCTACTGCGCTGCTACGGAGTACTTCCCATCGTCCTTCGAGCCTTCCCTCCTGCCCAAGCAAAAGACGCCGCCATGGCTAAAAGCAAGGCAGACACCAAAAAGGGCAGCGATGGGAAGAAGGCCGGCGGAGATAAGGAAAAGGACGTCAAGGGTGCCCAGCAGATCAACGTCCGACACATTCTGGTGCGTGGCGGCGACGAGAGAAATGCAAGGACACGTCTGACTGCTGCAGTGCGAGAAACACGCCAAGAAGGAAGAGGCTCTGGCCAAGATCAAGAACGATGGCGCCAAGTTCGACGACGTCGCCCGCACCTTTTCCGAGGACAAGGCGCGCCAGGGCGGCGCTCTCGGCTGGAAGGTGCGCGGCAGCCTCGATCCTGCCTTTGAGGCCGTGGCTTTTGCGCTGCCGGCCAGCACGACGGCGTCGCCTGTCGTCGGCGAGGCCAAGACATCCTTTGGCTATCACATTATCATGGTCGAGGGGAGGAAGTAATTAAAAAATGAATTATTTTTACCTCTTGGTCTTCTTTCTGCAAGTCTACCCACCTGCTCTCGTTCTGCTCTGCTTCTGGGCTTCTTCCATCTTCTTCCAGCGCTCCTCCAACCCGTCCACCGACATGCCCGTCTGCTCCATCAGGCTGCGCATTTTCGCCAGCGTCATGCGGCCGCTCTCGCCTGCCACTGCCTGCTGTCGCCGGCTGCGGTGCTCGTCCACGACCTGCACCGCCAGCTCGGCCGCCTGCTGCCTGCCCATGGCCGGCGTCCACACCTTGGTCAGGCCAAGCACGTGGCGGTCGCTTGCCAGCCGCTCCGCGACATGGCTCTCCGCCTGCCACGACATCTTGGCTGACGGGGGGGCTTCTCGTGCTGTCGGTGCCGACGCTGCTGCCGCCGCTTCCTGTTCGCTGGGCAGTGTGGTGTCGGCGTTTGCAAACCGGCTCGGGTCGGCTTCGGTCCTCTCCGCATCCTCATCCGCTGCGGCCGCTCTCTGCTCGCGCTCGGCCTGCAAACGCTCGGCAAGAGCTGCGGCAACCAGCAGGAGGCGCTCCTGCTCTGGGACGTCCGCTGCTAGCTGGTGCAGCGTGCCAGCCTTCGCGGCGGCCGTCGCTTTCTCGATCAGTGCCTGTTTTTCCGGTGTCCGTGCGGTGCGCTGGCTCATCAGCTTCGCCTGGACCGTGGCCATGTACTGGCGCATTCTCTCCTGCCGCTCCGTGTCGTGGTCGGGTCTGTCCGGGGTCGCACTCTCCGCAATTGTCTGGAGAGGTGCCGGCTTGTCCGTGACGTTGCAGTCCTGCTGTGGCCTTGACATTTTCTGATCAGCTTCCAGATCTGCCCCTCGCTTTCTTCTCTGCAACTGGGCCCACGCACGGTCTTCGCCAACGTCCAGAAAGTACTCACGCCAGTGGTAGACATTGCTCCGCACCTGGTCTTTGTCTGTCCCTTCTGCAGCGCCACGGCTGACGCCCATTTCTCCTCTCTGCCCCCAGCTTTCGCTGACTTTTTTGCTCGCCCGCCATGCCGGCAAGGCTGGTGGAGCCGCGGGTTGGCTGCCTTGCTCATAGCAGGTCTTGTTCGGTGCCGAGGGCTTGGCGGCGGTGGCGATCCCTCGACCGGCATAAACATTCAGCCAGCTACGGCGGGGCATAAGGCGGGCTACTTCAAGGGCCGTAGCCGGCCGGACATGACAGGAGGCCGCTTGCGCAAAGGCGGCTGTCTCATTTGTCTGGCCAAGCCACTTGAGGTAGTGCTGGGTGCCCAGGGCATCTGCGCCTTCTTCCGATGACTGTCCGTGTTTGCCCTGGCTCTGATTTCGCCTGAGGAAGCGGCTGCCCGCACTGCCAGTCCGGCCGCTCTGAAAAATCTGCTCGAGAAGGGACTGGGCCTTGGCGGCAATGGCTGCTGGAGTCATGGCCGTGGCTTCGCGGCAAAAGATGGCCTCCAGCTGCGGATGCAAAAGTGCTTGGCCGTTCTTCCTCCTTTTCCCTCTTCTTCGAGGCGGAGAGCACCCTGCCTGGCCGGCTGGTCCACGGTGGACCTGGTGCAGGAGCAGTGTATAGTGCTGGCGCAGGAGCGACAGAGGCGGTGGCCCGCTGGTCGCAAACCACGCTGTCGCCGGTTTCGGTCTCGGCTTCCGTCGTGTTGCGGTGGCCGTAGGCGTCGTCAAGTCGCGCGACTGCTGCAGACAGGCCGTCTCGCCGAGACGACAACACCGCGCACACTGTGCCGGTGGCGGCGGAAGAAAGGGCGAGTCTGCTGCGCCTTGCAGAATTGCCTTTTGCAGCAGCTCTTGCTCGAGCTGCTGCTGTCGCAAGGCGATCATGCGCGCCGCAGCTTCCCAGTCTTGGGCACAGTCCCGGTTGGCGTCGTCGCAGATTCTGGCCAAGTTCGCGCGCCACGTCTCATACAACGACGGCGAGCGAAAGCGCCGCCTTTGTGACTTCGCGTCCACAATGTCGTTGGCAAAGTCCTGTGCGTACGGCTTGGTGGTGAGCGAGCAGCAGACGCCGGCGAGGACACACTGCAGACACGGCGGTAGCGGCGCCGGTGTAGGAGGAAGCTGGAGCATGATGGGGGCGTCGTCGGCGCCACCACCACCACCACCCCCCATGGAGGAGGAGGCCAATGCCTCGTCATTCTTGCCGTCGTCAGGCGCGTAACTCTTCGTCGTCGACGTCGGTTGCTGCCAGTTGTATTCCCGGGGTCGGGCACCGTTACCGTCGTACCACGTCCGCCGCCACAGGCCACGGTCTCTGCTGCGGTTCAACAGGGCCTGGAGGCGGAACTCGTCAATGGTGCGCTTGCGCATTTCGGTGCCACCATCGTCGTCTTCGCAGATACCGTCTTCGTTGGAAAAGTCTCGTCTGCGGGTGATGCAGACAGCATCGTCCTTGGTGGGCAGCGTGGCCGGCTGAAACGTCGGCCAAATGGACGTCTGGAGATAGAGGTCACCGTCGTCAACCCAGGGAGAGGCTTGGTTCTGTCGAAGCCACAATGGTGTTACTTCGCCATTGTTGATGAGCCTTCGGCCTTGTTCCTGTGGCTCGAGAAACTCATCCTTTTGGGAGGGTAGGAACTTTGAGAGCTGCTCACGCAGTCTACCAATCTCAAAGCTGTAGTCCATGGTGTTTGGTGAAATGGGCGTTCTGGGTTTATGGTCGTGTTTCTGGTCGCTATAAGTTGTTGCAAGAACACGGTCAGGTTTGAAAAGTAGAGAAATAGGGGAAGCAAATGAAGAATTGGGAATACCAAAGCCTTTGTACCATATTCAATAATGAACATGTGGTGAACAAGAAGAGCTTTGGTGGTAACCGTTCACCCCAGCTCCGGAACAAAGACCTTGGGACGTGGAGAGTCAACACGACAAAGAAAAACAGCAAACTCCCAAGTTCACAATGGACAAAGCAACCACAGCAAGACTGAGATGGCACATAACAATCAGAAAATCAAAAGGCATTGAAAACTGGACACCAACAAAAAGAATGAAGAGCCAACAAGATCCAGAAAGCTGGACGGGAAACCGAGCATCGAATCCACAAGAACTATACTCCGTACAGAAAGATACAGCCTCCTTTATCCTTTCAAAAATATTCGCATGCCTATTGGGAACGAGAATGGGACCAAAAAGTACCTGCTCTCTGAACGACAAACACTGTCCCTCACGACCGCGCCTCTTCCAGTTCCAGCTCCAGCTGCCGGATCCGCTCGCTCATGTCCTTCGAAAGCAATAGCCGCGTCTTCAGGCCCTCCACCTCGCTCGAGAGGCTCTCGATTTTGCTCGTCTGAACCTGCACCAGCGACGTCAGCTTCGCCAGCGCGTCGGCGACGTCACCAGTTGCGCCGCTGGACGTCGCTGACTGGACTGCTGGCGCTTCGTGCTGGGACAAGGTAGGCGTGCGACTCGAAACAGGCGAGGATGCCTTCGGCGCTGCTGCTTGTGGCGGCTTGTAAGCGGAGGGCGGCGTCTGTTTCGTGGCCGCCGGTGCTTGTCGTGGCTGCGGCCGGGTCACTTCCTCGAAGCTGGACGTCTCGGCGTCGTCATCGTCGCTGCTGTCCTCCTCCGGGTCCTGGAACCTGTTGGCCATCGATGAAATCGAGTTCTTCTGGTCACTGAGGCTCGGAGGTGGACCAGACCGCACAGGCGTCGGTGCCGGTGCCGCTGCCAGCTCGGGCGTCTTCTTGGCTGGTGTGGCCTTGGCTGGAGATGCGACAGGCACTGGGGCAGGCGCGGATGTGGTCATCGTGGCGGGCGGCTTATAGTCCGACGGGACCTCAACCGGCGCGCTTCCCTCATAGACGCTCTCAAGGTCAATCTTGGAGGGGATGCCCGTCTTTCCGGACAGCCAGTCCTTGCTAGACACAGCCGGCTTCAGACCAACGGCGGGCGGGTAAATGTCCGACTGAAAGGTCTCGGCCCGGCGGGGGACAGTAAAGGAGATGGGCTCGATGTACGTATCGTTGACAGTTTTGTAGGCGCGCATGATCTCGTTCTCGTGGACCTGAGGTAGGACGTATTAGCACTGGACGGAACCTTGGGACATTTAAACGTACATTGATCCCGCGTCTGGGCAAGAAGGCAATGCCTCGCTGTGGATCGGACGACTTGTACTCGGAGAGAAACTCGAACTTGTCGTTTTCGTACTCAAAATACCGAATGTTGCCGTCACTATTGGTTCGTTAATGTCTGCCTCAGGGATGTACAAACTTAGTGTCCTCGGCTACGACGTACCCCTTTCCGGCCAGGAACAGGCAGTTGGAGCCATCGTCTGTCGGCAGTGTTAGCATGGCGACAGGAGAAAGAGAAGAGAAGAAGTGAAAAGGACAAGACAAGACAGACGTACCCCAAAAAGGCATCAAGACACCCGAGATCGAGTCGAGCGTGGTGAAGCCGCCAATGGGATCGTTGCGCCCGGGCTCCCACAACGCTAGCTGGCGCTCGCTCATGCGAGAGAAGCCCGTCGTGGCAAAGCGGTTGTGCTCGCCCAACCACACAACGCGGCTGTTCTTGGCGCCGGGGTGGCCGGGGGCCTCGTGCACCGGCGCATTCTGCCGCACATCCCAGACACGCAGGCGCTTGTCGCGCGATGTGGTGACGAGCAGCGAGCCGCTGGCGTTCCACGACAGACTCTGGATGATGTCTGGCTGCTTGAGGGTAATGGCTGCCTGGCCGGTCGAGATGTCCCAGAGCTTGATGGCTAGGTCGCCGGACGCCGATGCGAGGATATTTTCGGCCGCAGGATTGAAGAGGACCTGTCCAACTTTTCTACCGCACAGGACGGGGAAGAAAAAAAAGGAAAAAGCGTCAGCGCAAGTGCCATGGGCCGCAGTCATCGGCTAGCCGTCCTTCTTTGCGGCATTGCGGCACGTGTCCTTACCTCGAGTGACCTGCGAGCTTGCTGACAGGCGCCACGTCGACAATCTCTTCCGCATCCGTATGCAGCGTGAAGTTCTCCGGGACCTGCCAGACAAAGACACGCGCATCGTCCGAGGCCGAGGCGATGATGTGGTCGTTGAAGGGATTCCAGTCGGTGTCGAGCACAGCGGCTGTGTGACCGCGGAATAGAGGAATCTGGTCGGGCAGCTTGCCGCGCTCATTGACGGGGATGACGGCGAAAGCGCCGCCGCCGCTGGACTCCCAATTGACGGAGAGATATTCGGGGTTGGACTAGAAGAAGAAGCGTCAGCGCCAATGGTCAAGGCAAGTCCCAACAAAGAGACGGCAACTGTGCCCGCTCGGGCGTGCCATACCTTCACCAAGTTCGTGTCCCATGCATTGTGGCTGATGCGGAGGTTGTCGTAGCAGTACTCTTTGCGAGTCGGCTTGCCAAAGACATGGCCTGCCAGGATGACGACGGTTGTCAGCAGATATACAAGCAATTTATACGTTGCGTTGCGACGGGGGGGAGGTGAGACAAAGCGGTCCGTCTGCCACTTGGATTTACGTACGGTACTTGGATGCGCGCACGAATCGCCCAGCCATCGCGAAGACGGAGGGTCAAGATCTAGAGGATAGAGCGTCTGGAGCGTCTGAGGCTCTTGGCGAGTTAATGGTGGATGTACGCCGAGGGGAGTTCCTGTCGAAGCTCAAATGTCGGAGGATTGGGAAGAACACTTGACGTAGGGTGATCTGCGAGAGGTGTTTTGCGATGGGGGCAAGAAGAAACTGTCCGGGGATGTCGATCAAAGGTATGAGAATGCGGGATGAAAGCCACAAAGGCTGGTTCGCGAGAAACAAAGAGGGAGGGGGACGGGAGAGTTGTTGTACTCAAGGGGGGGCAGACAATGAATGGCGAGGAGAGAAGGAGCTCCGCCACTTTAGTCAGAAAGGGAGGCATCTGCGGCGGAAGACCCGCTTTTTACTGAACAAGAGATATCCGCGGGTCGCAGAATGGTGAACTTCAAGAGGGCGAGCGGCCGTTAAGGTCAGTCAGAGTTTCAACATATCCAAGCAAGATGGAAGTCGCTCGAGGATCAAAAAATAAGTAAACAAGATAGGGAATCTCGATACTACATGAAAAACAACGAAAATAACGACCTCTCTCCACGCCTCACAAAGCAAACCAAAATCGCAAAAATGGCAAAAAAATTTGGCTCCGCTGGGGATCGAACCCAGGACCTTCTGCGATTTAGGCAAATCGCTGCT
The DNA here is from genome assembly GCA_019925545.1 of Ophiostoma angusticollis. Lineage (NCBI taxonomy): Eukaryota > Fungi > Ascomycota > Sordariomycetes > Ophiostomatales > Ophiostomataceae > Ophiostoma > Ophiostoma angusticollis. The sequence continues at coordinate 167,823 of JADHKL010000049.1, forward strand.
TGTGAAGCAGACGTCGTAACCAACTAGACCACGGAACCATTTTATTGATGGGAATGTTGGCTCTTAGTAGCTCCTATGAAGGAAAGGTGCATGCCACGACTAAAGCAACTTTGCATCCTCAAGATTCCACCTGAAGTGACGGTTTTTTTGAGAGTAGGTAGGTAAATTGTTAAGAACAGGTAGAAAATTGTAGAGGTTAATACGACACTTTGAAAAGAAAAACCCGACCAGAGTGTCCCTTGCATTGCCCTCGGTGGACAAAATCACTGTCGAGAAATACAAGTCCTTTTTTCTTTCCGACCCCTTCCATGGAGTCGACCCAAGCCGAAAGAAAAAAAGATACGACAAAATAGGAAAATAAAAGCAAAATCACTAAACACCTGAAGCCTCTCTCTTCCAAAATCCCCGCCCAACACCAGCCTTCCTTCAAAGGAAAGCAAAAAAATACATCGGCCAGGCACTGCTGTTCCTCAGGACCGTTTTGGTTTGTCGAAGGGTATGAGATGAGACAAGACAAAAAAAGGAGATGGCGTGTAAAATGAGCATGAAAAGGGGACACTGAGCAGAGCCGAAAAGGCGACAGAGACCCTACACCCCCCAATGAACAGGAGAAATCGTTGTTTCTTCGTCGTCTTCGTATTTGTAGATAGCTCGCATTAGACGTCATAGTCCGAGGAGAAGCCGAAATCCTATTCGTCCTCGTTCCTTGCGCCATTGGCCTCGGCGTCGTCTGTCCTTCTGTTGCCGTTGCTGCCATTGTTGTTCAGGCTGACGCCGTTCGACACGAGCTTGATCTTCGGCAGCGGATTCGACGTGGGCGCCGGCGTGCCGTTGTTCGTCGTGGGCGCCTCGGACGACGCCTTGGTCGACGACCCTGGCTCCAGGGCCTGCAGCTCCGGATGCGCCGCCAACTCTTCGTTGACCTTGGTGTTGAAGAATTCCTGCGTTTGGTTAGCTAACATGCTCAAGGACAATTGCGTCCTAATTCTTCGATTCGGAAACAAACTCACCTCCATCGTGTTGGCGTCGGCGTAGAGAAGACTGCCATCGTCGTTGTAGGTGCGGCAGTTGCTGCAAAGCGTGTTGACGTCGGCCTGTAGATCGCTGAGCTTGTGGTACTCGCCCTTCTTGATGCGCACGTTGATCTGGTTCATGCAGATCGGCTTGGCGATAATGACGTAGTAGTCACTATAATCGCGCTTCGACGGCAGTTTGATAAACGGCCCGATAATCAGGCGCTTCGCCGTCTCCTCCTCGTCGTCGTTCTTATCACCGTCTTCGAGCTCCGGATCGTCGACCTCGAGCGCCATCAGGCTGTCGTACAATCGCCTGAGACTTTCCTGGAGCTGAGCACGCAGCTGCGGCGCTGTGACACCCTCGGCACCGGCCGCAGCAGCTGCCGTCCCGTTGCCCTGGTTGGCCGTGCCTTTGGGCCGACCAAGAGGGCCGCGCCGCTTCTTGGCAGGCGGCGGCTGCGCGGGTTCGTCGTCTCCGTCGTCCGCCTTGCGCTTCTCCGTCTTCGAACCTGGCTTGCGCCCGCGCTTCTTGACAGGCGTCTCCGGCTCTTCAGTACTGGCCCGGCTCGGATCAGGTGAGTTTTCGGCCGATCCCGTCGCATTGCCGGACTGCCGCTTGAGACGGTTAAGCTCGCGCTTGTCCTTGCGTGCTTGCTTACGCGCCGCCGCCGCCTCCGGAGAGTCCTCGTCGTCATCGACCGCCATGAGCCACTGCTCCTCGGTAAGGCCATCGTCGTACCGCACCTTGGTCCGCTCACGCGCACCACGGCCAAGGATGGCTTCGGGCTCTTCCTCAGGCTGCGACCGATCGACCAGATATAATTCCGGAAGTTCGTTGTCAGTTAACAGGCGCGGCAAGGCGCGGCAACCGGGTGACGTGCCGTAGACAGGGTCATGGCTGCGCTCCTCGTCCATCTTCTGGAACGTCACCAGCTCGGCATCGCTGCGGGCCAGGATCATGTTCAGCTCCTCGTCGTCCATCTCCTCTTGGTCACCCGACTCCGCCATATCCGCCGACTCGAGCAGTGTGCGCAGCATGGCGTCACGGTCCGTCTCGGAGGACTTGTTGTCGAAACGGCCGGCCTGGATGACCTTGCCGTCCATGTCCAGCTTGAACCGGGCACGTTCCAGAATCTTTTCCTCGATCGACGTCGACGTGATAAGACGCAGAATGCGCACTTCGTTCTTTTGGCCAATACGATGCGCACGATCCTGTGCCTGCAGATCCTGGTGGGGATTCCAGTCGGAGTCGTAGATGATGACCGTGTCGGCTGTCTGCAAGTTCAGACCCAGACCACCGGCACGGGTGGACAACAGGAACATAAAGTAGGGCGAGTTCGGGCTGTTGAACTCGCGCAGCAGTTCCGAACGCTCGTCTGCCTTGGTCGTACCATCCAGTCGCAGGAACTGGAAGCCGCGGTACCTCAGGTAATCTTCCATAATGTCCATGATAGCTGTCATTTGGAAGAACATGAGTACACGATGGCCGGTGGCGTGGTACTTGGGCAGAACGCGGTCGAGAAGCTCAAACTTGCCCGCCGTCCGCCACAGCAGGTCGTTGCTGACGCTCTGAGGGTTCATAACCGTCTCAATTTCATCAAACACAAACGGGTGGTTGCACAGCTTGCGGAGCTGCATGATGACGTTGCTGAGGCCGCGCGCGCCCAACTTGCCGCCCTTGCCATCGCTGACAATGAGCTTGTTGCTCGTGAGCATCTCCTTGTAGAGGCGCGCCTGTAATGCGGAAAACTTGCACTTGATGACCTTTTCGGTCTTGTCGGGCAGGTCCTTTTCGACATCCTTCTTGAGACGCCGCAGCAAAAAGGGCTGCAGCACCTTGTGCAGGCGGCGAATAACGAGGATCTGCTCTTCTTCGTTGAGCTCCATACGGTCTTGGCCGCCAGTGTTGGCAAAGGGCGTGTTGAACCAGTCGTCAAAGGTAGTCGCAGACTTGAAAATGTTGGGCAGCACAAAGTTGAGCATAGCCCACAGCTCGCCCAGGTTGTTCTGGAGCGGCGTACCGGTGAGAATGAGCCGGTAGCGGGTGTGGTAGTATTGCGTAATGGTGGCGCTCAGCTTTGAGTTGCTGTTCTTCATACGGTGGCCCTCGTCGACAATCATATGGAACCACTTGATCTTGCTGAGCAGCGGGCGATCCTTGATGACGTACTCGTACGTCGTGAGGAGGACCTGGAAGCGGCCTTGGCGGATCTTGTCCTGCTGACCCTTGCGGGTCGTCGGCGGGCCCTTGTAGACAATGCGCGATACCGTCGGCGCCCACTTTTCAAATTCGAGGTTCCAGTTGGTCAGTGTGCTGAGGGGTACGATGACCAGGAAGGGGCCGGGCTGTTGTTTCCGCTCAATCAGGTAGGTGATCAGGCTGATGGTCTGGATGGTCTTGCCGAGGCCCATCTCGTCGGCGAGAATGCCGTTGAGGTTGTTGTTGTAGAGCGAGATCATCCACTGCAGACCCTTGACCTGGTACTCCTTGAGCCTGCCACCAACCAGCATGTTGGCCTGTTCGGTAACCTCCTCCCGGATGCGATGGGCCACGGCGTAGTAGTCAATCTTGCGGGCGCGGTCCTCGTCTTCCGAGTCAAACTCGCTGTCGTCCTCTACACGCAAGCGCTCATCGCCGTAGCGCTCAGCAGCCTCGCGCTGCTGGGCTTTGACGGACGAGGCAAGCTGGTGCAGGAAGCCGTCAGTCTGGCGCAGCAGGTGGGTGATTCGCGTGTCCTTGGCTTGGTCGAGCAGCTTGAGGTACGCCTCTTCATCGTTGGCCTTGAGGGCCTGCAGACGCTGCTTTGCGGTGCGCTCGATACGCTTCTGTTCTTCCTTTTCAATGTTAAAGTGCTGCTGGTACATGATGCGGCCGAGTTTCTGCATCTTGGACCGCTCGGCAGCGGCACCCATCTGCAGCTCTGCACGGTGCTTGTTGACGGCCGCGAGGAAGTCGGTGTGCCGCTTCTTTTCGCGGTGCTCGCGAGCATCGCGCTGCTGCTTCTCCAGCTTCTCCGTAATGCGGGCATCGCGCACGCTTTGCTTCTTCATGCGGCGGTACTGGCTGCGATTTGTCGTCATGGCGAGATTGTCGAAATGCAGCATTTGCCGGCCGATCTTGTCGCGTAGAGAGCGCTGAAGTGAGTAGAGGCTGAGGCACTTCATCTCAATGTAGGCTTTGCGCTTGATCGTGTCGTCTGGCGTCAGCGTGTTCGTGGCCGTGTCCCAGTGGCTGATGTTGCTGGGCAGCGATTTCAGCTCGGCGTAGCGAGCACTCATACGGTTGAAGACAATCTTCTCGCGCTCTGTACGCAGTGCGTCAAAGTCGACGCCCGTCGGCAGGATACCGGGAATCACAGGGCGATTGATGCGGCGGCCATGGTCGAAGTAGCTGATCGTTTTTCTGAGAGCGCCAGACTCGTAGGGCGACTGCAGCGTCTTGAACGTCTTCTCCTTGCGCGTCAACACACCGGCATCCTGCGAACCGGATGCCAGAGCCTTCACAGCAGGCTTTGCCGCGTCCTCGACCGCCGCGGCTACAGCTGCAGCTGTAGAGGCAACGTTTTTGCCGGATGCCGGCGTGCCAATTGTCGGCGTTGCGGCGCCGGGTGCCTTTGCTGTGCCAGTCAAGTGAGGTTGCTGCTTGTCTGCCGCGGACGACATTTGCCGCCGGGCGCGCTGGCCAAAGATGACCTGCTGCGTCTGCATCGGGACACCGGCGTTCTTTGTCAAGTGCTTGAAAGCCTGGATCTGGTGCCGAAGCAGACTGAGCTGCTGCGGCGAAAAGTGTCCACCCGCCACCGGAGACACGCCTTGTGCGCCGGCAGGAGTTCCAGCCATGGGGCCGACGGGACCGGCAGCACCCGCTGGTGCGCCCAGCGGTGCAGGCGGCGCAGAGCCAGGAGCCATGGGCCGTCCAGCCTGGGTACCGGGAAACGCCGGCGGCGGGCGGGCGCCGCCAGGATGCGGCGCCGCACCGTTCATGAGGGTACCGTTTGCGGCGGCGGCGGCCTGCTGTACAGCGTGCTGTTGGGTTTGCTGTTGTTGCTGAAGCATCTGGCGCTTGAAGGCCTGTTGCTGCTGGACGTTGAGCAGGAATTGTTGGGTCTTGATGAAGTCGGGATCGGTTTGTGGGACACCTTGCTCTTTCATTTGACGAAATCGCTGAGATGGATTGTTAGTAACCCGAGGACCTGGACGGGGTAGAGGCAGGACGTACATTGTAGACCTCCTGGACATGCTGTGGTGTGATGCCGCTCGGCGGCGCAGAGCTGGCCAGCGGCATGGCCGTAGCCGAAGCCTGGACGGATGCCATGGTGGGTAGAGGTGAAGTCCGCGTCGTATCTTGTATTCTCTTCTTGGAGCCAAAGGGAATGACGATTTCGATGCTCAAGAGTTACGCATATCTAGCTTGCGCGAGAGGGGAGTGGCTGATGTGCGGCGCGTCGAAAACGAGAGATGCGAGGCGGCCGCGAAGAAGTCGAGGAGAATGAATCGCGCCGACGTCACTGGGGAAAGAAAAAGGGGGGGGAGGGGGTAGGCGACACTCGTGGCGGGCGCGTCGCGTTGGGGGGTTCCGCAGATATTCGCAGAGATTTGGGTTGAAAAGACAATTGAGGAAAGGCAAACGGAGGATAGCAAAGGGAGGGTGACAAGAGTTGGCGTTGGGGGAACGGGACAACACGGGTGGGATGGAAGGACAAGAATGAGAGGATGGAAGACGTTGCGCGAGGCGAATGGGAAATGAAAAGCGCGGATGGTCGAAAAGAAAAAGCCAAAAAGAGAGAAAAAGTCAAAACAAGGGTGGGAAGAGGCCTCAAAAGCAGCCGGGACGGCGTTGGGAGTGGTCGGCGGCGTGGTCAAAGGCCGGAGGCGCGAAAAAAATCGCGTGTCGAGATGTCTCGGCGTGTTCTGCGATGGGACTCGATGGATGCGGAGGGGTCTGGCGATTTTTTTTGATGCGCGCTGCTCGCCCGTTGATGATGTGGAAAGGGAAAGACGCACGACTGGCAAGATTTCGAGCGGATGGTTGGGCGGTGTGGGTCCTGCTGGCTAGGCAGCAGGCCCATGCGTCAAAGTTGCAGAGTTTTCATCGAAAGGAAATGCCCCTTTCCCTGGGCATTTCCAGAGAAGACAACAACTACAA